>CAJQUW010005831.1:0-248287 GCA_907163375.1 Prostheceraeus crozeri | reverse complement strand
TGCACGCTGAAAGAAAGCTGTTTATGTCAACTTGCCTCTTCTATGGTGACAAATCTAGTCTTTTCATTCGCAAATCGATCGATGAACTGCTGGCCAAGTTTGCTCCTGCCGCAAAACCCATAATTATTTTTAAGACCAACTGTATTCCTGTTGCTTCTCCTAAAGATCGTCTGCCAGTGGCCGCCACGTCTTCTGTTATTTATTCTTTTCGTTGTGGTTGTGGATCAACCTATATTGGACGGACGTCACGACCCCTGACAGTTCGAGCGCGGGAGCACATACCCAGGTGGTTCTTAAATGGTCATTTAGGAATTTCTCGCTCTGCAATTACTGAACATGTGCTCAGTTGCTGTAGTGTTCCGAATGACCCTATCAGCAAGTTTGAGATTGTATGCCACGCTTACAATGACCGCATTTTACGTATCCTCGAGGCATTGTTTATTAGACGTGATAATCCCAACCTGTGCAAGCAAAAGGACCATGTGATTAATCTTCGCTTGCCATGGTAATCGGGTGACTCACAGTCTGCCGCTGCTATCGCGTGTTGACCTGTATCTCAACTTTCTCCTTCTTAAAAAATGTCTATCTTTCAATGTAATTTCACATGCTGGGTTACCTTTGACAAGACCAGTCGAAACATGTCAGGTTTACATTTTTCTTCCTAATTTCAATAAACTTTATTATGAAGGAATACAGTTGGTCTTAAAAATAATTATGGGTTTTGCGGCAGGAGCAAACTTGGCCAGCAGTTCATCGATCGATTTGCGAATGAAAAGACTAGATTTGTCACCATAGAAAGGCAAGTTGACATAAACAGCCTTTCTTTCAGCGGTGGCAACAGAAACATTATTGATCTCAGTGACTTCATATTGATCGATGAAGTGCTCAGGATAAGCATTAGACTTCAAAATAGCACGAATGGTATTGAATTCTTGGTCTAACATTTCATCAGAACAAATACGAAGCGCACGAATAAATAGAGAACGGACAAGGCCTCTTTTATAGGCAATGGGCACGAAACTGTGAAAACTCATGTAAACACCTGAAAAAGTTGGTTTACGGTGCACTGTGGTACACAGTTTCCCGTCAGGCATGCGTTGTATAGAAACATCAAGAAACGGTAGTCTGCCCTGCTCTTCACATTCATAAGTAAAATTTATATGAGATGAAAGCTATTGAAAATGTCAAGTAAAGATTCTCCTGCCTCCCTGCTCCTCACAAGAGCGAACGTGTCGTCAACATAACGATAATACACATGACACAAGGAATCAATATGACTAGACAAACTACTCTCAAGGTTTCCCATGAAAATGTTGGCAAAGAGAGGGCCGAGAGCACTGCCCATGGCTACAAACCCGTCTACCTGACGGTAAAACTGACCGTCAAATAAAAATTGCACATTGCTAGAACACTTGTAAAGAAGCTCACTCAGAATGTCGGCAGGGATTCACAAAGGTTAGGACACTTTCTTACCGTGTCAACAATGAGCCGGATAGTCTCACTCACGGGAACATTAGTGAAAAGGGCACTAACGTCAAATGACATCATAGACGTGGCAGATGAATCAATACCTCGACTGCTTTCTGCAATAGTGATCGAATCCTTAACACAGAAGTTCGAGAAACACCTCTCAACAGGTTTGAGTAAAGATGCCAACCATTTTGAGACGTTCTCATAAACAGTCTTTGTCATCGATAAGATAGGACGAACAGGCACATTAGACTTGTGCGTCTTGGGAAGACCGTAGAGGCGTGGGATACCATTAGATGAAGTCGTCAGTTCCTTATAAGTGTAATCCGAAATCACCTGCTTTCTCTTGAGCTTGAGTAATGTGTCAGAAATACTCTTGGCTATATTAGCTGACTGGTCTTTCTGGCATTGATCAACTTGGAACTTCGTCTGATCAGATAGAATTGAGTTCACTTTATCAACATAGTCATGTTTATCCATTATCACTACACAGATCCTTTATCCGGTTTCAAGATAACGATGTTGGGATTTTTCTTAAGGTCGATCAACTCGTCGATGTGACACGGTAGAAGACAACTCCTCTCAATCCTTGCACTACCATACGTCGATGCTAGAGAAACTAGTTTTGCCTTGAACACAGATCTTCCGAAGTAGAATGACACACATCTTGAAGTTGCTGGAAAAGACTCTCAAACTCGGCATTGATACGAATCTGCTCAGTCCGTCTGGGTGGAACACAAAAGTTCAACCCCAAGCAAAGTGCTTGCTTCTGTGTAGTCGAAAGCGTAAGGGAGGATAAGTTGATTATCCTTTTCTCCATATCCTCAGGAAAGATGGGTGCACAGGCATCACGTAAACGTTGATACTTCGCAACGCATCGCTTTAGAGTCTGATTCACGACAAATTTGGACATCTTGTGGAATTTAAATAAGCCAATGAGATCAAGGGAATGCAACACAGAAGCGACTTGGTTGATTGAGTCATCGATGCCCTTAAGTAATTCGAGATCATTACATAACTCAGTCTGTAGAAAGTCTTGACATACATTCGGCGTGGCACTCAAGTGATTCTTCTTCAACTGCTTCCTTAAACGAGAAGTATAAATTCCATACTTAATGCACAAACGATCAAATTCAATCTTCTTCATTAACTTCGCACGTCTGCAACGTAGTGTGAGCAGCCAATCCAACTGTTTCACCTTGTCCCCAGGCAAGAGGCGCTTTATGTAATTGAAACAATTGTGCCTGTTTGTAATTTTATAAATAAAAAGCGCACAGAATGCTTTCGAAGTCATAATAAAGTTTATTGAAAATTAGGAAGAAAAATGTAAACCTGACATGTTTCGACTGGTCTTGTCATAGGTTACCCAGCATGTTAAATTACATTGAAAGATAGACATTTTTTAAGAAGGAGAAAGTTGAGATAAGGTCAACACGCGATAGCAGCGCAGACTGTGAGTCACCCGATTACCATGGCAAGCGAAGATTAATCACATGGTCCTTTTGCTTGCACAGGTTGGGGATTATCACGTCTAATAAACAATGCCTCGAGGATACGTAAAATGCGGTCATTGTAAGCGTGGCATACAATCTCAAACTTGCTGATAGGGTCATTCGGAACACTACAGCAACTGAGCACATGTTCAGTAATTGCAGAGCGAGAAATTCCTAAATGACCATTTAAGAACCACCTGGGTATGTGCTCCCGCGCTCGAACTGTCAGGGGTCGTGACGTCCGTCCAATATAGGTTGATCCACAACCACAACGAAAAGAATAAATAACAGAAGACGTGGCGGCCACTGGCAGACGATCTTTAGGAGAAGCAACAGGAATACAGTTGGTCTTAAAAATAATTATGGGTTTTTGCGGCAGGAGCAAACTTGGCCAGCAGTTCATCGATCGATTTGCGAATGAAAAGACTAGATTTGTCACCATAGAAAGGCAAGTTGACATAAACAGCCTTTCTTTCAGCGGTGGCAACAGAAACATTATTGATCTCAGTGACTTCATATTGATCGATGAAGTGCTCAGGATAAGCATTAGACTTCAAAATAGCACGAATGGTATTGAATTCTTGGTCTAACATTTCATCAGAACAAATACGAAGCGCACGAATAAATAGAGAACGGACAAGGCCTCTTTTATAGGCAATGGGCACGAAACTGTGAAAACTCATGTAAACACCTGAAAAGTTGGTTTACGGTGCACTGTGGTACACAGTTTCCCGTCAGGCATGCGTTGTATAGAAACATCAAGAAACGGTAGTCTGCCCTGCTCTTCACATTCATAAGTAAAATTTATATGAGGATGAAAGCTATTGAAAATGTCAAGTAAAGATTCTCCTGCCTCCCTGCTCCTCACAAGAGCGAACGTGTCGTCAACATAACGATAATACACATGACACAAGGAATCAATATGACTAGACAAACTACTCTCAAGGTTTCCCATGAAAATGTTGGCAAAGAGAGGGCCGAGAGCACTGCCCATGGCTACACCGTCTACCTGACGGTAAAACTGACCGTCAAATAAAAATTGCACATTGCTAGAACACTTGTAAAGAAGCTCACTCAGAATGTCGGCAGGGATTCCACAAAGGTTAGGACACTTTCTTACCGTGTCAACAATGAGCCGGATAGTCTCACTCACGGGAACATTAGTGAAAAGGGCACTAACGTCAAAAGACATCATAGACGTGGCAGATGAATCAATACCACGAATGCTTTCTGCAAAAGTGAACGAATCCTTAACACAGAAGTTCGAGAAACACCTCTCAACAGGTTTGAGTAAAGATGCCAACCATTTTGAGACGTTCTCATAAACAGTCTTTGTCATCGATAAGATAGGACGAACAGGCACATTAGACTTGTGCGTCTTGGAAGACCGTAGAGGCGTGGGATACCATTAGATGAAGTCGTCAGTTCCTTATAAGTGTAATCCGAAATCACCTGCTTTCTCTTGAGCTTGAGTAATGTGTCAGAAATACTCTTGGCTATATTAGCTGACTGGTCTTTCTGGCATTGATCAACTTGGAACTTCGTCTGATCAGATAGAATTGAGTTCACTTTATCAACATAGTCATGTTTATCCATTATCACTACACCAGATCCTTTATCCGGTTTCAAGATAACGATGTTGGGATTTTTCTTAAGGTCGATCAACTCGTCGATGTGACACGGTTAGAAGACAACTCCTCTCAATCCTTGCACTACCATACGTCGATGCTAGAGAAACTAGTTTTGCCTTGAACACAGATCTTCCGAAGTAGAATGACACACATCTTGAAGTTGCTGGAAAAGACTCTCAAACTCGGCATTGATACGAATCTGCTCAGTCCGTCTGGGTGGAACACAAAAGTTCAACCCAAGCAAAGTGCTTGCTTCTGTGTAGTCGAAAGCGTAAGGGAGGATAAGTTGATTATCCTTTTCTCCATATCCTCAGGAAAGATGGGTGCACAGCATCACGTAAACGTTGATACTTCGCAACGCATCGCTTTAGAGTCTGATTCACGACAAATTTGGACATCTTGTGGAATTTAAATAAGTCAATGAGATCAAGGGAATGCAACACAGAAGCGACTTGGTTGATTGAGTCATCGATGCCCTTAAGTAATTCGAGATCATTACATAACTCAGTCTGTAGAAAGTCTTGACATACATTCGGCGTGGCACTCAAGTGATTCTTCTTCAACTGCTTCCTTAAACGAGAAGTATAAATTCCATACTTAATGCACAAACGATCAAATTCAATCTTCTTCATTAACTTCGCACGTCTGCAACGTAGTGTGAGCAGCCAATCCAACTGTTTCACCTTGTCCCCAGGCAAGAGGCGCTTTATGTAATTGAAACAATTGTCATATCTTTCGATTTTATAAATAAAAAGCGCACAGAATGCTTTCGAAGTCATAATAAAGTTTATTGAAATTAGGAAGAAAAATGTAAACCTGACATGTTTCGACTGGTCTTGTCAAAGGTAACCCAGCATGTGAAATTACATTGAAAGATAGACATTTTTTAAGAAGGAGAAAGTTGAGATACAGGTCAACACGCGATAGCAGCGGCAGACTGTGAGTCACCCGATTACCATGGCAAGCGAAGATTAATCACATGGTCCTTTTGCTTGCACAGGTTGGGATTATCACGTCTAATAAACAATGCCTCGAGGATACGTAAAAATGCGGTCATTGTAAGCGTGGCATACAATCTCAAACTTGCTGATAGGGTCATTCGGAACACTACAGCAACTGAGCACATGTTCAGTAATTGCAGAGCGAGAAATTCCTAAATGACCATTTAAGAACCACCTGGGTATGTGCTCCCGCGCTCGAACTGTCAGGGGTCGTGACGTCCGTCCAATATAGGTTGATCCACAACCACAACGAAAAGAATAAATAACAGAAGACGTGGCGGCCACTGGCAGACGATCTTTAGGAGAAGCAACAGGAATACAGTTGGTCTTAAAAATAATTATGGGTTTTGCGGCAGGAGCAAACTTGGCCAGCAGTTCATCGATCGATTTGCGAATGAAAAGACTAGATTTGTCACCATAGAAAGGCAAGTTGACATAAACAGCCTTTCTTTCAGCGGTGGCAACAGAAACATTATTGATCTCAGTGACTTCATATTGATCGATGAAGTGCTCAGGATAAGCATTAGACTTCAAAATAGCACGAATGGTATTGAATTCTTGGTCTAACATTTCATCAGAACAAATACGAAGCGCACGAATAAATAGAGAACGGACAAGGCCTCTTTTATAGGCAATGGGCACGAAACTGTGAAAACTCATGTAAACACCTGAAAAAGTTGGTTTACGGTGCACTGTGGTACACAGTTTCCCGTCAGGCATGCGTTGTATAGAAACATCAAGAAACGGTAGTCTGCCCTGCTCTTCACATTCATAAGTAAAATTTATATGAGGATGAAAGCTATTGAAAATGTCAAGTAAAGATTCTCCTGCCTCCCTGCTCCTCACAAGAGCGAACGTGTCGTCAACATAACGATAATACACATGACACAAGGAATCAATATGACTAGACAAACTACTCTCAAGGTTTCCCATGAAAATGTTGGCAAAGAGAGGGCCGAGAGCACTGCCCATGGCTACACCGTCTACCTGACGGTAAAACTGACCGTCAAATAAAAATTGCACATTGCTAGAACACTTGTAAAGAAGCTCACTCAGAATGTCGGCAGGGATTCCACAAAGGTTAGGACACTTTCTTACCGTGTCAACAATGAGCCGGATAGTCTCACTCACGGGAACATTAGTGAAAAGGGCACTAACGTCAAAAGACATCATAGACGTGGCAGATGAATCAATACCACGAATGCTTTCTGCAAAAGTGAACGAATCCTTAACACAGAAGTTCGAGAAACACCTCTCAACAGGTTTGAGTAAAGATGCCAACCATTTTGAGACGTTCTCATAAACAGTCTTTGTCATCGATAAGATAGGACGAACAGGCACATTAGACTTGTGCGTCTTGGGAAGACCGTAGAGGCGTGGGATACCATTAGATGAAGTCGTCAGTTCCTTATAAGTGTAATCCGAAATCACCTGCTTTCTCTTGAGCTTGAGTAATGTGTCAGAAATACTCTTGGCTATATTAGCTGACTGGTCTTTCTGGCATTGATCAACTTGGAACTTCGTCTGATCAGATAGAATTGAGTTCACTTTATCAACATAGTCATGTTTATCCATTATCACTACACCAGATCCTTTATCCGGTTTCAAGATAACGATGTTGGGATTTTTCTTAAGGTCGATCAACTCGTCGATGTGACACGGTAGAAGACAACTCCTCTCAATCCTTGCACTACCATACGTCGATGCTAGAGAAACTAGTTTTGCCTTGAACACAGATCTTCCGAAGTAGAATGACACACATCTTGAAGTTGCTGGAAAAGACTCTCAAACTCGGCATTGATACGAATCTGCTCAGTCCGTCTGGGTGGAACACAAAAGTTCAACCCCAAGCAAAGTGCTTGCTTCTGTGTAGTCGAAAGCGTAAGGGAGGATAAGTTGATTATCCTTTTCTCCATATCCTCAGGAAAGATGGGTGCACATACTTCGCAACGCATCGCTTTAGAGTCTGATTCACGACAAATTTGGACATCTTGTGGAATTTAAATAAGTCAATGAGATCAAGGGAATGCAACACAGAAGCGACTTGGTTGATTGAGTCATCGATGCCCTTAAGTAATTCGAGATCATTACATAACTCAGTCTGTAGAAAGTCTTGACATACATTCGGCGTGGCACTCAAGTGATTCTTCTTCAACTGCTTCCTTAAACGAGAAGTATAAATTCCATACTTAATGCACAAACGATCAAATTCAATCTTCTTCATTAACTTCGCACGTCTGCAACGTAGTGTGAGCAGCCAATCCAACTGTTTCACCTTGTCCCCAGGCAAGAGGCGCTTTATGTAATTGAAACAATTGTGCCTGTTTGTAATTTTATAAATAAAAAGCGCACAGAATGCTTTCGAAGTCATAATAAAGTTTATTGAAATTAGGAAGAAAAATGTAAACCTGACATGTTTCGACTGGTCTTGTCAAAGGTAACCCAGCATGTGAAATTACATTGAAAGATAGACATTTTTTAAGAAGGAGAAAGTTGAGATACAGGTCAACACGCGATAGCAGCGGCAGACTGTGAGTCACCCGATTACCATGGCAAGCGAAGATTAATCACATGGTCCTTTTGCTTGCACAGGTTGGGATTATCACGTCTAATAAACAATGCCTCGAGGATACGTAAAATGCGGTCATTGTAAGCGTGGCATACAATCTCAAACTTGCTGATAGGGTCATTCGGAACACTACAGCAACTGAGCACATGTTCAGTAATTGCAGAGCGAGAAATTCCTAAATGACCATTTAAGAACCACCTGGGTATGTGCTCCCGCGCTCGAACTGTCAGGGGTCGTGACGTCCGTCCAATATAGGTTGATCCACAACCACAACGAAAAGAATAAATAACAGAAGACGTGGCGGCCACTGGCAGACGATCTTTAGGAGAAGCAACAGGAATACAGTTGGTCTTAAAAATAATTATGGTTTTGCGGCAGGAGCAAACTTGGCCAGCAGTTCATCGATCGATTTGCGAATGAAAAGACTAGATTTGTCACCATAGAAAGGCAAGTTGACATAAACAGCCTTTCTTTCAGCGGTGGCAACAGAAACATTATTGATCTCAGTGACTTCATATTGATCGATGAAGTGCTCAGGATAAGCATTAGACTTCAAAATAGCACGAATGGTATTGAATTCTTGGTCTAACATTTCATCAGAACAAATACGAAGCGCACGAATAAATAGAGAACGGACAAGGCCTCTTTTATAGGCAATGGGCACGAAACTGTGAAAACTCATGTAAACACCTGAAAAAGTTGGTTTACGGTGCACTGTGGTACACAGTTTCCCGTCAGGCATGCGTTGTATAGAAACATCAAGAAACGGTAGTCTGCCCTGCTCTTCACATTCATAAGTAAAATTTTTAAGTCAAAGTTAAAATTTTATGTCAACTTGCCTTTCTATGGTGACAAATCTAGTCTTTTCATTCGCAAATCGATCGATGAACTGCTGGCCAAGTTTGCTCCTGCCGCAAAACCCATAATTATTTTTAAGACCAACTGTATTCCTGTTGCTTCTCCTAAAGATCGTCTGCCAGTGGCCGCCACGTCTTCTGTTATTTATTCTTTTCGTTGTGGTTGTGGATCAACCTATATTGGACGGACGTCACGACCCCTGACAGTTCGAGCGCGGGAGCACATACCCAGGTGGTTCTTAAATGGTCATTTAGGAATTTCTCGCTCTGCAATTACTGAACATGTGCTCAGTTGCTGTAGTGTTCCGAATGACCCTATCAGCAAGTTTGAGATTGTATGCCACGCTTACAATGACCGCATTTTACGTATCCTCGAGGCATTGTTTATTAGACGTGATAATCCCAACCTGTGCAAGCAAAAGGACCATGTGATTAATCTTCGCTTGCCATGGTAATCGGGTGACTCACAGTCTGCCGCTGCTATCGCGTGTTGACCTGTATCTCAACTTTCTCCTTCTTAAAAAATGTCTATCTTTCAATGTAATTTCACATGCTGGGTTACCTTTGACAAGACCAGTCGAAACATGTCAGGTTTACATTTTTCTTCCTAATTTCAATAAACTTTATTATGACTTCGAAAGCATTCTGTGCGCTTTTTATTTATAAAATTACAAACAGGCACAATTGTTTCAATTACATAAAGCGCCTCTTGCCTGGGGACAAGGTGAAACAGTTGGATTGGCTGCTCACACTACGTTGCAGACGTGCGAAGTTAATGAAGAAGATTGAATTTGATCGTTTGTGCATTAAGTATGGAATTTATACTTCTCGTTTAAGGAAGCAGTTGAAGAAGAATCACTTGAGTGCCACGCCGAATGTATGTCAAGACTTTCTACAGACTGAGTTATGTAATGATCTCGAATTACTTAAGGGCATCGATGACTCAATCAACCAAGTCGCTTCTGTGTTGCATTCCCTTGATCTCATTGGCTTATTTAAATTCCACAAGATGTCCAAATTTGTCGTGAATCAGACTCTAAAGCGATGCGTTTCGAAGTATCAACGTTTACGTGATGCCTGTGCACCCATCTTTCCTGAGGATATGGAGAAAAGGATAATCAACTTATCCTCCCTTACGCTTTCGACTACACAGAAGCAAGCACTTTGCTTGGGGTTGAACTTTTGTGTTCCACCCAGACGGACTGAGCAGATTCGTATCAATGCCGAGTTTGAGAGTCTTTTCCAGCAACTTCAAGATGTGTGTCATTCTACTTCGGAAGATCTGTGTTCAAGGCAAAACTAGTTTCTCTAGCATCGACGTATGGTAGTGCAAGGATTGAGAGGAGTTGTCTTCTACCGTGTCACATCGACGAGTTGATCGACCTTAAGAAAAATCCCAACATCGTTATCTTGAAACCGGATAAAGGATCTGGTGTAGTGATAATGGATAAACATGACTATGTTGATAAAGTGAACTCAATTCTATCTGATCAGACGAAGTTCCAAGTTGATCAATGCCAGAAAGACCAGTCAGCTAATATAGCCAAGAGTATTTCTGACACATTACTCAAGCTCAAGAGAAAGCAGGTGATTTCGGATTACACTTATAAGGAACTGACGACTTCATCTAATGGTATCCCACGCCTCTACGGTCTTCCCAAGACGCACAAGTCTAATGTGCCTGTTCGTCCTATCTTATCGATGACGAAGACTGTTTATGAGAACGTCTCAAAATGGTTGGCATCTTTACTCAAACCTGTTGAGAGGTGTTTCTCGAACTTCTGTGTTAAGGATTCGTTCACTTTTGCAGAAAGCATTCGTGGTATTGATTCATCTGCCACGTCTATGATGTCTTTTGACGTTAGTGCCCTTTTCACTAATGTTCCCGTGAGTGAGACTATCCGGCTCATTGTTGACACGGTAAGAAAGTGTCCTAACCTTTGTGGAATCCCTGCCGACATTCTGAGTGAGCTTCTTTACAAGTGTTCTAGCAATGTGCAATTTTTATTTGACGGTCAGTTTTACCGTCAGGTAGACGGTGTAGCCATGGGCAGTGCTCTCGGCCCTCTCTTTGCCAACATTTTCATGGGAAACCTTGAGAGTAGTTTGTCTAGTCATATTGATTCCTTGTGTCATGTGTATTATCGTTATGTTGACGACACGTTCGCTCTTGTGAGGAGCAGGGAGGCAGGAGAATCTTTACTTGACATTTTCAATAGCTTTCATCCTCATATAAATTTTACTTATGAATGTGAAGAGCAGGGCAGACTACCGTTTCTTGATGTTTCTATACAACGCATGCCTGACGGGAAACTGTGTACCACAGTGCACCGTAAACCAACTTTTTCAGGTGTTTACATGAGTTTTCACAGTTTCGTGCCCATTGCCTATAAAAGAGGCCTTGTCCGTTCTCTATTTATTCGTGCGCTTCGTATTTGTTCTGATGAAATGTTAGACCAAGAATTCAATACCATTCGTGCTATTTTGAAGTCTAATGCTTATCCTGAGCACTTCATCGATCAATATGAAGTCACTGAGATCAATAATGTTTCTGTTGCCACCGCTGAAAGAAAGGCTGTTTATGTCAACTTGCCTTTCTATGGTGACAAATCTAGTCTTTTCATTCGCAAATCGATCGATGAACTGCTGGCCAAGTTTGCTCCTGCCGCAAAACCCATAATTATTTTTAAGACCAACTGTATTCCTGTTGCTTCTCCTAAAGATCGTCTGCCAGTGGCCGCCACGTCTTCTGTTATTTATTCTTTTCGTTGTGGTTGTGGATCAACCTATATTGGACGGACGTCACGACCCCTGACAGTTCGAGCGCGGGAGCACATACCCAGGTGGTTCTTAAATGGTCATTTAGGAATTTCTCGCTCTGCAATTACTGAACATGTGCTCAGTTGCTGTAGTGTTCCGAATGACCCTATCAGCAAGTTTGAGATTGTATGCCACGCTTACAATGACCGCATTTTACGTATCCTCGAGGCATTGTTTATTAGACGTGATAATCCCAACCTGTGCAAGCAAAAGGACCATGTGATTAATCTTCGCTTGCCATGGTAATCGGGTGACTCACAGTCTGCCGCTGCTATCGCGTGTTGACCTGTATCTCAACTTTCTCCTTCTTAAAAAATGTCTATCTTTCAATGTAATTTCACATGCTGGGTTACCTTTGACAAGACCAGTCGAAACATGTCAGGTTTACATTTTTCTTCCTAATTTCAATAAACTTTATTATGACTTCGAAAGCATTCTGTGCGCTTTTTATTTATAAAATTACAAACAGGCACAATTGTTTCAATTACATAAAGCGCCTCTTGCCTGGGGACAAGGTGAAACAGTTGGATTGGCTGCTCACACTACGTTGCAGACGTGCGAAGTTAATGAAGAAGATTGAATTTGATCGTTTGTGCATTAAGTATGGAATTTATACTTCTCGTTTAAGGAAGCAGTTGAAGAAGAATCACTTGAGTGCCACGCCGAATGTATGTCAAGACTTTCTACAGACTGAGTTATGTAATGATCTCGAATTACTTAAGGGCATCGATGACTCAATCAACCAAGTCGCTTCTGTGTTGCATTCCCTTGATCTCATTGGCTTATTTAAATTCCACAAGATGTCCAAATTTGTCGTGAATCAGACTCTAAAGCGATGCGTTGCGAAGTATCAACGTTTACGTGATGCCTGTGCACCCATCTTTCCTGAGGATATGGAGAAAAGGATAATCAACTTATCCTCCCTTACGCTTTCGACTACACAGAAGCAAGCACTTTGCTTGGGGTTGAACTTTTGTGTTCCACCCAGACGGACTGAGCAGATTCGTATCAATGCCGAGTTTGAGAGTCTTTTCCAGCAACTTCAAGATGTGTGTAATTCTACTTCGGAAGATCTGTGTTCAAGGCAAAACTAGTTTCTCTAGCATCGACGTATGGTAGTGCAAGGATTGAGAGGAGTTGTCTTCTACCGTGTCACATCGACGAGTTGATCGACCTTAAGAAAAATCCCAACATCGTTATCTTGAAACCGGATAAAGGATCTGGTGTAGTGATAATGGATAAACATGACTATGTTGATAAAGTGAACTCAATTCTATCTGATCAGACGAAGTTCCAAGTTGATCAATGCCAGAAAGACCAGTCAGCTAATATAGCCAAGAGTATTTCTGACACATTACTCAAGCTCAAGAGAAAGCAGGTGATTTCGGATTACACTTATAAGGAACTGACGACTTCATCTAATGGTATCCCACGCCTCTACGGTCTTCCCAAGACGCACAAGTCTAATGTGCCTGTTCGTCCTATCTTATCGATGACAAAGACTGTTTATGAGAACGTCTCAAAATGGTTGGCATCTTTACTCAAACCTGTTGAGAGGTGTTTCTCGAACTTCTGTGTTAAGGATTCGTTCACTTTTGCAGAAAGCATTCGTGGTATTGATTCATCTGCCACGTCTATGATGTCTTTTGACGTTAGTGCCCTTTTCACTAATGTTCCCGTGAGTGAGACTATCCGGCTCATTGTTGACACGGTAAGAAAGTGTCCTAACCTTTGTGGAATCCCTGCCGACATTCTGAGTGAGCTTCTTTACAAGTGTTCTAGCAATGTGCAATTTTTATTTGACGGTCAGTTTTACCGTCAGGTAGACGGTGTAGCCATGGGCAGTGCTCTCGGCCCTCTCTTTGCCAACATTTTCATGGGAAACCTTGAGAGTAGTTTGTCTAGTCATATTGATTCCTTGTGTCATGTGTATTATCGTTATGTTGACGACACGTTCGCTCTTGTGAGGAGCAGGGAGGCAGGAGAATCTTTACTTGACATTTTCAATAGCTTTCATCCTCATATAAATTTTTACTTATGAATGTGAAGAGCAGGGCAGACTACCGTTTCTTGATGTTTCTATACAACGCATGCCTGACGGGAAACTGTGTACCACAGTGCACCGTAAACCAACTTTTTCAGGTGTTTACATGAGTTTTCACAGTTTCGTGCCCATTGCCTATAAAAGAGGCCTTGTCCGTTCTCTATTTATTCGTGCGCTTCGTATTTGTTCTGATGAAATGTTAGACCAAGAATTCAATACCATTCGTGCTATTTTGAAGTCTAATGCTTATCCTGAGCACTTCATCGATCAATATGAAGTCACTGAGATCAATAATGTTTCTGTTGCCACCGCTGAAAGAAAGGCTGTTTATGTCAACTTGCCTTTCTATGGTGACAAATCTAGTCTTTTCATTCGCAAATCGATCGATGAACTGCTGGCCAAGTTTGCTCCTGCCGCAAAACCCATAATTATTTTTAAGACCAACTGTATTCCTGTTGCTTCTCCTAAAGATCGTCTGCCAGTGGCCGCCACGTCTTCTGTTATTTATTCTTTTCGTTGTGGTTGTGGATCAACCTATATTGGACGGACGTCACGACCCCTGACAGTTCGAGCGCGGGAGCACATACCCAGGTGGTTCTTAAATGGTCATTTAGGAATTTCTCGCTCTGCAATTACTGAACATGTGCTCAGTTGCTGTAGTGTTCCGAATGACCCTATCAGCAAGTTTGAGATTGTATGCCACGCTTACAATGACCGCATTTTACGTATCCTCGAGGCATTGTTTATTAGACGTGATAATCCCAACCTGTGCAAGCAAAAGGACCATGTGATTAATCTTCGCTTGCCATGGTAATCGGGTGACTCACAGTCTGCCGCTGCTATCGCGTGTTGACCTGTATCTCAACTTTCTCCTTCTTAAAAAATGTCTATCTTTCAATGTAATTTCACATGCTGGGTTACCTTTGACAAGACCAGTCGAAACATGTCAGGTTTACATTTTTCTTCCTAATTTCAATAAACTTTATTATGACTTCGAAAGCATTCTGTGCGCTTTTTATTTATAAAATCGAAAGATATGACAATTGGTGTTGTGACATGTGTCAAGGATGCAGTCGAGGAAGATGCGGAGTGCTAGCAAAAGGAAAAACGTCTAATATTTGCATGACTTTAAATGGGTTGCTGAGCAAAAGTGGTCAAGACTGATTCTGCTGTAGTGCAAGGTTGACACGATTCGACTCTGCATGACAGTTAACGCTCTGACTCATGCACTATTAAACTTTTAATGCGTCGTCGCATTGATGTACTTAAAGTGTTTAAGAAACCAGAGAGTCTGAAAGCTCCTGGGGATTTGATAAAAATAGAAAACACCTGACAAATTGACGAGGGTACGAAAAGCTTGGATTGCGTCTACCAACTACATGCTTGCGTCAGAGAAATTTCGGAGGGCTTGCTTAAAAGCGTTCTATCGAATTGAGTATCAGGGTATCTCCGATCACATTTGAGCAGTCTTCTGCATTGCGTCCTGTCGCTGACAATGTCGGTAAGGATACTCTTCCAATCGCGATCACATTGACGGCAGATATGACACATGCTACGGTGCTTTGAGGTCTTAAAGCACCAGTCTTTGCAGTTGAATGTCTGTTGTATACGACCGAGATATTTTAGGAGGTAAGATCGTATTTTCTCTATGCGCAGCGCACACCCCATTGTAATGAATGCATTCAAGAGTGACAGCTCCCTACCGGCGGATTTTGCAAAATTAATTACTGGTGATAGGCGTTTTAGCTAAACTAAAAAATGGCAGTGTGAAAGCTTTTCTTCCTTATGTGTTAAATCAGTTTAGTTATTGGTTTAAAATTAAAGGTTAGAAAATGCTACTGTTCACCATTTTAAAGAATCTATAAATCACGATCGTTTGACTGAATATTGCAGTAGTAAAGGGTGACTAAACACGAAGGCCAAATGTGTTTTGAGTAGTCCTCCGGAAGGAAGTTTTCATACTTTTGAAGGGATGGAGGCTGCCTGATAGTAACTCATGTCAACAACGTGCTTAGTTTTCTAAAATGTCCGTGTGAAGAAATTGAGTGTGTCGTGGACGAGGGCGCATCTGTAGCGACCATCTACAAGGCAATGCAATGGAGTCCTTGCGCTATCCTCGACTGGGCATTGTCGAAGTAGGGTTCTGAGTCGATAGTGGGATCATTTTGCAGCGCAACGGGTCGGCAACACACCCAAGGAGTCAAACAAAACATGGAGATCCTTCTGCTTTAAGCGAAGCTAGCCTGACATCTGCCCCTAAGTGCCTCCTATATGAAAGCGACCGTCGCAACAATTGAGCTCAAGATCATCTTTCTGTGCGGAAACGTAAGAATACACGCACTCTGCTTCTGCAATATCATGCTGTCCTTTGCCAGTTCTGTGGCGCTGACTTCCGGAAAATAGAAATTTTAAGCTTATTTTAGTCCATGAACGAGACTACAAAATTTAGATGACCCGGATCCGCGGATTGAAAACTAAACAATTCATAATTCAGGTAAAGAAACATAGATAACTTTGTGAAAAAGTAGTTCAAAATGTGTTATTTAAAAACAAATCAAGAATAATTAAAATTTTATTTCTGTAATGAAAATAACCACGCCCAAGTCTTGCGCAAATAACTGTTCAAGATTCGGCATTGATGCAAAAAAGTAAATAATCGATTAAGCTATCCAAATGATATGTTATGATTATTAGATGTAATATGCATCGTGCATTTGGAAGCAGACTATTGAAAGCTATGTTTTTCGTTACATAGTTATTCTCTATTGAACCAGATCAATGTATTAAGAACAAAAAACAAGATTGTTCATCTGTAATCAGAAATATTGAAATGCTGGTTCACAGTTCCGTTGTCGAAAGTTGAATATAATGAGTGAAGCTTTAGCGTCACCACTCCCCCATACTACGGTGCTGACATATGCGCCTCAGCCTCTGGATCGAAAGATCTCTAGGTGAAGCACTTAACCATTGTGCCACGGAGATCACTGTTTAAATATAGTCTGAATATAGAGCGTTACATATTAAGAAATTGACGATTTTTTACTTGATATACAATAATTTCTGGATGTAGAATTCTTCTCACGAAAATTCACAAATGTTGGACTTAGTTCGAGTGAAATCTGGAGTATTACAGAAATCCATAGCAGAAATTCATTGCTTAAGAAATGTATCAACTTACCTAAACTTCCACTGATTTTTTTAGATGTATGAGTGGTAACATCTGCAAATTTACGCTTTTGGCATTTTGCTCATTTTGATTCAGTTGCAATTCATTAAGCCTTGTCTGCTCACATTCCATCATGGCTTGCGCTATTCCGATTTCCTCAACATTTTTAGTTCGCATCGCAGTCTTGATCTTGGTGGTAGCTTTACTCATCACACGATTTGACAACGTCATTTCTGGATCAGAAACTCATCCAAATCTTGGAATTCTTTCAATCAAGAATTCACATTCTCTTTTCCGGATACAATAATTTTCTGCTTAACTTCAGCCTAGGCTATTTCTTCCATTTGATCCTTTGACTTCTGAATAGTAGCCTTACATGCGACTCAGGCAGTGGTAGGTCTATCCTAAAGTAGTCCGGATATCGGTAAATCCTCACGCTTCCCCTCCTGGCAACTTTTAAGTGTCACTTATTGTTCCAAAGGAGATTTTCGTCTATATCTTCCAAACATCATGTTTTTCATTCGGTGGTTTATTATTTACGGCTGATTTGTCATACGCACATAATGTTGGTTAGGCCTATTCAAAAATAGTCACCCCACAGCACTTCGCAATTCTCTCGACTGTTTAGATTGCTTTGACATACATAGCATTCAACATGATGCAAAAATCACTTTTTTGTTTAAATTTGTTAAGTGGTGTTGGAGTATCACCATTTGGTGTGTTGCACTTCAGAAAAGGAATCTGTCCGCCACATTTTTTGCATCGATTCCAATGGGTGGGGCGTGAGTAGGATCCTTGTAAGTGTTGAAATCTATAGTACTGGATTTCTACAAAAAATATCTTCCTCGAGAGAGATTTCTAAGCGTTTTTAAAAGCACAATTTTCGTATCCTCCTATTTAACTACTTACACACGTGAGCAACTGTTCTCTCGACAGAAACTGTCATCACACAAGAATTAAAGGCAAAAATTTGGAAACCACCCTCCGTATCGAAGCATCGAACTTGCGTGCTGTCTGCAGCTCATCAGTCCCAGAAAAGTCATTAATTTTAAGGTTTTATATGAGCCTTTTTATAATCTCAATACGAAAAATATTGAATTTTGAATTTTATATTTACATCAAAAAATCAGAAAATATATACAAATAGTACAATGTAAATATTTTTCTGTATTTTTAGATGTGATGCAAAGACATGTACTTACTAATGAATTATTTCAAGATGTGAAAATGAATAATTGGCATTCAATTAAATACTGAAAAGCAATATTTTAATTAGTAGCACTTTGGAAGTTGGATGCTGCCCGACACGCCTTCTGCATTGATGATGTGGCCCTCGGCCAAACGACGGTTGGCTATCACTGGTCTGTAAGGTAGCTAAAGAAGTTCACCAGTGATATCACATGGATGTTGTTATGTGTCTACGTACGTAGAAACAAACGTTATCTTACGTGCGCTTGACTAAATGCGAGAAAATCCAAAAAACAAGAGTGGAAAAAAGAAAACGCATGTCATATTACGATCAAGACTAGTCTCACATACTGCCCAGAATCATGATGGACTAAAGTGGAGAAATTCCCAAACATGTGTAGGTGAAGAAAACCTAACCTTTTAGCTTTCGGATGGTTCTATCAAACCAATTCTCTCACTCTGCCCAGATAGAGTAGAGTAAACTGAAGATTCATACTCGAAAAAAGGAGCGGGGAAAAGAAAACGGCGAGTATTTAACGATCGGGACAACGACAAGTCTCAAGATGCCCAGAAGACAGATAAAACAAAGTGGAGAATATTTTTCATAGGAACTGAAAAAGAAAACGTTGATCTTTGTAATGATCGATCGAAGCAAGTCTTTCATGCACAAGAAATTCACGCCTAAAAAGCAGGAGTGGGGAAGAGAAAATGTCGACCAACTAATGATCAAGGCAGGTTTCTCACTCTTCCCCATAGAATAAATTGGTGAAACTCACTCCCCCAAAAAGAACTTGGATCGAGAGAAAGAAAAAGCCGTCTAATAACTGGAAAATTCATCACTTGGCAACAATGAAGAAGGGTAAATTTAACAAATTTTGAAAAAATAGGTGTATGTGAAAGAAAGCCTCGACCAGTAGATGACTGAAACGTCCCTCACTGTACCAAATTAAGTCCCAATGCAGAGGCTGCATGACCATAAATGTGTTGGTATTTGTAAGCACCAATACGGTCACCTGCTTCATAAGGATTTCGTCAGTGGAATATGTCCCAATACATGCATTTATCCCTCACTCGGCGCCAATGAAGTACAGCAAATTACGAGAAAATAGGAAAAATAGAAGAAATCCTGAAAATAGGAGATATTAACCGAGAAAATAGGAGAAATGTCTGAAAAATATAAATGATACAGACCGTTTCAAAAATAATTGCACAAAAAAAATTCAACCCCTTTTTTCAAATGTAATCCTTTTTTTCCTGGTCATGGAAATGATTATCAAGAGTAGTGGCAACAGCAACAATATGAAGGCTTTCATTTTGACGGTCATACAAAATGATTCCAGGCGTCTCAGATATTCTCAACAGGTTGCGTGAACTTGTTGGATGGTATGGGATGAAATTCAAGTCACAGAAGAGTGGGGCACTATCATTGCTGAAAGGCAAGATGATATACGCGCCTTTTGATCGGGGAGGTGAGCGAATTCCGACTGTTCGAGAGACAGGAGTGAAAAGCTTGGTAAGATGGTATACGTTTTCATTGACTAACCGTCACCAGGGTGTACAACTGCAGGCGTCAGTATTGAAGTGCCTGGTCAAGATCAGTCGAACATCTCTACCAGGTCGGTTCCCGGTGTGGATGATGCAATTTGGCGAGTTTCCAAGGATTATGTGGCCTATAACGATGTATGAGATCTCCCTATCCAGAATGGAGATAATCGAAGACAAGGTAAACAAAATGATGCGAAAGTGGCTTGGTGTTCCGAGAATGCTTACCAGCTCTGCTTTGTATGGCAAGAGGAACATATTGCAATTGCCACTAACATCTATTGTGGAGGAATATTAGGTCAGCACGATTCGGCTGCAGTCTATGTTGACTTTTTCTCGTGATGAAGCTATCTGCTCAGATCCACCTCAGTTGAAAGTGGACCGAAAGTGTGATGTGGCGGGTCATGTCCTCCATCAGGTCTATGGCAAAACACAGAGAGGTGATGGGAGTTGTCCAAAACGGCAGGAGAGGTTTTGGTATGGAGAAGAGAGAAATTTTGGTCTGAAATGAGCGAAAGTGATCAAAGTTGAAGAGAATGATTATGGGTGAACCAACCGTTCCCGGGGAAGAAAACGATGAGGATGCCCATAAGAGGAAAGCTGTCAAATATGAGGAACTTGCAGAAGGGATTCGGAAGCAAGGGTGGAAATGTGAGTTCATGCCCTTTGAAGTGGGATGCCGCGGCTTCGTTGCTCCATCGGTGAGGAAATTTCTTTCTAAAGCCGGTATTAAAACCGTAAAGATCACTATCAATAAGTTGAGTACAAAGGCGGAGGAAGGTAGCAGCTTTGTGTTAAGGACCTGGGAGCAACGAGCTATTGCGGACCCATCATGAGAGATACTGAGCTTAATGGGTCGAAATCTCGGTGACGGATGGCTCTTAGCTGATGATTCCGGTTCAGTGTTTTTGAGCGGATCGAAATTCCGCTTTCGCTCGCTCATCGCTCATTTACTCATCATCGCCATTTCGCTCGCTCGCTCATTTCTCGATAATACATTCCTTGATTCTACAAACTTTTTTATGTTCACAGCTATATCTATGCTTTAAATTATAAAAAACACCTTTTAAGCGTATAAGGGAAATTCATCATTTCATTTTACATGAAATTTGAAACACGATGAAGTAATGAAGACCATCACACCAATGCATTAAAGTAGGTATTGCACAAAATTAGTTCAATCAATATATTTTGAGGAACATAACAACAGAATTCTTTTTATATGTATATAAATGGGCAATAATTTTAACTTAATCTTGGGTGCTGATCACAAGATTGAGTAGCCTATATATAATTATTGGCGCAACACTTGGACAAAATTCGCAAAGTGGCTAACAAACCATATAATGCGTTGACAATTGAAAATGAACTTATATGAAATCGTGACGAAATAATAGATAATTCCAAAAGTAGCTTAAGATTACATCGTGACTTATGAATGACTGAGTAATGAATAATCAATAAGTGTTAGAAATGTGCTATAAATAAAATCGCTTGATAAACGAAATTGTTGGATTAGGTGAAACAGCAAATGCTGCACCCAAAATGACCTGAGACATCGGTGCCAGCCGTCACTGAGATTTCGGCCCACTAAGCTCAGTATATGTCAAGATGATCGTTCCACAGTTCGTTGAGCCCAGGTCCTACCTTCTTCCGCCTTTGTACTCAACTTCTTCATGGTGATCTCCACACTTATACACCGGCTTTAGAAAGAAATTTACTCACCGATGGAGCAACTAGCCGCGGCATCCCACTTCGAAGGACATGAACTCACATTTCCACCCTTGCTTCCGAATCCCTTCTGCAAGTTCTTCATATTTCGCAGTTTTCCTTTCATGGGCATCCCTAACTCTCTCTTCCCAGGGAACGGTTAGTTCGCGCATAATCATTCTTGTCCCTATCGCGTCGATCAACGCAGGATGAGGTCGTTGGTCAGATAGGGATAATTCATCTGGCAGCTGACTATCCACTCAAGCTTCCCACTTCTGCGATACAGATCGCACGATGAGTCTTTCGTCTCTTTGTTTGACCACTCGTTACTTACCAGTGGGGAAGACGTGTGTGAAGTTGTTGGAACCACCGAGCGGAACCATTACCTAGTACAGCGAGATCCTATTCGAAGCAACTATTACTTTATCAAGATCAGCCTCCAGATCACGAATCTGGCCTCAGATTCCACAAATTCGCAGTCGCTATTGAGAATTTCAAGTTTACAGATTCCGTTGTGAAGTTATCGGAACCGACTTCCTAGTTTCGCAAATGAACATCACGATAAGCTCTGACCCTAAATATATTGTACCGTGAATTTCATGAGGTTTGGAACATTAGTTTGGCAGATAAGGGGAGACCGATTCAGTCGTGCGCGCTTCAGATTCCGGTATGGATCGAGTTAAAATAAAGGTCTTAAAATCAATGTACCGCACAGTGGAAGCCGTATATGCCTACATTCGGATTGTCCGTGTGTAGGCCAAATTTGGTTTTTTCATTTCTTCCAAAATTTGTAGTTCTTTTCCAGTTCCTTCACGTCTGACGATACTGAATGTCTCAGGGATATACATGTGGATATGTTTCAGCAACGAAATGTTTCTATCAAATTAAAGCATCTTATAATGGCTTCGTGCAATATGCGCAGACCATTAGTACGTCTATGGAGTGAAGCGACGATTGGGAGACCGTTTCAAAAGATATGTGAATAAGTAATTCAATTCAATTCAATTCAATTCAAATATGCACTATATTTAGAGTGGCATTATGCTACGAGGCTTCAAGGCCACTTTACAATTTACAATATAAGAAATAGAAATAAAAGAGATACAAGGAAAGTCATTTATAGGTAAGATCAATAAGGTATTTCTTCACTTGTTTCTTGAAGGAACGCATATTGTCAATCGCTCGCAAGTTCTGGGGAAGTGAGTTCCAACTCCTCGCAGCAGCTACCGGAAATGATCTACCACCAAAAGTTGGGCATCGATAAGATGGGACCGCAATGCAGAATGAATCTGCAGACCGCAATCGGGATCTTCCAGGCATAGAGGAGACATCCACCAGGGAGCAGCTGAGATAATCAGGAGCACACTCTCGACGACAACAGAAGGTCAGAACTGATAGTCTATAAGCAATACGTTGACGAATAGGCAGCCACTGTAATTCATTTAACAAAGGAGTTATTGACGAATAGCGGGAAGTGCCGTAAATCATACGGGCGGCTGCATTTAGCACAGATTGTAATCGCTTCACTTGTTGCTCAGGGATTCCATACATGACAGGAATGCAGTAATCCAACTTTGAGATGACCATGGAAGTAATCAATGTCAGGAGTAGATCACGTGGGATATAAGGGATTATACTGCGAATCTGGCGCATCATCCCAAAGCACGATGACACACATTTCGAGATATTTAGCTTGAATGAAAGTTCTGAGTCCAAGAATACTCCAAGACAGCGCACTGAATTTGATGGAAGGATATGAGAGGATCCTATTCTCAAGGGCGCTGTTGGGACAGAACGCCGACGTTTGCCTGAGTGACACCATAGAAATTCAGTTTTCTCTGTATTCAATAGAAGACGATTTGCACTGCACCATTGAACAACATCATCTAGACAACATGCCATCTCGGCAGCTAGATCATCAGTCGCATTTGGCGAACACGCTCCATAAATCTGCACATCATCCGCGTAAATATGCAACTTGAAGTTATGATCACGAACAACATTGATAACTTCTACCATATACAAAACAAAAAGAAGCGGCCCCATCACTGAGCCTTGAGGAACACCCCAGTTCCACATCTTGGAATCGGAAGTTGAAGCGCCTACACGAACAGACACTGGTCGATCACTCAAGAATGATTGTATCCATGAAATAACTAGACCAGAAAAACCAAAGGATAGTCTCAGGCGTTGTGTAAGAATTCCATGGTCAATGGAGTCAAACGCAGCGGTAAGGTCCAAAAAAGCCAAAAGACACAATTCACCATTATCCAATGACGAGAGAATATCCGTGGATAATTTCAGTATCGATGTTTCCGTTGAATGATATCTCCGATAAGCCGATTGCACGTCAGGAAACAAGTTGTTTGAGAACAAATAAGTTCGACACTGATTGGATATAATTCGCTCTATGACTTTAGAGAGGGTATTAAGTTTTGAAATTGGCCGGTACGATGCAGCTTGTGATGTATCCATTTTGTCATTTTTCAGTGTAGGTGTGATGACAGTGACTTTCCATAATTGTGGGAAGACTCCAGTAGAGAACGAAAGATTGTATAGATAAGTAATGAACGGAGCCACGATATCCAAACAGTCCTTCAAGAGGTTCACAGGTAGAGCATCACTGGTAGAGCTCTTGTTCGGAAGACCACGGAAAGCGTCGAATACATCTGCAATCGATACAGGGTCGAATCGTTCAAAGATAGAGTTTGGAGTCTGCGAAGTAATTCCTGGACAGATATTACCAGTCTGCTGCCTGATCATCGAGATCTTTTGATCATAATAATTGAGAAAATCACTTGCCTTTAAATCTGGGTTAGGTTTGGGACGACCACGACCCATGATACTATCGATGGACCGCCAGAGTTCTTTCGGTGACTTTAACTCGGATTTCAGCTTATCACACCAAAAAGATTGGCGTTTGGATTTGAGCATTTCTCTGTATGACTTGGTCACTTGCTTCCACTTAAAGAAAGCTTCAGAAACCAGCAAAGTATTTTGATCCGTGGATGGAAGAGATCGCTGCAGAGATCGGAAACGACGTTCATGCTGTCGAACACTGCGCTTTGCTACCCGACAGTCCTCATCGAACCATGGATCAGACGACCTTCGTCGAATATTGACCACCTTAAGAGGAGCCATTTGATCGACGATAGACTTGATGGTGGAGTCAAACAGAAGAGCGAGCTGATCAACATCACGATCAGTCCAATTAGCAGGGCCGCACAGCTTAGTCTCCATCAGTGACGCTCACAGGTGAGAAACGTCAATCTGTCGCCATTTTCGAAAACGAATTTCCTCATACAAAGGAGCAGGCCTATGAATTGGTAATGTCCAAGATAGTAGACTATGGTCAGAAATACCAGGATCCGATATCTGAACATTGAGTGGCTGAGCGTCAGATCTTGAGAATACAACATCAAGCATGCCACCTCTATTATGAGTGGCATTATGAACTTGACATTCGAAGCCATATGATTGGAACAAATCAATTAACATCCGTGTATTACGATCATCTAATTTCTCGAAATGAACATTCAAGTCACCAGTCACTACAACTGAACAAGAGAAGGTGCTCAATTGATCCATCAATGATGATAATTCAGAGAAAAATCCAGATAATGAACCAGTGCGATAAATAACGAGAATGATGACAGTAAATGAATCACTCGTGATCTTCACACATACATTTTCAAAGGATTTCGTATCTACACCAATTTGTAGGCGTGTAAGTCGGACACCAGTGCTCACGACGGCCACTCCACCATGGTTGACTGTCAGGATATACGGATTAGCACGAACTCTTGGTTGATGGACCACAGAAAACCCATGTTGTGCAAATTTCCGAATACAGACCGAATCGTCATCATGCCAGGTCTCTACCATCATGAATACATTTATACCACTATCACGCTGAAGTTGCAATACATCATCCACTTTGTGATGTAAGGATCGAACATTGAGCATACCAAAAGTCAGATATTTGCTCGGGGAAAAGATATGGCGATGAGTTCTTTGCAAGTAATGTGTCGATGGTCAGATATTGAGCACATCATCGATCACAAAGACCTTGCTAAGTTCATATCCACAAGTAGAATCGAGACATGCATTCAATGCATATTGTCAAGAGTGTGAGAACGATAGCAGAGAGAAAAGTTCGGATGCTCTGCTCATCAATCAAGTTATGTACATGCATGTACTAGAAAGAATTTTTAAAAAGACTTCAAATACTTCACTTTTTTTAACTATTTGATCTTTTTCTTCTATATTTCTAAAACTGGCTAGCTCAACCGCTCGCTCACGACAAAAAATCACCGCTCGCTCGTTCAATTGCTGCTCACGGAAATTTTTTCGCTCGCTCATCCGCTCATCAGAAAATTTAAAAGTTTCCGCTCGCTCAAACCCACTGCTCAGGCCATTTTTGGGTGCAGCAGTTGATGTTTCACATAACTTATTTTCAAATGTAATTTTCTTGTTGAAGTCTTGGTTCAGTTTTAGTAAACAACATACCATATGAAACCTTAAGTTCCATAGATTATTTTGACATATCTTTTGCTTTCTTAACAGGGGTCAGCTGTGGTCAGCAGGCCTTCAAAAAAAAATATTGAGCGCTTTCTTTGATGCACGGTTTTGATATGAAAACGACAGAATTTTTTGTGAAAATTGACAGACAATGTGAGCTATTCACCTTTATCATGATTCAAGGATTTTAGGATTCGCTGAATATACAAAGAGATGGAAAAATAACGAAAAAATTATGCTGAAAAGTATGACAAGGTTTTCTATTGATGAGGATGCTCAATTTCAATGAACTTTATGCCATATAAAAAGACATGTTTAGTATAGGAGAACGGGGTGATTTGGCACATGGGGTAATATGGCACCCACCCTCTACAGCCGAATTCTTGCTTCATATTAAAAATCCGAAATATACATATTGAAGCTTTATTATGAAGGACATTTGTTTTAGATTAAATTTATAGTACACTTTTCACATATACTTTTTCTAACAGGTAGAAAGAAGGTTTACTTTACATATAAAAAGTTTTTGCCATTTTGAAACTTGGGACATTTTGTTCCTATCAATTAAGATCAACCGGTACTACATGTTTTCTCTTAACTAAGTCGATGGAGCATGAGATAATAGCAACGCATTTTCCAAATCTTTGATATACTCGAGACGTCAGCTGATTACCTTTAAAAAGTCGAATAGGTTGATATGGCAATGGGGTGATATGGCACAACATGTGTCTTAATTATCAGCGTGTTGTTGTTAACCGGCGATGATGTATAATCATTTAATGCAATCTGAACTAAGTAATACATATCTGCTCACTGTTTACTACTGATAGCTAACCCATTATCTGATACTGAGCAGAGCCCACCCCATGCTACAGCCACGTATTAGGCCCATGCTATATTTGTGTTTCTTGAATAGGCCTGTTCAGTCTCGCTGAGTCTGTTCAGAGCGCGGATGTATATTGCACTTGTAGAGCACCACTGCTTCCATAGTGATAGGTATACGATATCATCCAATCAGTGCCCATTAACGGTCACGTTCATTGCTTGCCCTCGTAGGGACGTAGACTCATTTATACTTAAAATTTATTTTGTGCTCCATCCCACATTGTCACATTAGCATATTGAAACTTTGCGGAGTATATGCGAACCAACAGCCTATGTTTGAGTTGTTTACATGCTTCAAACAACTTACGAAATAGTCTCGGATACGCAGTATGCAAGAAGTCCTAATTACATGCCTATGTAGGACTAGGTCCTTTATGTTAGAGGTCTATGCACATGTTACACTGAGAGGCAAGCAACTGAGGCGAAATTAGAGTGCCATATCACGCCAAACTGGCGTAATATGACACTTTTTGAACTTTTTTGAAATTCAAATTTCAAGATGAAGAAGGCCGAATCGAAAAAATTGCTATACAAAAAAGGTAGGAAATACGCTGAATAATAAAGAAATTACATTTAAATTTATGATAAATTCGCTGTTTGGTCATGGTAGCCGATTAACAAAAAAGGTGTCAAATCACCCCATTCTCCTTACCTTAAATTGACAGAGTTTAGGTTGTGTCTAGTCAGTTGTGATCAGTAGACTTAAAAGTATGAATGTTTGGTTAATTCATTCACCGATGCCTACAGACGAAACTACACAATACAGAAAAATGAATTTATCACCATTCGTCTCGTGTTAAGCTTGCGAACGATACAGCTTCTTTCAAATGTCGACAACATTTGGTACAATTTCAATCAATTTACACTTTTGATTGATTTTTCGCTAACTTTCGCGTTTAGTGTTTTTGGCAGTTAACTGTACACAACTTAGTAACTCTTTTTGTATTAATACTGGCGCTTTCGAGTATGGGTTTAAAAGAATACTGGTGGCATCAGCTCCAAGAATATGTGAGTTTTATCAAGATCGGTCCATCCATTCACTAGCAAATTTCAAATTTGTATTATTCCCATACTGAAGTCATTTTGTGGGTCACCATTTCCCTCGGTTGAGGTCAGAACATTTCGATTCCTTGATCTGCGCACAGAAGGCTTCTCGCCACCTGCTCACAAACAATAGCAATTCTTCACGCTGCAGTGTTGCTGCCTTTTCGTCCGCCAAGTGGATCGACAAGAATATTACATTGCAACTCATTCAAAGATGACAGGGGACGGGGTGTGATGACATGATCAACTATGGTATGATCATGTGAAGTAAAACTTCTAATCACTAATTACTTCATATACTATTAGGCAGAGCACACTCTGTTTCCTAAGCCAAGTGTCTCGGTTGACCAAATAAATAAAGCTTGTTATCAATTAAATGAGCTTGCGCTTAAATTTGATGAGAATAAACACGAGATAAGGGAGCCTTTCGGGTTGTACAACGATATAGGAAACGGAATGTAGGTCTATGAGGCCTGCATGAGCACACGAGATTCGGCGAATCAGGGAAATGTCTTTGATTACAGATACAAACTTCATGACCCTGTTGATAATTTAATCTCCTACCACCGGAAAATTTGAACTAGTGGATCGCGTCATGTACGAGTTCTTCAACATGCCGATATTATACTCGTACATCTGATAACTGTTTTTGAGTGTATTGCAGCGTGGAGACTGCAGCATTACAGGCGAATCAGTCGTTTTTTCCACTGATATAATGACCTTTCGCCAACTGGAGGAACATTAAGTACATAGATACTTACAGAAAAGGAAAGGACTTAAAGATAATTGTGACTCTCACAAATATTTTACCAATCCATCTGAAACTGGTTGAGCAGTATCATACCCCAAACAATCGATGTCAGATAGCGAACATTGATTTTGTCTGAGATACATGTCCACCTGCTTATCAACTTGAACATAGTCCATATTGTTTCATCAAAATAAAGTCCAATGATGAAGAACCCGAGCCATGTATAAGTTAATCGTTGTACAATTCTGATCAAAGAGGTCCTAGTCCATGCGAAATTGAGTGCTAAAATCAGGTTCTGGGCAGTTTGAAAGCTTTGAGACTCCGCAATCGAACTTTTTCATTCAATCTGTACAACATTTCGACAATATTCTCGACGAAACAAAAGTGCTAAAGCAGCTTTCAAAAAACAGATCATCTGGTGATCGTAGATTATATAACAATTGATGAAATTCGTTAGATGTTTTTAGAATTTGTGGGTCACATCTAGATTGGTGAGATTTGTGGGCAAAACACAAGCCTGAAATCGTCTAGTAGACAGAAACCTAGAAGTTACAAGAGACATACCCATGACAAATATTATAACTGACATTTCGACAGATTCTGAAAACGTGGAGCAACCTTCCTTCATAATGCCTATGCCTAGTTAATCCACCTATCGCAATTTATCTTTGTACATAGAATCCGTGGCTTCTGCTGTCAAACTACGAAATAGATGACGTTCTCAGACATAGATAAATGATCCAAATAATTCAATAAATTACCATAAGGGAAACTGGCTTATTTCAATTCATATAGAAACACATAAGGAATTTCTTTCTGCATCTCAATGTGCTTATTGTCGTTAATTCAAGAGTAAATCACTTATCGGAACCAGGTCTTCAGGCTTCTGAAGTTGTCCTATCAAACAGGAGGCAGTCGCATGATTCTATATGTGAAAAATTATCAACTATTCAACAGCACACATCCTGCTAATGGTTGAAATGCAATAAATTGAAGAGAAATGACTTAAAATTTGCCTTGCTTTCTCGTAGGCAACGTAAACAGATGATCGATGTCTTCAAACTGCACTATATTAAAACAATTAAATTGTACTTGAGGAAGCAAACACATAAGTATAGTTACTCTACACTGCTCACTGCAGTCAACAATGTCACTGACTATACGAAATTTAGGGACATTCTTCTCTGCATCATCTTCAGTGTCTAGACAATGAGGCATCCAGCATCTGCTGGCTTCATTCTTGCCGCAGCAAAGTCAAAATTTTATACATTTCTTGTTGCAAATATTCCGACTTGAAAACAGTCATGAAAGCATAGAGACTGGAATCAGTGATTTAGCTGAATAGTTCAAGCATAAGATCAGAAGATAAGAGAAGTCTAGAATCTGAAAACACACATAAACATCTATGCACACAATTTATGATCTTTGATGGAATAAAAATAATATAGCGTGATTGTTTTAACTTATTTAGAATATCACATCGCCTTATATAGAATTAAATAAAATTTAGTGTCAGAACTGAGAACAGTAGGGTCTAGGCCAGAAAGCAAGAAAGTGATTTAAAAGGAGAATGGTAAGACTGCAGCACATCTGGATTATTTCATTTCACATTGTATACTTGAAAATCATCACTAGTCAGATCATGTGGGAGTTATTGCTTTTTAATACTTAGTCTAAGCGCCGGCATCCTCGACGCAAACTCATTAAACATGTTGTGATGCTAATCGTATAATGACTTGCGAAGTACATCATATGCTATTTGTTCTAGTATTCTGTTGGAAATAATGAGCGGTGAAGAATGAGTGTTTGTGGTTTATGTAGTCATGCAGACATCTAGTGTCCTGAGTCGAATGAAATCGCACCAGACATTCTCAGCTTTCAACTGAGGTATGAAGAAATTGCTTCCTTCCACTTGCTCCGGGGAAAATTATTGGATTCAAATTTTGCTCTCATTGAAAGTTGAAATAACTGATATATTAGGAAGTTTCACACAATTTGCAAATATGTTCCCAGATAAAGCAATGTGTTATTCAATTGAAGTTTTGTTCGGTTCATGCATGTTGTTTTTTTTGAAATCACATTTTGGCGATAGTTTTGTTATTTCAGTGCTTCACGTACATTTTATAGGCCTGTATCAGGCCACTCACGCTGACCTAGAAACCTAGGAACAATTAGAAAAGCATATTTTTTCTATTTCCAAGGAAAAAGCGAAAATTTGACTGTAATGTTTACAAAAATTTTTAGTACGTGATATATTTCTGGACGAAAATGATCAATGTTGATATTCTACAAATAGAAAACTTCAAGCATATTGGATTGCGATGCACAATTCAGCTTGTTTTACACATGTTTATGTTTTTAAAATACCGAATGATGTGATTTTGGTCATTTCGGCTCCGATTGCATGCTATAATGTTTCGGTTGCATTGTAGGAGTGGAATTTTCGATGTTATTGTTTCGCCATTTGCTGTTGATTGATTGTTTCATAGACGGCTGTGGTGGATATAAGAATTGTTGTGCATCTCTTTTTCTATTCATGTGAAGATTACACGCTGGTGAATCAAGTTGGATATGTCAGCTCGCTGCAAGTGAAGAACTTCATAGGCCTACGTCACGAAAGCCATCTGATGATGGCTACTTTTCGTCTCTGGATTTTGCGACGCATCAGAAGCATGTCGAGAAAGTCGATAAGTGGCACATGGGCCATGTCCTTGGTGGTGGAAACATCTGTTCAAGATTTTATGTGAGAGCTGTTACCTAATTGCAGTCAACATTGCCGCTATCAAGCAAAATTATGCAATCTGCTCAGTTTATCAGCTCTCCTTCTCTGTCTGATAAGGTCCAGATAGTGAGCTTATTTAACGTACCTCATGATACCGCTGTTTAAGACATACAGTATATGACACGGTTAGATGTCAATTGCAAGATTATCAAACAGCAACGATTCCTTCTGTATGGTTCGATCAGTAGGCTTCAATGGCTGGAGAAGCTTCCTATCAGCAGAAGTCATATTGGGTTACTGTTGAAAGGGACTGGTGTACAATTGACAGTGCCGCTGACTTCGAAAAGTCTATTGATGCGTATTGGCGACTCTTCCTTGAAATGAGAAAGTCAACGGCGTTTTGCGGTTCCCTCCGTTATCATCCCCAGTAAAATGTTTTGTCAGCATCGCATGGGAATGCTGGACCAGAGCATGGATTTTCTTTGAATGACGCCATAATTCAAAGTCATGGAACGTCACGGCTAAATGAGGATGTCTTGGTAGCCCTACGAAATGTCAAGGATGAACTTATCCGAGTTGGTGGAAAGATTAAGTTTGCGATCAGTGATGCTTTGATTGAATCTGTCCGAGCTTCACGAAGACGATGCCACGCTGAACCTGATGACCATGCGGAAATTGTCCGAAGTCGAGGCTGAGACAAGCAACCAACCAGTGTTTGTGAAAAATAGCGATGAAATCTATCTTTAGTGATAGTGAAATTCGTCGGTTGGAGCAACTTTAGAAGTTACCGAAAACATGGTCGGTGAAGGAAATCCAAAATTGCCGATTGGCTTTAGAGTTACTCCTCTATTCACACAAAATTCAAATGCCCAGTTCACAAATCGAAGTGGAAATGGATCGGAGGAGGATGACATCGTTCAACTAAAGAAGCAGCGAAATGATTTGCCATTAAATGCATAGTGTGGATTCTTAAATTAATGACCATTTTAATGCAAATAACATGGTGTCGAAAAAACATTTACATCTTCGTCATCAGTCGGCTGATCTTGAGTCAAAGTTTGAAGGTAGTCAAACGGAAGTGAACCCTAAACGGCATTGTGCTATTAATATTTAGGCTTTTATGTTTATTATGTTGCCTACTTAGATATCTAAAGCATTAGCGGCGCTTAGGGGGAGACCTTGGGGGACCCCTAGGGCCCTGTGAGTCGAGCCTTTGTCAATCTCGAGTCGAGTCGAGTCTAGTCGGGCAAAATTTTCATAGATATTAAGAGGCAAAAATGTGTTTAGGCCTACTTAGGCTAATAAAAGCATTAAAGAGAACAAGAAAGTAAGGTATATGGCGACGCACATCGCTGAGCGAGTGAGTGTGTTATCCAATGTTAAGTATATGTAATGGACATTCGACATACATTATACAAATTTAAAAAATTCCATGCATGCAATCATTTGTTTTTGCAATCAATTTTTAAAACCTATTGTTTAAGCCTTATGTATATTTTACCTTGTAGGCATAGTATACAATTAATAATTAAGCAAGTGTGCCACTATTCTGAATACATGGCAGGGATTACTAGTAGAGCGCATGGGCTAAGTAACAGCGTTTACGTCACCTTACTCTTACTTACTCCTCTTTTATTATCTCTTCTCCAGATTTGAAGGTTGGATAATGAGTCACCAGGAGGATCCATTGATTCGAATAGTAACATATGAGATGACTGATGAATCACTTAAATAGTCAACAGCGTGCTAAGTAATTTCTACAGGCAAATGAACCGGATAATGCTATACCTTATCTGCAACAGCGATATCTACATGTCTGAGGTATTCCGGGTATAATGATAAGAGATTTTTGGAATTGGGTACGTTTTTTGTAATATGAATAGGTCCTACTGATGGATGTCCGCCAAAGAATGCATGTAAGAAAGGTGGCACACAAAAATCAGCGGAAAAGAGGAATGGACGAGTTAAGACCGTTTTCCTCATGAAATCTGCAAAACAGTTTGTCGTTTTTCAATTAGCTTTATATACATTGCATAAGACGGATCACACTCACTACGTCACCAAACATATCCTTGAAAAAGTCGACATGACTTTTGAATGGTTGACTAAAGAAACGTCGTTTGATTTCGAGAAATTTATTATAGCACAGTACTACGACAGCATTATGATGTGAACTATTATGATTTTCAATGAGAGTTGAATTCAAGGACTGACGGCGACGCTATTTACTAACCGATATATGAAGTCGAAGGTTCCTGTTATGTCGACCAATTATGAAGTCGAAGATGTATGTAAGCGATTGCGAGTGGCGAAGTGGTTCTTCCTGAGGATTGGTCACGTAGCCATGTGGGCCAGTGAAAAACAAGAAGGTACAGAAATTAAGTGCATAACATTAGGAGTCACAAGTTGAGCAGCCTCGCCTGGCAATTCGGGAACTCAGGCTAGCCGTGGAGAAAACCCTACATTGTTCTGGCCTGTCTAAGTGGCTCTGAAATTCATCACCGTGGAGATAAAATGAGATAAATTCACTCAATAATTCAATGGATTCCCGCGTGACACGGTGCACCCACAGAGAGAGATTGAGATAGGAATAATTAGTCGTCTCTTTTTGATGTGATTGGCCGTCGTTAAATGTGACAGAATTTAGAGAACATATCATTGCAACTTCAACAATATTGCCGTGACCAGGCTGTGACCAAGACATAATGCTGAATAAAACCGTAAAGTAGTAAGTCATCAAAGAAATTCATGGTAATCGAAATAGGAAAGCTATGCAAACACGGTATATTTTTACGCATGTTCGCCAACTCGATTCGAATACTCATCATCTTTAAAGTATTCGTCGAATCGTTCGATTACACGAACGGTATAACAGAATGTCGAGGCGAGTTAAGTACTCGAGCGGTCAAACTCGAAATTCGAGTCGAGTACGAGCCCTCCCTGAAAATTTCTGAGTTATCTAACCAAAAGACGCATTATGCACGTTTCCTTGTTGAAGAATCCATCAGTGGCTTAGCCAAAGAGAAGGTCTTCACGAAACTGAAGCAATTTAGGCTATTATTTTCGACATCGATGTGATAAATATATAATTATATATATCATATTATATTATGTTAATTATATGTTATTAATAAATATATAAGAACTTTAATCTAGAATTTAGCGCTCGGTGTTCTGAAGTTAACTTAATATCGTTATTAATGGAATTAATAACTTGGAAAGGTCTGCCGCAAGCTTGAAAGCTTATGTAAGGCGGTTCCAGAATAAAATCATTAATATAACGATAATACAACTTCGTGATGACATCGCTTTTTAGATTGGATAGGCTTCAAGTCCTTCGCACTTTTAAAAGCTTATGGAATTTATCACAAGATAGGAATGATATTTCACTAGAAATCTGTCTTCAACAAGAACAGTTTTGTGAAATTAAGAAAAATGCTACTTAAAAATTTGCACCATCGTCATGAAAACTTTCCTGACTTAATTAGATATGAGTACATAATTCAATTCATCCACGTGTGGCATTTTGCAATGGCATATAATCACATTTCGCTATCAAAGTATCAGCAGTATTTCGATGCGTTTTACTAGCCTCCATTTCAGTGTTCTTTGAAAATATAAAGTATGCAATTTGGCCATCTACGACGCTCCACGACAATCCCTCAATTGTTTTATCATTTGTCAAGAGGCCTAATTCGTTCCTTACATTCCGAAGATTTTCCAGTCGTTGGCATTCAAGCACTCCTTTCGGACAATGCTTGATATTGCACATCTTTAACTTTGATGTGCATCAATTTATCTGATGTTGAATCTCTGTAATATTTGGAAAATATTCCGACTTCCATGGAGTGGATTACATTTTTCATATTTCTCATTTATATCGAATAGCTTTTTGCTAGCAGTTTTACTTTCACATCCATTATCCCGCCAGTAATTAAGAGCTTCTTAAGTGTGTACAAAACTAAGTTCACGTGTGGTTTTGAAATATTGATGATATGATTGATATCGTTCGCTATTCTTATCATTAAGTAATACGAAATGGTTAAAAAATCAAATGCACGCACTAGCAACTTGATAAAGATTAATTGAATGCTAATTCCGATCTATAGGAATCTCTATCAGACGGAAAGCTATAGTTTATAAATTTCAGATAAGTATCCAATTAATTTCAATGTGGTGGGTCACAAAATTGATGAAGTATATTACTTCAAGTATTGGTAAAAAGTATCACTGCAAAGTAATAAAAGATATTACCTCAATTATTGAATCGTGTCGTTATAAGAATTGCGGCTTAGTGAGTGAAATGCAAATGCATCAAACAGAAGTCAATTTTGTAAAGAATCATCATGATCGAAATTGTCTTTAAAGTGACGGGATGATTTCATTTAGTTTTTTTATTCCTTTGTTTATTTATTTTATTTGTTTTCACTTCATTCATATATTTCGTTTGGCTATATTTCATTTCATATTATCACTTATGTTGGATATAATCAAAGACTTCAACTATTTGTCCTACGTACGCAGAATCACCATTGAAAATGATTGAAATGAAAATAGTTGAAATAAGCAACAAATGCGTTAACGCATTCTACTATCGAAGCGCGGTAACATGATATCGAATTGAAGTGGCGTGATTAGGCCTACTCTCATCTCATACGTAAGCATAAGACAGCGATTACCCGAATGTTCTACGATTTCATCGATGACTTCAATAAGCAATTTTTGAAAATCTATATACGAAGCAGCGTGATAGGACTGCAATCATGGATACATGGCCATCTCGATCTACATGCATGGACAAGGAACTAAGAGCTTGAATTTGTCATAGTCATCAAATCAAAGCAGTAAGGTTCCATTGCTAGGCGCTTGTTACTTTACGCATCTATGGTAGATTCGTTGTGCACTTAGCTCCCATCCATGCAATTTTTTAGGAAATACCTAGAAGTTGGATTCGTTTATGTAAAAATGCAATTTCTTATGCAGTAATGTTCATACATAAGTATAGGACAAGCTAAGAGTAACCCAATTACTTCGTCATTTTTCATGTATGACCCAAAAACAGACATTTTTAAAACCCTAAATATTTTTTCTGAAACAGCGTGGGAGGCCTGCCACATGTACTGGTACTGGTACATATGATGAGGGCATGAAGCTACTATGGGAGAATCGCGAATGATCTTTGATACGCATCTATTTCAATTGTCACACTAATAATCTATAATCTTGAAAGTCGGTGAGTTATTTTGCTTTCTTGCGTGCCTGATGGTCAGTTATTCCACTTGTTTTTGACATTGATTTCAGTACCATACATATAGTATACAATGCATTCAGAGCAGTTGTTCAAAAGCATGGACTTGAATCTGAGGAACTTCCTGAGCTATTCAAAACATCTATCTAGCAAACGAGAAGATTTTGGTCAAGTTCTGGTGGAATTAGATTAAGGTGAACAGTTCTACATTATATGCGTGTAATGAAGGCGGTTAACGTTGTTGGATGCCTTTTTCAAAATTCAGGACAAAGCGGATGTACTAAAAAGGTACGCATGATAGCCGCATACAGAAGACTTTTCATGTCGCAAGTGATTCAAAAGAACAGGGGTGTCTTCTTAGGTTTATTGGCTAAAAGAATTACTAAAAACAATATGTACAGGCCCAACGTTTCGCGTGTTCACGCTTCTTCAGGGGCAAAACAGATAAGACCTACGGCTAAAAACGTCAGTACAGCACAGGAGTGTTTGCTGTACTGACGTTTTTAGCCGTAGGTCTTATCTGTTTTGCCCCTGAAGAAGCGTGAACACGCGAAACGTTGGGCCTGTACATATTGTTTTTAGTAATTCTTTTAGCCAATAAACCTAAGAAGACACCCCTGTTCTTTTGAATCACTTGCGACATAAAAAGGTACGTTTTGGAAGTAGTTCCTAAAGCGCCATAGTGCCGTCGCGTAGTAAGCTGAAAAATGATAATTTGCTCATTCAACTCCATTTCCTCATTTATGTGAAGCCCTTTATTGATGAATATCTCGCTGCTTTTCAAAGAGAAGACCAGTTGATACATTTATCCTTCTATGTGTGATTCGATGAAGTCTGTTCTGTTCCTCTTTCAAAGCGTGAATTATGTAACAAAGATCGAAGAAGCTGAAATCAATCGATATGTCACAACCATTTGGCTTATAGAGACAGTGAAATCGGATATGCAGCTAGAGACGCTTTGAGAAGGTCGAATCGAAAATGAAGTTATGAAACAGAGGTGGGCTACTGTCATTTTACCAAGCCGCGCTGTATCATAAACTTCCACGTGATAACAAGATACTTCGAGCCATGCACATGCTTCATCCCAAATAACAATCTAGAAAAAAGGGATACCGCTACATTAAAATCATAGAAGAAGCGATGCTTTATCTCAAGGACGACGGCGCAAATATAATCGATGAAAGGATTTTCTACGATAAAGAGAAAATTGAGTCAGACATTCATGGAATCATAATTGATGAATTTTGGTTTCAAGTTCTATCATAAATCAATAACTGGTAAAAACATGCACCGAATCAATAACTGGCAGAAGCAAGTACCCGTATCTTCCTCGTGTTATTAAAGCGGCTCTCTAATTGACTCAAGGAAATGCGGAATCAAAGTGGGGACTTCCAGCGCTTTTCCTAAGTCCCTGTGCATATGAGCATGTAAAGACGCTGTCCGATGACTCCGATCATTTGATGTTTTTACAAGCGCTCCAATCACGAAATGCTTTATCAACCTGGCGAAGGTATCGAAGGCAGATCAGCAGGAGTTGGAAGAAGAAAGGGAAAAGGCGGAAAAACTCAAACGGGAAAGGAGAGTACGCGAAGAAAAAGAAATTGTAGCAGAAAAGGAACTTAGCTAAAAAATCAAAAAAATGAACTTACAAACATGTTCTATCTCGAAGAAAACATAAAGAGTGAAACGTCAAGAGCTAGTATTCTTTTGAATGATCCATAAACCCGTCTCGATGAGGGCATGGCAAAGAGCGATTTGGATGGTAGCAGTATTGCATCAGGTCTCATGCAATTGGTCAAAGAAAAAATCGAATCACCCGCAAAAAATATACTCGAATTATCGTTTAAAAAGCGGCAGCTCTTGACAGCTCACCATAACATTGTAATCACGAAGTTCAACTCTGTAGGAGATAGGTCACTGTAGTGGCAGCAGCTTGCTTGTCTTCACTTTTTGTAGATTGTTCGTATTCGTATTTTATTTTCAATAGTAAAACTTTTCTCGTGGAAAGATAGGGCATTTTAATGATTGATTGCTCAGATGCTTTCTGCTTGGCGAAATTCGAGGTAAAATTGGAAACTCTTGTTTTTAAATATGCACAATACGCGAAGGGTTTTTGGTAATATCTAAAGACTGCATTCACAAATCACCGAGATGCTTGTAATTTTAGTAATGGAGTTGATTTATTTATAGTAATTGTCAATATTTTCTTACCGTTCCCAACATGTAGAAAATAATTGAAATGTTAAATCGTACGAAACCTTAACAAATGCTTTGAAGTCCTCTGCTTCAATTTTCAACATCAATGTTTCTTTTTCATGCACATTATCTAACTATTATGAATCTATTCATATTATCATAAGTTTTATGGACCTGCGAATCGAAAAATATTGAGTCGAATCGTATTGGATCGTGATTCGCGAATCGAATCTAATCTTGAATCTAATTACATGGACATTGAAAGATAATACATACGGTGACACATTGACTGTCAAATTAAGGTGTCCCTATTTTTATGAGAAAATCTAAATCTGCTGCGCTTTTGTAACTTCTACCTATTTCGAATGAATATTGACGCCAGTTTATGAGTTGCAATCAGAGTGGCGGCCGAGCCCTGGAATCGCTCTGGAATTTTGTTGGGACACGGGAATCACCCTTAAATTTGAACAAAATAGGCAATTAGCCCTTAAATAGCCCGGGAATACGATTTATTGATTTTTTGTAACTACGTTTAATAGATATAATTTCTTGATCTAAAAGAGTTCTGGTAGAAAGAAAACTAAACTCACTAATTCTATTCAGTGTCAGCAAATCTCAATTGAATTAAGCAAGTAAATATGTTCGACATTCTTAAAAATTCTCTTATGTTCCAATTTCTTAAAAATTGGAGATTATAGATATGCTTTAACCGCTTTGATATTCATAAATTCCCCAGTTTCAGGTGTTCAGAAATGTATAATACTTCATTTTTCATGTCGACTAAGTAGAAATAAAAACAATTTTAAATCTTGCGTCAATTAAAAATCACCCTGTATATATATATATATATATATATATATATATTATATATATATATATATATATATATATATATAATAACTGGTCAATATTCAACTACTTGAAGCCAGTTGGCGGTTTATATCTCCAGCTAACCGTCCTTATTATCATACTGACGTGTCACTTCCAGATGATGTACAACAATGTCTATCGTTTATACATGATAAAATAATAGACATTACCTCTAAATCAAAAATCCGTGTGTCTAATGATTCTAAAATAATCAAAGGCATTAAAGCTATTCCTGATATTAGAATTCTGCCATCGGACAAGACAAAGAGAATTATAGCGATCGATGATTGTAACTATGAACATGTGAGCTACCCACACTTAGAAAATTATGATGAAAAACCACACGTTTTACCGAGCACATCTCAAAAGTTGTTCAATAAAGAATTAACTAGTATTGGCAGAGTAATGACATGAAACTGTCCTACTAAAATTGAAATGTAGCGACCCTATCCCCAGTCAATTGACAATCTTGCCTAAAGATCACAAATCACCCCTCAAAGGTAGACCTCTGATTTCTGCGGTAGACACTCCGGCAACTAGTCTTTCAAGATTTTTAGCGCCTTTTTCTACTCCCCCTTCTGAATTTTGTATCTACGCATTTGAAAACACTTTTGCATTTTCAAACTCAATTATGGATGTTTCAATTGATTACTCTGAACCATTTTTCTACGGATCTTTTGACGTTACAAATTTATGTGGCTCTATACCTTTATCTGATTCTAATGATGTATTTTCTATTGTAACAAATTTTTTCAACGAACGTAAAATGTCTACCTCTTCATCGTCTATCAATGAATCTAATTTTACAAAACTTTTGAAATTCGATGTAACTACGGACACCATTTTCTTTAAGGGTCGGTTCTATAAACAAAATTCAGGATTAGCTATGGGAAATAATTTATCCCCTATTTTAGCGATTGTTTACATGTTTCATGTGGAGAGGCAAATTCTATCTGTTGATCCATCACGTTTTATTTTCTGGAAAAGATATATTGATGATATTTTTATTTCATTTTCTCCTTTGGATGATATACTTCCTGAGTTGAATAGCATAAATAATTCTATTCAGTTTACTGTTGAGTACCCCGAAAATGCTAGTAATTCATTTTTGGACACAAAAGTTTCTTTCGCGAATAATTCGTGTTTAAGTTCGTTTTATTCTAAATCCACCCACAGTGGTCATCCGTTACCATGGGATAGCTTCGTACCTTTAATTAGAAAGATTAATTTGATGAAAAATTAATGTTTACGAGTTCATAGAAATTGTACCACCTCTGCATTGATTGAAAAGGGTATATCTTTTGTCAAACATCGTTTTATTTCTAGTGGATATCCCAAATGTTTAGTCAACAAGTATTTAACAACTTGTGTTCCTTCATTTCATACTCGTACTAACCAAGAAAAGCAAGCTTATGTTCGTATTCCTTTTATCAATGAAAATCAAGCAAGACAAATTCGCTCTGAATTAAATAAAATTCCAATTTTGAAAGTGAAACCTGTGTTTGTAACTCCACCATCATTAGTTCGCCAAATCAAGAAGAAAGAAAGTATTCCATGCAATAAGTATTGTTTATGTAATAACAGCAATTTATGTTTTTTGAAAAATGTTGTATACAAAATCACTTGCAACAAATGTTAACAGACTTATATTGGTGAAACTCAGTGCACTATGAGGAAGCGAATTTTAGAACATTTAAATAGCAAAATAAGTCTTATACACCAGCATTTTCATTTGAAACATCAATTAAATCCATCAGATTGTGACATCAAAGTAGAAATTTTACAGAAGTTTTTTGCCAATGTCTATGAACGTAAAGTCTTCGAGAGAAATTTCATCAAATCAATTACTATAAGAATAAGTGTTTACCGAAAATTTTATGGACTACCAAATAATAATGATTCTCTGCTACATATATACTGTAAATTAAAGAGCGGAATGATTAAGTGATGAATTGTTTGCTCAATGAATTATACAGATCGTTTCTAAAACAATTAATTCTTAGATGATGAATTATAGCATACCATTCATAAGCAGAACCTCGATATGATATCAGTGCATGAGAAAAAAGACATTGCAATCAAAAAGAAGATGAACTTCGACAAACTTCGGAGGAAATAAAAAATAAACTTCGCGAAATATGTCGCGAAATATTTCGATCGAAATATTTTTGGTACCAACCCTAGTCTGTACCTGTCATAATTTGTTTTGTGTCGGTCCGCAGGTGGTTTAGCTGTTTGATCAAAGACAGTCACGTCATGTTCTCTAAGTTACGATCTAGCCAAATGAGCTAGATGAGGCAGAGTTATCAATAGGTCATCTCCCTTCTTGAAACAGAGCAGCTATATTCAGCGGAAAGCTCAGATTCCTTTCTGCATTTTAATAGTCCTGAACAGTTAGCTTGTGACAGACTTTGAACAATCAATTGCAATGATGGTGAGCATGCTTCGACCAGGTAAACTATTGTCGCGTGACTCGAACTTCCTTTGCACCCGACCCAGAGCTGACTGCTGCATCTTCAGGAACAAGGAAAGATGCGGACGAGGGCAAAGGTTCCACCGACAAAGAAAAAGTACAACAGACGTTTCGTAAGTATCTCGAATCAAAGTCAATGATCAGGCTAAGTGAAGAGTTCGAAAATCTCACTATTCATGTCAAGGTCATCCAAACCAAAATGGCTTATGTACAGCTTTCTTCTAGTTGGTGCGGATTTAGTCTGGTCACATATCTTTCTGTTTCAATTTTGAAACGAAAAGAGTACTACCATGGGATGAGCAAAAGAATGAAGAAAATATTGGTGTTCTCTAACAGTTACAGAGCCTGAAGGATTAAAGTTAAAAAATCTGAAAAAAGAATCGAAGAGATGAAGAAACCTTCGGTCGTCGAACGTTAAGATAAAAAAATCCTATCACATGAACATTCAGATTCACACTCTATGAATGTCAATCACCCTGTTGCTTGCATCATATGCTTTAAAAGAATCAGCACATAAGCCATACAGGAAGCAATGCCCAATAAACATTTTGATATAGCAGTGAAATGTACATACAATACATCACTCAATTTCGGACATACTATGTAGTCGAAATCTATCCGAAAATTCCGATAGAGAATATTTTTTTTCTATCTGATCGCGTATGATCTGGTGGCAGTATAATGCCATATCCGAACCTCTTTTCCTGATGAAATTTGGATGTTGCCTATTAGTATACATAGATATCAAATAACGCTGTAATCCATAGAAATATCATTACAAATATCATACAAAGATATTAGAAAATAAGTTTTAGTCGACATAAAAATTGCCTGGATATGTGATAAAATCGCCCTAGAATTGCCCGGGAATTTGAAGCTTGAATTTTGGCCGTCACCCTGTGCAGTAGAAGGATGTTGATTTGACAACATGTCTTGAATCGTCCATTATCCTTGTTTTTCCAAATTTCCCGTAGGTAGCCTGATGATAAGTACTAGCTTAATAACCTCAGGTTTGTAGAAAAAATTCCTTTGAATCTCACGGGGGACTGGAAATGCAACCTCCATCAATCGTTCCTATCCTTAAATCCTTATTCCGGAAAAGCACCAATTTTCATGAACTAGCAATCAGTAGATTCTTTCTGTCATTTCTTTTGCAAGTTTCAATCATATCAAAAAAACAATACTAGAGATTTAGCAACATGCTATTGATGCCTACAGCTGTCCACAATCTAAATTATTCAGGAAAATTTCTTAATAATTTGTTAAATAGCCCATGCAGACTTCTAGGTAAATTTGTCACTCAAGTTCATGCAAGGAAAGGATTGCAGAAGACTTTGAGCACTATCATGTATAACTAATTATTGTCTTGGACTTGCGAGCTTGGAAATGGAAAATCAGCTTGGCCTGGAAAGTAAGGAAATCCAGTAGCTTTAGTCATTAGAAAATATATTTTAAGACTAAGTCGACAATATATTTTGTACCTTAACTCACTTAATCTTTGTGCCAGACGGTCGATTAATTTCATCTGAGATGCAGATGACTCAGGATAAGAGGAACATTTCGTCTATCTATCATGAACCGAATCTCAACAGGTAAGATAATCTTATCACTAAAATTGGAAAGTTTCACTGTTTTAAGCGATTATCGAAATTTGACTAGCTCTTTTTGATTGAGATTTAGCCTTATAGGTCAGGTCGAGATTAAATGTTCCATACCCTGAAGCTTCTGTAGGCATACTTCAATGATCAGGTCAATCGGGTGTTCAAAAGTTACAAGAGTTAAGTTCAAATAACCTCATTACGAAACGTCATTAGAGTGGCCTCATAAAAAGAAGTCCGAGGAGTTCTGTTGAAAGATCGTATGGTATACTGCTGCATAACGCAATATTTTCCTATATTATTAGATATCCTCATTGAGTTTTGCTTCCTTTCATGGCCTATTTTTAGTAATAAGTTCTTCAAATAATTAACAGTCCAAGAGACGGATCGTTCGACGATCCTGAACAAAATGTTTTCTTGAGCATCTTTTCAAATCAATATAATGATAAACAGTTCAACCGGTTTGGATTGGATTCGAGAGGACAGTGAGATATTTAGATGTAGTTGTAGATTAGTATCAGTATAGACATTCGTACACACGAAGATAGATGCAAGTTGCAGTTATGTCCTCAACAGACGGTAGTTATGATGCGATATCAAGAAAATTCAATGAGCTTAAGTACCTAGATGTGCATCTGAATTGGAAAAATACAAGATAAATATGGGAGTGGGTGTTGAAATACCCACGCCGCAGTTTGACATCTAGGCTGTGTTTTTAAACATACCTTCAAATGCATTGTGTTTTTGAAATATATTTGATAGCCCAGTAATTGATGAGTATGATAAAACTGGTTGACAGGCGCATTTATGCTATCGCCAGCAGTTCCTGGCTGATAAGTTTTGTATCCGGGCTATTAAGATTTGTGTTGCATCATATAGAATTCGACGGTAGTGTGTATATTGTGACTTGCTTAAACACCGACTTTTTTTAACTTGTGGGCTTTACATATGTTTTTATACCCGTATGAACACGGGGATATTTGAACCATATGCCACCCTGTGTATAGCAGTGAGGCAAGAATTAGACCGAATTGAATGTCCCCTTTGAGTTTTAATTGATGTTAGAAAAATATCGGCTAGACGTCGCATTTATGCCTTGAAAAAAGCGTGCATTATACCACGTCATGTATTGAATGTTAAAAGGGAATAAGTTCCTCATATAGGGATATCCTCCATTCTGCCAAGCAGTATGTGCACAGTTCTCATAGCGGTTTTTTAAAAATTTAAGGTCTTAATATTGACCTTTTCTTAAGTGAATAGACTCATTATGCCTTATTAACATGAATGGAATGACTAGGGACATATGCAGTCTTGTAAAGTCATGCATTTACAAATGTGATTGGACATTTATAATGTGAATATTGCGTATTCATATCAAGGAAGTAAGAAGACTCGGGATGATTTTGCAAGAAAGAAGACAACAAAAGCATAGGTAATGCGTAATTATTTAGGCTTTGATGTGCTCAGACCCTTTTGCTCCTCATAAGTGGGAAATAATTCGGTAATAATACAAAACTCCCCAATACAAGGCTGTCATCAAAAAACAATGAAGAAACACGGCAATAAAATTGAAGTCAAATGAGCAATACATCCAATTGCCATGGAAAATAAGTGGGGCAAGCATGCGTGGTAGAAAACGCGTGGACATCATAAACGGTAGAATGTGCAATTCGGTCATCGCGAATATTTGGGAAGCATTTGGGCACACTCCGTTTTTGATTATTTTTTCATATTCATTATGCCTACATGGTTTTAAGCGGAAGAAGGATTCTTAATCCAAATGTAAAGAAAATCGACTGGGCACATTTAAACTTGAGTGCAAAGATGCTCTGTCACAGCAAATGGGTGGGCTATTTGGACAGCAGATCGTCTTATTTCGATAGCTACTTGATTTGAGTGGATACATGAGTTGTAGAAATTATGCAGTGTATATAATGAATACTGATGGATTCTGAAATGGGATTTTGTTGTTTTGTAGTTTAACTTCCCCGGCATTCAGACGCGCTTTGTCACAACGTATCGATGCTATCCGGTTTCTTATATGCCTGGTAGTGATCGAGATGACGTTGAAAGAGGCGGGAAAAGTAAGCTTCACATACATGCAATTCAATTATGCTGGTTTAGTGGTAATTTGGTATTTTTGCCTCTACTTTTTCAGTTATCATGCCTCCAACAGCACTCGAATCATTAAGTAAGTACTGTTTTTGCTGCTTTTATTTTTCAAGAAGAGACAATTGAAATACAGATAAAACCTGTGATTTTTCTTTCATGGTATATAGTCTTTAGCAAAATAAGCCTAATAATTACATTTTGTGTGTAACAAGTATTTTTAGGTACAAACGATAATTTCTGCATTGAATTTTAACAAGTGCTCTTCATATCTGGATTGAAACTGATCTCAATTATTAACTGATTACAGTGTCAATTTCATCAGAGTCCTTTCTAAAGAAGCTGTTGAAAGATTTGAAAGAGCAATGTGACACCGCATGCTTGATTATTGGATCGTGTTCTCATGTTGTGCACAGCTCGCTTCGCCATTGGTTCTTGGAAAGTAATCTATTCAAGACCTGCATTCTATTTGAAATATTCAAGTGCTAGATGTGAAGACTGCGAAACACTTGGAGAGGTTGCGGAAGAGGTTTATGTAGAAGTTTATGCTCAAAATATGCTCACTCACTTGGTTGGCAAAACAGATTGGCTCACTTGGTTGAGCTTGATGCCTGCGATTTTATGAATTTTTGATCAACTCCCGAATAAAAAAGAATATTTAGTCTATTTTCACCAAAGCAGAAAATTGGAAGCTTGAAATTCAGCAAGCGGATGAAGTGAATTATCGCTCGTTTGAAAGATGAAGTAATGCAGTCTTGTTTGTCATTTTTAGCATTCGCCGCGGAGGACCTCTAAGCGTTCACTTTGATACTGAAAAGTGAAAAAACGAGAGTTTTCTCCTGAAGTTCGTTCTTCAGAAGAGAAAATGAGTCACGTATAAAAGTAATCTAGAAAAACACACACAGGGTATTCATAAAGTCTGCACCTAGTTTTAACCCGCTGTCATTTTAAAACTAAATGTTCAAATTCAAATTTGATCCATCACATGTATTGATGAGACTCCTAAGTTTTGATTACAGCAACATTCAATGTCAAATATCTTTGACTATCTTAGATTATCTCGGAAAACATTTTGAAGAACACCTGAAGTTAAAAGTTTCTTCAATTGACAATTATTTTCAAGTATAAACTATGCCTTTGTGACGCCATCAGTTGTAGCCAGTTATTTGAATAGCCAATATTTAGAACTGACATATCACTTTTTCATGAAAAAATAATGCTCAGAAGCCTGTTTGAAAGTTTAAACATGTGTTTTCAAGAGTGATATAGCCGAAACTTCTTTTCCTATGAATTGAAGAAGTTGGTTTAGTCGGTATGGTCTTTCCCAATACACGCGATCCTTAGGACATCCCATCAAACAAAAAATCAGAGGACATTAATCTGGGTTTTGGTGGTCTGGAGAATCGCCACCCCTTCCAATCCATCTTTGGGGAAGTTTGTTGGTTAGGAATCCTCGAACTTCCGAAACTCAGTGTAGGTGAACTGAGTGCCTTCCTGATGGAGCGGTGTGGGCTTGAACTTCCTTCACTTCTTCAGTTCCAGAATGAAAACAAATTCAAACGTGGATTTGTAGCTATTGACAGTAACACTTACATAAAAAATTAGGATCAATCATAATGAAACGTTGATCACCACTGTAATCAGCGAACTTGGAACACTAGGCCTATAACTCAGCGACACAGTCAGGAACCCTGTTCTTCATATTACAGTTGTGGTAGTTGTTCCCACACAGAGTGAAAGTTTCTTAATTATTTCTTAGATTTTGAACATTTTTTCTATTAAAATGACGATGAGCTAAAATCAGGTACAAACTTTATGGACACCCTGTATATTTTCATGAAATTTGTGCTTTATGTTTTCAATGAACAAAGACTGTATCAGACGCCTGCATACATGTTTTTGTGAAGACAATCTGCTCATGCTTCAATGCTATATAACAGAAGGAATGTTTTCTCATCCAGATTACAGATAGGCATAACGTCTCTCGAATAAGACAATTAACTATGTACTGAAATCCGTTAAACTTCGATAGAGTAACTTAAAATCATGCAGCAACTTTATATGCTTATTTTTGCAGCTCGCTTGAATGTGCAATATCCTATGCTATTCAAATTGTCCAATAAGAAAGCTGAGCGTGTTACACATTGTGGAGTTTTGGAATTTGTTGCTGATGAAGGACGTATTTACGTGCCATATTGGGTAAGTGTTGCACTGGGGATTTGATTTGAATTTGAGTCAGTGTAATACGTTTTGAAGATGGATGCAATCTGACAACAAAGGTCTGTCGTAGAACATAGAACATCTAAAGAGAATGACAACTATTAAGTCAATAAATGACACCAACACCCTTGATTCCCCGACCGCACTCGCCTGACCGAGGAATAGCACTGAAGTCCGCGGTGGAGACGAGCTCGCACCTTCTTCACTAGGTCACGCTGACGGTTCAAAAGGAATGCGAATGCGGTCGGGGAATCAAGGGTGTTGGTGTCATTTATTGACTAAATAGTTGTCATTCTCTTTAGATGTTCAATGTACTACGACAGACATTTGTTGTCAATCTACACTGTGACGTAGTCGCATGACATGCTGATATGCTGTCTCGCTACAGTATGAACGCTGGTAGCGTTCTGTCAATAATAATAGGACAATAAGCTGTCGATATCACTTAGAGATGACTCCTGCCTTCACTCGCATTCCTTTTGAACCGTCAGCGTGACCTAGTGAAGAAGGTGCGAGCTCGTCTCCACCGCGGACTTCGGTGCGATTCCCGGGTCAGGCGAGTGCGGTCGGAGAATCAAGGGTGTTGGTGTCATTTATTTACTTAATAGTTGTCACTCTCTATAGGGATGCAATCTGTTTATCTCGCATGCAGTGAATGGTTTTACTTATTTTCCTCTATAAATGATATCTCAACAGGAGAAGCTCTGCTGCAAGTTAGCACGTAGCCAAATAAAAAATCTCAAGAAGCGCATGCAGAGCAAGCGCAGTCACGAGTTGTCTCTGAGCTTAGTGTTTTCATGTGGTTTGACCTCTTCGAATGGTTTTTCTGCTCCCACGGATGAGCTACGGAATCAGTATCTCCAGGTCACCTTCCTTGACCAAAAGGAATCTTGATGCTTGCAAGAGCTTTTACGTGGCTTAACCTTCAGAACTGGCTTACTATTCACGAAAAGAAATTTCATTGGTCTGTGCGTACCCCTCGAATTCTTTTTCTATACTTGGGGTGGGGAAACTGTGACATAACTCTCATGTCTTGAGGGGAAACTCCCCGTGTTCGAACTAACCAGAAATCAGCGTTTGGGAAACCTCTTAAATATATTAATTAAATAGAGGTTCTACCAGCTGTCCGACCGAAATTAACCCAGTAATACACGTACCCTTTTCTGATCGCTTTCGACCTGAAGTTTTTCGGTTACCCATAGCGCCAAAAATGTGTAATCAAAGGAAAGAGGTGATTAATGCGATTCTGATGGTGCCACTTCCAACCTTGTGCAATGTATAGAATGCCCACAAATTGTGTTAACTTTATTTTGAAAACGGCTCGTGCATTAATTGGCTAATGTGCATTGTGTAATTAAACCAGGCAATATTAAAGCGCATTTTGCATATTCCACACCTACGTGGTTAAGTAGCACATAAAATATAAAGGATTTTTCGACTCAAGTGACTTCGAATTAAGAGACCCTGCTTGAATCTTGAATATGACACATAATTCGACATGTTAGGCTCCTGAATGTTATTCAACATGCCATAAAATCTGTAATAGAACGCCAACCAAGAGAAGAGGGTTGAAACTGGACCTTTAAGGTATGCGGTAAGTTATTCGTGTAATTCACAGTGCTGAGCCTGCATCAAGGATCATTTGCCGCCTTATCGTGAACTTTTGAAAATATCTGAACATATTTTATTACAAAAAATGGACCTGAATTATATCAGCATTCGATAGATTCTTACACCTTCCAACTAAGTCGAACATTAGCGCACCTTAAATTATTCGAGAGCATTCATTCTCTGCTTTTGAATGAATTATGATATACTCGCACCAGTAATCGTGTGGACTGTGCAGAGTTCGTGATATTTGAATCAGTCCATCATTAAATGTCGATTTTTCAATTAAAAAGTAGCATTGGAATATGATAACGAATCATGCACTAGGGGAAAGTGAATTATCTCTTGATGAAGCTCGTCGAAATCGGCAGACTAGGAGATAAATAATGATATCGTTTATTGAACAGTCCAGAATGTCAGCACAACATCAATTAGCAACCATTAATTGTAGGATTTGCTACCAAAATTCTGTGAAGTTTCAAAGTTTCAATTTGGCAAAGGATATGATTTTAAATTTTGGAATTGATACTTCCACTGCGAAGAAGAACGATTACTTATAGAGATTAGTAGAGAGAAGATTACTTATTAAGAAGAATGAATATGTATATTGGTTAGAGCACATGCAAAAATGCGCGTACATTGATTAAGTTGAGTCAGATCGGTGTAATATGAAGTGAACGGTTTTTGAAGATGCACTAATTTTTGTCAGGTTTTAATTGAGATAAACATTTTGGGATGTTATTCTGATAACCCTCCGTTTTTTGTGGTGAATATTTGCTTCCTGTATTTTCAATATCCTATCTTCGCATTTTCCGCAACTTGATCAATTTTCGAAATCGTTAACTCGATAAGTTATCTGAAGAAAATAGTGAACGTGTGAACACTGAACAATGCAACATTATGTAATCTCTCTTATTAATGTCGCGTTACCCATAACTAGTGCAAATGAGCATTTCAACAAGATATCGGACGTTGGTTGACACCACTGAATTAGATTGCTTAAGCGCTTATGTGTTTGACCACAATTTGAAAGCAATACTTAATTTTACGTAGCTGTCACGCGTTCTCACAAATATGTGTATTTTTAGTTCACATCATTTTGATGTTGCTATTTATGGTGACAGTGGTCAGTTCTGCAATTTCTATCGCTAGAACGAACGATATTACGTCTAGGACGCGGTGACCAGACGTCTCGGCTCTTAACCGTGTCCTCAGATTATTTTTACAGAATATAATTCGCACATGAACTGAATTTTGAATTACTGAATATTATTGGAGCTATGCGATTATGATGATGGCTTTTTGTCAAGTTCTATAAGTATCGGAAGTGAAATCAGTGGGATGAAATGTTAAGAGAAGCAGCAATGTACTGCTTGCAGGTTGAATAATGTATCTTATTACGAATCTATTACATATGATATTACATGTAAGGTTACATGCACATATTGCATGTAAACAGGTTAAGAAGAACGAAGGCGAAAGCGATTTTTTGCCGTTCCCGATGTATTGTATTCTCTCTATAAGGCAATCTATTTAGAAATATCTCTCTCCTTTATAGCATCAACGAAATGTAATACGACATTTTCCTCTGATATGACATTGTCTTTTCATAAAAGTTTTCAATTAAGACCACAGAATTAAATATTTTGTTTATCTGCATCGAAGCGCGCGCAGATGTATCTAATTCTGTGATTAAGACAGTGTCTTAATGGAGCGATTGACGGTAGGCCCTCTTTATGTAACTCACGTGTAGACTAGATGGCATCGTTATTTTCAAAGACGAAGCAATAATCGAATTGCTGTAAATTTCATAACCCGTCTTACGCATTTTCCTTGTCAAGAATTGTCTTGAAACCAATCTCTAAATAATCTATGAAGGCATCAGATACCTCAAACATTGCTAGACCGACAAATATATTTGATAAATAAATTAGTACTGAATGATCACATATTTTCATGTTTTTTTTTGAGACAGAAAGAGGCCTACCACGGCATGAGCAAAAGAAGAGCATGAAGAAAATGGTAGTATTTTGGAGCAGTTGTAAAACCCTTTATGAGTAAAGCTGAAAACTAACAAATTGATCGAAGAAGCGATAAATCTTCCATCCTCGAATATCTATGATCAGATGATTAAATTACAACACATGGACAATTAACACTCGACAAATGTAACTCACCCTTTTGCTTGTATCATATTCTCGATAAACATATTGACATAAAAGTTTAGGGCATACATAGTCTAAGTCTACCCGCAGATTCCGATAGAACTTGAAGACAATCTATATTTTTTTATATCTGATTGCATTTAGTCATGTGGTAGCACAATGTTATAACCGAACCTCTATTTCTGATGAAATTTGGAGGTTACCTGAAAATATGAATATCAAACGATGCTGCAATCCATAGAGATGTTATTATAATGCAGGTATATCACTGCATAGTTGTATGCAAGAGGAAGCCACAGAATTAGACAGGTCGTCTCTTCTTCTGACTTGAAAAGAAACATTGGGACATGTAACGTTAATGAAGTGGCACAATCTGCTGACATAATACCATAGCAACATCGTTTTGCCCACTTAGTAAGCTCCTGCATGTGCCATCATTTTCAATCAGTTTGCACTTCTAGCAAAGTGATGCGCTTAAACAATCTAATACTGTGAAGGAAACACAGATGTGGTCGATATGAAAAATAGCCTGGAAATTGGATGAAATATTTCTGAAAATTTTGAAACTTGAATTTCGGCCGCCATAGTCCGGCAGCCAGAGCGAGTTTCTGCAGGGAACGAGGCCGAAAGTGAGACTTTCACAGAATGTTGTACACCCTATGCCTACTATGAATCGTCACGTCTGCCGAGTTCTAGTGAGTTCCTCTTCTTGTCAGACAGAATCAAAGAAAAACACATGTAAATCCAATGGGACGCAGATTGCAGTTTTTGGCTAAAATGAAATTTTGTATGTTTTCTCTGATTAAGCGAAAAGTACTAGGTCTAGAGTCATAATTTTTGGCATGGAATATCCTCAGGTCATTTCCTATGATGGGCATGTGCTTTCATCATGCATCTAATCGGAAATGTATATGAGAATGTTGTTGAATGTGGATAAAGTTGCTCAAAATGTTTGTGTTTGATGACATTAAAGGGCTCGCCAAATCTGATTGTGTTTAGCTTCATAGACAGAAGTGCATGGAAATGAAAGGATATGACCTGAAGACATTCCATGCCAAAAATTATGACTCTAGACTTAGTACTTTTCGCTTAATCAGAGAAAACATACAAAATTTCATTTTAGCCAAAAACTGCAATCTGCGTCCCATTGGATTTACATGTGTTTTTCTTTGATTCTGTCTGACAAGAAGAGGAACTCACTAGAACTCGGCAGACGTGACGATTCATAGTGGGCATAGGGTGTACAACATTGTGTGAAAGTCTCACTTTCGGCCTCGTTCCCTGCAGAAACTCGCTCTGGCTGCCGGACTACCACTCTGGTAGACGAAAAATTCATTGAACGACTTCAAAGGTGTAGGTTTTGACTCAATTTTTCTGACTTTGTCTCAATTTTATCTCTCTGTCTTCTGCCGAGTTAAGCGGGATATCTCTCACCATGTCAAGTAGCTTCGTTTGCGCACGGCGGCAGAAAACAGAATTGATGACGTCATCGGGTACATGCATAAGGATTAGGAAAGGTAGACTAATTCGTTTCGGGGTGCATGGAGAGCAGAGTCTTCAGCTAGGCGCTGAAATATGCCTTAAGACTTGCTGTCGGAAGTAGAAGTCAAACATTCATTGTCGGTCGATATTCGACCATCATCATGGTTTCTAAGTGCAATAATAAGTGATAACAACATCAATAATGTATGTTTCTGTAAATTTTCATCAGACGATAAAATGCGCACTGTCTTCTCTTAATTTTGATATATTTCAATTGATAAATGATGCGTTTAATATACCTCGGTCACTCATTTCTGTCTTTTGAGAGGGTGAAGGAGGAATGCGTATTCGAGATAGATCAATCAAACTTCCCTATCAGACAAGACAGTGTCAGCGTAATTTCAGCATACACGCTTTCTCAAATGAGAGTGTGTCCCCGATGACGACATCACGAACCTTTTCCACGCTCTTGCGCTTCAACGTTAATAAATTAGATGAAGTTATGTGGCTAGCATTGATAAAGCGAATAAAAACTGTCAAATTGGCCGAACTACACCTTTAAATTTAAATTTATAATGATATTGTGTATTAAAGTATCGTCACACTACTGTCATATTGTGAATAGTAAGCATACGTAGACAGATCAATTCGATGAAGTTTTGAAATTTAATAAGGAAAACACGAACTGACTAGAATTTGATTTGTAGACAGTTGATTAGTTTTAGAAGAGGTACAGGAAGATTTCTATGAATTGGAATATGTGACTGACCAATCAGTATACTCGCAATTAGAGGATACTAAAATGAATGAATCTCAGTCATTTGCTCGCCCAAGGAAGAAATATTATTGGAAAATGCTCATAACTTTGCTAATTGCTATGCTTGGAGACAACACTATACACCGAAAAAGACTAGATAATTGATTGGTTTTGTTTTAGCAAAAGTGGAGCAATAGGAACTACAGGTACTTTGTCCAACCAACGAGATGATGGCTACATCATTCCACATTTGATGCAACAGCTCGACGAGGATATGTAAAAGTAGCAAGCACGAAGTGAATCTATGGTCTGTGCTAAGTATTGGGGTTGACCAATTGGATTCGAAATCACCAAAATATTAGGATGTTATCCAAGTGTGCGCTATCATAAAGTTGACCGCCGATTTAGTTTCGAAGAGGTAAATGCAGCGATTCCTCATGACTCAATTAAATAGTTAAGAACATTTTGCATATATACTTTTAATGCTCACGAAGAGGAGCGTCTCACATGAGACACGAGTGTCACACGAAGAGGAAGGTCTCACATGAATACACGAAGAGATCTCCATCTCCTTCGAAGCAAAAATTAGAATTCAAATGAGCAGAATTTTATTCCGCATGTCAATTGTATTCATTATCAATAAGCTGCACTAACTCCAAGATTTCATGTCACAAATCAGTTTAAACATTGATTCCAACCATTTTTTAGATATCGATGTGTTAATAATTTTGTTGTTTGTTCTTGACCTGAAGCACCTTAAGTTGGATTTCACAATCACAATCTTCTAACAACACTATCGCAAACACTATCTACAAATCACTATTTCTAACAACACTACACAGGAAAATGATTTTTCAACAATGGAAAAAGGAGAGTCTCTTGATCTCATCGACCGAAAAGGCTTGTGAGTGTCAAAGAGAGTGATGGTTTAGTACCTGCAATGCGTTTGAAGATAAAGTATAAGGAAGGATTTCCATGACATTTATTTAGGCGCAATCAATTTGTTGCTGCGTCGTTCCTGTGTAATTCAATCTAGCGACACATATTTTACTATGGTGTCAGTATCAACCATAGGAAAAATTGGAGTACAGCGCATTTAAAGATTTTTCGAGTTTTTATTAGTGATCAATCAATAAATAGGCGCTGTATGCAGTAATTAATGACAGGAAATAATGGACTAGAGAGATTCACTTCAAATGAGAGAAGCCCCAAAACTAGATGTCGGCTAAATCGTAATTAATACTGATGTTATATAATTCTTCATCGACTGGGGCAGAATTCGTACATAGTGATGCACCGGGTTCATCGGATTTGAAGTGTAAAATTATTCTTGATATGCAAATTCGTTTTATCCGTTTAAAGCATAAGGCTACGAGCTTTCACATTTCATGACGATCATCAGAAAATCTGCATTTTTTGATTTCATGTCAAAGCAGTCCGTTGCTTCATTAGCAGTATCCAATATTTCAGAGTGCTCCGTCCCTCTGAGTTGATACCGTGTTTAACCTAAGATTACTATTCTGCAATTTATTTTCTGTTATATTTTTCCTTTCATGTAGACCTATGTTCTCGGGAAATGTTGTCCTTGTTGTATGGAAAGTTATAAACTTTTCCATTGTATTTCAACAGTCTTAGAAAGAAAGTTCATGTTCGAGAATAGTAAATAATTAGAGAATATCCTGTAATGTCATCGTGAAATTCTTTCATTTAACAGATGATGCGTAATCTTTTGTTGGAAGAAGGCGGAATCGTGGAAGTCGAAAATGTAAGCCTATCAGTTGCCAACTTTGCTCGGTTTCAACCTCAATCTCCTGATTTTCTTGACATTCACAATCCCAAGGCCGTGTAAGTAATTAAAAATCATAATATGTCGTGTTTTTGATGCATTACAATTGTTAAATACATAGTTTGCCAATTTTCGGATTTAGCCTGCTGCATGTAGCATACAACTTCATCACAGGTGGCAGCAATATTGAAGCAGTCAAAGCTGATGTATTTTGCATCCTATTTGTCCGTCACAGTTTCGGTAGTAAGCGATGAAGATGGTTCCTTAAGGCATGAAATAAGCTGAATGTGAGGTGATAAATTATTGCCGTGGACTAATTTCCAAGTGCATAGGACCAATTTGATGTAAAAAACTGTAGAGAAAATTTATATTGACGAATATTAGGGGCACCAAACTTATTTTGCAGGGAAGAGAATCTTCCGGATTTATCCGGAATTCCGGATCTTTCTACGGCCATCTGGGTCATTTCTGAGATACACCAGAAAATGCAGTGAAAATGGAGGGGTATGTGGTAAGGTACGTGGGCCCCTAAGATGGAATGACATCTTCATGAAGCAACGCATGATCCCTTCTTAAGACAGCGTCTTCATAATGCGTTGCATATAAGACCCCCTGATCACAAGTTATTACAATTTATATTAGCCTATCCATATTTCCCCTTCTGACGATCAGTGGCCCCCCCATAGTGTTCAGTGGGTCCCTTCTGACGATCGGTATGCCCCATCTGACGATCGTTATGCCGCATCTGACGATCAGTGTGCCCCCTCTGTTGATCAATGGGCCCCCTTGAGCTGATGATCAGTGGGCCCCCTCTAGTGATCAGTGGGTTACTTATTATGTTGTTCACCCGCTTCGTGATTTATGTTTCCTTGCTACGTTTTTTGACTCTTAAGCAGGTCTCCTCTCCGACACCGTACATTTTGAAGTAAACAATTCCATTTGTTCTACTGTGTACGGGATATATTACTACTCGCACATTGTGAAACTCATCATACACGTCAAGAAACTTTATTTCAGAAAACCACCCTCATATCATATTTTGAAATATCATTGAGCTCCGAAAAGTTGTAATTCCTGCGTCATATAATTGCAGAGAAAATGCTTTCTACATTCTAGGCGCTTTAGAAAGCTTGAATTCTGCTGGTTGCACACCCATAGTGCTGGAGTATTTGCCTGCGTCGCATGAAAAAACATCAAACTTCTACTAGTTACACTCCTAAAAGGTGGAGGCTTCGCCTGCGGCGCTTTATAAAACATCAAAATTGTACTAGATGCTGCGGCGTTTTGTAAAGCATCAAAATTGTACTAGCTACAGCGGCACTTTGTAAAGCATCAAAATTTTACTAGTTGCACTCCTTAAATGCTGGAGGTTTCGCCTGCGGCGCTTTACAAAACATCAAAATTCTACTGGATGCTGAGGCGCTTTATAAAGCATCAAAGTCTACTAGTTACACTCGCAAAAGAGAGATTTTGTCCTGGTACTTTGCCTCAATAAGGTTGAGCTACAATTTATTATTGTCTGTGGCCTTAGTACAATCAATGTTTTTTAGTCGCAGCTATACGGTCTATAGTGTGTAGGCGCATAAAGATTCATAGCTATTTAAAATTGACTCTTTGATTACGTGTTATGATATCAAAGCTGAAAGTGGGCCCCCCTGGAAGAGACACTCCGGATTTTTTGTGACACGGCGTTCTCATCCCTGATTTTGATATGTTATCTTAAATCAATTTTCAGTATCATTTAGATAAAATTCGCGTGGTCGGAGGTAAAGTATATCCTCGAGGAAACAGAAAACGACTAATACATTTAGTTGATGACTTCTTGTAGATGACAAGCGGCTGCTCGCCTTCCGAAGTAAAGAGAAAAGGCCTCGTCTGATTGCGAAATTCATTTGCGCTGGGAAGCAAATAAAAACAAACACATGCGACCTGAAGACAGTGCAGTGCCTTAGTCTAGTCGCGATCGCTTTTCAATCATCTAGCCGCAAATTCGATGGTCTTCAATTCAATATAGGAATCGATAAAGAGTCACAATTACCTTGTAATCAGAAAATCACAAAAGTAGTTAGTCTAACTAAGTTAGTCTAAAATAATTCTCAGATATGTTAACAGTGAAATACTTGCACATTTCTAACACACTGCGAACAAGAAAATAGTAAGTGAACATAGCCAATGGAAATCCTGCCAAAATCCTAATAAAACCATGTATTCGAATGCAAAGCTATTTGCGCTTAGGTGTTAGGTTTAACTCAATTGGTTAAGGGCCGTTCTTCGGTACAAAAGGGCAGAAGGTCCAGGGTTCGATTCTGCTTACCTCGGGAGGTACCATCGCTCTCACTAGAGGTTACTAAAACTAACCTAGTGTGCGTTGCCGAGTATGTGAAGGCTACTACCCCTACCTTGCTAGGATGGCTCTAGGCCTTGGCTGGGGTAGGGTTGAGTAAAAAGAAACGCTGGATGCACAGCACCGTTACACATCAGAACATCAGGCATTTCGAATCATGCAACTAAAATATATCAATAGAAATAATTCACTGTTTTTCCAGTATCATTATCTTTCCTTTCCGAGAAAAAATGGCAATAAGATCTCTATGACCAAGTATTGATAGCAAAGGTGAACGCAGTGATTGCCTGCATCTAGGAAAATGTGTACCTCATCATCTTTTTACCCTACGAGATATTTCTTCTTTCTAATTTTTGTGACAATTGATGAAAGTTTCTAGTTCTTAGAAATATTATTTTCAACATGTTAATTAAATAATTACACAGCAGCTCGTTTAAATTTCTCTTTATCAACTGCAGCTGTCAGCATTCTGATGCTGAGGAACTATCGGACTCTTTGTTATAATTTTTGTGATTTTCTAATTACTAGTTAATTACGACTCTTGATCGATTCCTATATTGAATATACCATCAAACTTACCGCCAGAGGATCGAAAAAAGACAGCGACTAAACTTAGACTCTGGGAAGCAAGTAAAGACAGACACAGGTTACCATGAGCAAGTTTATGTCGCAAATGAATGCTGCACTTAGACGAGGCTTTTCTCTTCACTTCGGAAGCCGAGTAGCGGCATGACGTCATCAGCTAAATGCAATGGCTGTTTTCTCCCTCCTCGAGGAGATACGTTGCATCCGACCAGGTGCATTTTATCTAAATCAAGCTGAAAATTGTTTTAAGACTACATGTCAAATAATCTGTGCCCTTTTAAGATTATAAATGTTACGTCATTTGTGCAATTTTTCTACTATCCTGGAATGTCCTGGAAAATTCTCGATTGCGAAAAAATCGATTTTCAGTTAAAAATTCGTGTATGAGTTTCATGGCATTGTGAATTTGCTATGAAAGAAATGAATGTGCAGTAAATCAAACTTCAATGCAAAAGTAGCGCCTAGTAGAACTTTAACCCACAACCATCCAGTTTATCTACAGGGTGAGGCGTAATTCTGGAGACATAGGGAATATACTCTGAATCTGACATACATTATTTTCAATGACAATCTCTCCATTTTTACGGAAGTTACCATACCAATTTTTATGACGAATTTATTTAACTACAAGTCAATTTCAGCCATACAGATAATTCAAATATTCAATTATACAGATACCTATACAGGATATTGATTGAAAAGCTCAACTTCAAGAAAGATGTCACTTTTTCACGTACTCGACATTTAAAGCATCACTTCATTACCATAGAGCTTTACGACGCAGTTATGGCACTGTCGAAAGAAGAACGCATTGATGTCGTTTTGCATGCCGCTATCGGGAGATACCGGGCAATAGCAGATGATTTCAATCGTCGGCATCCCGAACGACCACCAATTACACATAGTGTCGTTCGAAAACTGATATGTAAATTCAAGAAAATTGGAAGTGTCGAAGACCGTGAGAGAAGTGTAAGACGTCCCTCTGTGACAGATGAAGCGTCATCGATCTCTATTTTAGAGAAATGCTATGTATAGATTTCTATTTACCAGAATAGTTGCGTCTTTTTTTGTCAAAGAAAGCATGACTTCGGAAGTCTACCTACAAATGCTCCAAGAGGAAGTTATACCATCACTACTAAATGTTGACAGCGGAGCGCCACCTCGCTATGGAATATCTGTCAAATCTTGGTTGGATCGGCAGTTCCCAAATCGGTGTATAGGAAGACGTGAACCTGTTGAGTGGCCAGCTCGGTTAACCGACTTGTCACCTCTCGACTTTTACCTGTGGGGTCATCTCAAATCCTTAGTGTATGCTAAGAAGATAATGTATCTGGATCATTTGCAAGAAAGAATTGTTGCTTGTGCCTGCATTTCGTCGGATGTTTTGAGTCGTGTTCGCATTGACTAGAAAAATTGTCTCCTGCTGTGTGTACAACAGAACGGTTCCCACATAGAACACATAATGTGATTAGCCTTTCTTTTCCTTGTGTCTTGTTGAATACTAATTCATATTAAATAAATAGTTATCATCTTATTCTAGATCCAAGTGGAAGCTTATGTAATTCAACTATGAGTTCGTAGCAACTTTTTTTGCGAAGTAAAATGCTTATTGCATGTATCTACTCAATTCAGCAGTGATAAACTAGGTTAACCATCATAGTAATGTACAAAATGCAACTTTTCCTACGTCTCCAGAATTACGCCTCACCCTGTAGAACTGTGTTAACTGTGTATCTTATCTGTGTTACTGGTGCTTACGTGTGCCTGAAGCAGTTTGTCAAGATCAAGTCTTCACCATCACACATCAGATGCCATGTCAAATGTCAATTATAATCAATGAATGATCTCGTCATCGCCGCTATTGGTGGCCAGTAGCGGGGAAGTTTTCCCGTCAATACTCACTCAAGAAGACCATCCTGTAGGATCGATCATAGAAGGCACTGGACACCGAAAGCCTGACAACCTTTTTAGAACAATTTTAAAAGCCGAGCAATTTTACACCCGAAACTAAAATGGTTATCTTCTATATCTGTGAAGGCAAACTGGCGTGCGATCCGAAAAATGTCTCAAAGCGATGTTCTTTATCTTGCCCTTCTGGGAGGGCAATTCGTAAACATATTAAAATTGAAATATCCTTCGATTTCCTTTTAATGTAGGTCTACTTTTTGGACTGACAGTCGACCTGAATCACAAATATTCAACGTTTTTCAACATTCTAAATCAATGGCTGTTTAACCCAATGTGTGAATATAAGATTCAAAACATGACATGTTTGAATTGAAATCTAGATCTCTTAACCCTTGAAAACGATAGTGATCATCATTGCGATGAGCCTATATTTGGATCACTTCAAGTAATTATTGTCTTAATAAACTTATTTCGTTCTCTGTCAAGCTATTCATTGTCACGCGTTTCTAAATTAGCTCATGAATAAAAACCAACTGTTGCTTATGCAGCACAGATTTTGGATAGCTTTTGCTGCTGTTGATATAAGGCTATTATTAGAGGAGATCGATATCCATAAGAAAGGTTCAAGTATACTTAAAGCAGAGCATACAATCAATATATAACATGAATGAATGGAAGAGTAAGATTTTATTGCGTTCATATATGCATTGACGTTCAACTGATTCAAGATCCATTCAGCTGATTAGTCTAGACTTTCTAATTTCGATATTTCTCCATTTCAAAGCCCTTCTTGACAGAAAGAAGCTCTTAAGCTTGCATCTGGTTGGCGGGTAATAATTAATCTTAATTAGACGCAAATATTTGCCAGACTATATTGTATTAATCATGTCATATATCCTAATTGGCATTTTTTTCAAAAAAAGATAAGAGTTCTATCCAATAATCCCATCAGTAGTAATACTTCAACCATTTAATGCATGTGACAATGCCTGAGCCCCTAAGATAATGGCCGACCCCTCATGTGTGAGATACATGTATTGTGGTAACACAATCAAACATAAAAATATCTTAAAAGCAAAAAACACGTCAGCCAATTGTAATATTTTCAGGTGTTGCTGTGTGCTTGTGATGCTTAATTGGCACTTTTCGCGTTTCATTCCTTCTAATTAAACTTTCGAGGCGCGATAATGACCCGTTCAATTGTCCTGTCACTAACTATTCCTTGTTACATGCGAGGAACTTGTAGTTCTGCGAGAGTTATTGGTGTGTGCAATCTTGTTTTCATGTTTAATGCCAGCATTCTACATTTTTCCCTATACATATAATTGACCCTAAATAAATTATAGTGTAACGCATATGAAAGAATGCTGACTTCCCGTCTAGAAGCTGGTCATGTTGTATGACGGCCGCCGATGAAACAAGGGGCAGAAATGAAGTGCGCTTCGATAACAAGTGACTTGTAGTTAAGAATGCTACTCATGCATTGATTCTAGATTAAATTACTGTTGTGGAAACCAGACGATAGATGCTGCTAAACAATTCGTTAATTGAATACTCGTACACGGCATGTCTCAAGATAATCAGATGAAAAAGGTGGAGAGCATTTACCATCAATCCCATTTACCATCAATGCAGGAATCACAAAAAAAGGTTTCCACACATTGGGAGGCCTTTTGGACGTCATCCTTAGGCTAACAACACGACATCGTGACTCGACAATGCACATCGACTCGTCACATCACAGAAAGTCTTGCATGAAGATCCACAGAGATCCGATTATACAGTAGAACCCGAGAGAAAATAAGATACAATAATACCCGCTGCTATACAAATAAAATGAGTACGATGAATTCTCGTAAAATAAGGAAAGAAAAAAAATAAATTAGCAGCATACGCTATCAATACTGAACTCTCTTGTGCCAGTGGAATTCTCGGTCGATGGTCACCATTTTCTTTAGGTCCATAGTTTGTCCTTCCTCGTGCACATGCCTCGTCACCTCCAATCTCGTATCAATCGTTCTTCTGACCTCATGTGTTCTTTCCTATTTTATCTAGAGTTCGAATAGATTTTCCCACATAAGCCCACGAACAGCCAGCTTGAGAACAAGGAATCTGGTAGACCACTCCTAAATCAATCGGAGGACAGGGTCTTTTCGTCACCAGGAACTGCTGCACGGCAGTGGTAGGCTTGAGTCCGATATCAGTTCCCTCTGTACCAAGAATGCCTGGAATCTTCTCCGAAATTCCAGGAATATAAGGAAGAGAACCCCTAAACCCCTTCTCCTTGGTGTAATAAGTATTGTTAAAAGCAGGATGCCATCACTCTTTGCACTCGGTGAGGCTGAATCCATTGGCTATTGGCTACTAGAGCGTCGGATGCGCTTAATCTCTCCTCTGCCAATCGAGAACCGATGGAGCAAATTTCGCCAGCCCTTCGAGAAAGAGAGCGCACCACGCTCCTAAACCCAGTTTGTGGATGTGCAGAGGGACTATGTAAGAAACGTTCAGTGTATGTTGGCTTCCTGTAAAGTAAAACCTTGAACGGATCCGACGATCGGTCGATCATGATGTCCAGGAAAGTTAATTTATCATCGACCTCAGTCAAATTTGAATTGAACAGTCGGTCTTAAAGAATTCGACCAACTCACGAAATTATCCAATGAATCACGTGAACCATACAAGTTTGTCAGGACATCGTCGACATGACGTTGCCAAACTTCCGGAAATGTGAATCACACTTCCATTTCCAGGGATCTTGCCCTCGTAATATCCTCAAGTAGATCACGAATAAATTTGCCGCTACGGGCCCCAAACTGTTACCCATAGCGACGGCATCAGTTTGGATGAATATTTCATTATAATGCTGGAAATATCTCAAAGACATCACTAAAGCACACAAATGCACAATTTCATTGACTGTTAAGGAAGTCCTTTGGTGCAAATTTGAATCACTGTTCAAAAGATTACTTTTCATACGATGATGAAAATCATCCCGTTAGCCATTTATAATAGAATATAATGCTTACTAATTCAAATTATTAATTGAAGTAGTCCTGATGGGGACTGATGGCGCTCTGCAATCCGCAAGTGTAGAAATGCAATGCTGTTGTATCATTGGTCTTAAAAGTTATCTCACTTCTTAAAAGAACTCAACGGAGCCTTCTCGTGGCAACGAATTAAAATTGATCAGCTTTGGCCCAATAACTGGTAAAAAAAGGAAATCTTAAGACTTGTAGCACTCATTCTTACTGTTTATGTACTACAACTGCCATAGATTCCGAACACTGCCACATACACGTTCAAAACAGACGTCTAATATGCTGTACCGACTACAGATACTGGTAGTGGAAATAGAAAAGGACAATGGTCATACTACTACACCGATTACAAGTGAAGTAATGCTACATTATAACAGAGACTACACATGGTGGATAATGGTAATAGTGGATAAGTGGAAAGTGGATAATGGAGGTAAACAATAGAACTACAATGACATTCTACTACAACGAAAACAATCGAACTATGCACACTATACCTAAGACTGCACATGGAAAATACTATTTCTTCACTTGAATTTGTTATCGCCAGTTTCTTAATCCGCCTATAATGCTTCATGGAATCCAACATTTCTTCTTCTTCTTTGTCTTCATCCACCATGATATGATTTGAAATGCAATACTTCGACCACTACTTCAGCTACCGATTAAGGGTTATAAAACATAATACTGCCGTCCGTCAATCATCAGCAGGTGCTCGTCTAGTTGTGTTTCGACCCTTACGGAAGACTGTTAAAGTTTCTTCAACAGGCACACTAGTGAACAAAGAATCCACATCTAGTGATTATTAAATTCCACTCTCCAGGTTCACACCTCGCAGTTTCGGTATCACTTCAGATGAATTAACGACATAAGATGGATGCTCACAGCTGTAAAGTTTTAGAATGTCAGCAAGCAATCTTGACATGGATGACCATAAACTAACGGTCACACTTATAACAGGCCTCAGAGGTACGCCTTCTTTGTGGAGTTTGGGCAGACCAGATATGTGTGTAACTTAAAAAAAATGGTTTGGGTATAATCTCAGCAACTCTCCTCTTGTCATGCGGCTGTCTTCCACCTTGAATAAGATGCCATGAACGAGTTTGCGGTAACTATTTACGGGATCCTTGTAGCATTTTCGGTAAGGTCCATCCATTAGAAGACAATGTAACTTGTCCACAAATACACTTTTGTCCATGATAGTCGTGAACCTTCCTTTGTCGGAGGGAAGAATGATGTCTCAAGGCACTCCATTCACCAGCGGAAAAGTTAGATTTTGGAACCTTCGCTCTTCTTAAAACAGAAGAAACTTTCTGAGATAAACGCTATAATCAAATCGTGCAGGAAGAGGAAACCACAAAGACCTGAGAAGAGCACTCTCTACAATTAAAATGTTCTACGCTAACCAATTGGTCAAAATTGGTCATTAGGCTACTTAGATTTTACTCTATATAAAGTATATCCTGATATTCTCTAAGCAATACAATGCAATCAATACGTATTATTGTTTCAGCAGGGGAAATTGCTGCTGCTACAAATACGCCAAGAAATACAAATTAGTAAGTCGCAAATCAAGATGTACAGAAAAATATCGAGCTTACTAAGCGAGTGAATTCCGTCCAGCTGAGGCTGTCAGAATTGTCGCTTCAATTTATCCTGGTATTTAACGGTATTTACTATCTGAACGCTGGTGCACCTGGTCCAATAGACAAAGGCTGGTCATCATACTGCATCAACGCGTCAAAATAATGAGTGATGCCAGACGTGACACATTTAATTGATCCCGAATGAAATGAAGTTGTGAATGAAGATTTCATGAAAAGGTAAAGGAGAAATTTAGTCCGTAAGAGGACTGATCAGACGTTCCCTACAGTTTGATGGAATAATGTCAAAATAACAGATTCTTATTCTAGAAATAATAGAAATGAACTATAAACAAGATTGGAACTTATACATGTTAACAATGGACTATCCGAGGTCATCAGCAGATGCTAGGGCGATCGTGTTTCGGTCCCTCACCTCTAAACACTCAAACCCACCCTATCCTGCACAAAGGCAGCCTCAATCCGGAGTTAATACTTTGTGTAATGAAAGCCGTGACGATAAGTATAAAATAAAATAAAAATCGCCATCAAATCAATCGTTATCAATCAATTAGACATCAAATTAAAGATTGTTGTCTAGCATTTGTTTGGCTGAGTAATAACCGAATTTCAATGTAACTTCCCAATGCTTTTGTAACTGTCTCTGAGCGATCTTCTTAAGTTCAAATATAGACTAGCCTCTTGCTACCAAAAGCTGAAATGTATTACGAACTTAATCAATAGAATCTACTTCGTTTGTACAGATGCGACCATATCGCAAAACTTGGCTCGTCAAGACTTGAGCACCCATTTTATGCGGAATCGTATTATCTGGAAAAGTTAAAAAATTTACGGGGAAATTGAGGTCATCTACCTTGTGGTACGCGGAAGATTTTAAGCCCTCATTTGAAATTTATTATTTTACATCCAGATGCTCCACAAACTTATCGTCATGCCCACTGTGACTAGCCTCTAGACAATCAGGTTAAACCTAGGGAATTCTCGAATCAAAGCTCGTGTAGTTAATACTGCAAATGTCATCTATGTACCGTGAAGGATTGGATATTAAATGAGCAAGTCCTGTTTTCTTGTCTTTAACCAAGTCAGTCATATGCTAATTCGCAATGAGAAAGGAAAATTTCATCTAAAAGTGGGTTACATTTCCCACCCATAGGTATTCCTTTAGTATGCCGAAAGACGTGACCAGCAAAGTGACGTATACTTCGTTGACTACAAACTCAAGCGCTGCTTTAAACGTGTTCTTATCAAGCACACTATAGTCCGTGTACTTATTGCCGGATAAAAAGGCTTTGCCAAAATCGATGCGCATAGACTTTCTGCTTGAGTTATAAAGAATTAAATCTGAAAGGCTATTGATGTGCTTTAAAATGTCACCGTGATCTAAATTCGTGTAGAAAGTAGAAGAATCATACAGACACTATCTAATCGTTTTAGACACTATCTTAAAGTTTCTTATTTTAGACAGAAAGGTCAGTAGAATTTATACTCCAGTAAACATATATCCCACTGTTTTCATAGATGCGAGTAGCTTCACAGTATCTGTTAAATATTCCCGCATTACTTTCAGACCTTTGTCGAGCTTAGCTAATAATTACTTAGTTGGCCAGTTTTTCCCTCCTGCAATAAAGCGGAATTTTCACGGAGATTTATGTATTTTAGGTAATCAATAATTTTAGGCATTCGTAAGTTAGTATTAATGCATCTAATTTGAAACTTTTGTTCATGACATCTTTATGCCTTGAAATTATAACATTGATATCACCATCAATATGTGCATAAGTAACATTATCCGTAGGTGCAAAACTTGTTAAATCAAAGCCAAACTCTTTCAGTAAATATTCAAGACACTTTGACAGGAATTTCATACACTTCTGTACTCAAATTGTGGTGGTTTGGCGGTTTCCATCATGATTGAAGAAAGTACCCTCTTCAATTCATAACCAGCGTTAGTAAAGACTTTCATGAAGTACTGGACGCCTTCTGCCACAGAATTAGATTAATCTGCCTTCTGCACTTCAGAACGATCGCTAGTGAATGATAATAGGAGGCGTGGGCGCCCTCTTCACATCATGTCTAACTCTACTGCCTTTATTCAGGTGGTCCCAACAGACTTTTTTCAAGTATACTTCTATAGACTATAGAGTAAGCCTTCTTCTTTGTTCAACTGCATCCACGGTTCACTCTTGGAACTAACTTAGTTTGGTGAACGCTTTTAGTTTGAACATAGACTCCATGCTGCGGAAGATCTGACATAATTTCAAGGAATATCTAACATCAAGTCGCTAGACAATGTTATGCAATGCACCTTTCACCCACTCGTGTTTGTGGATTAATTCAGCCATAGATGCGACTTTTGTCTGCGCTTTTCTTGACGTCATAGATGGGAGAAATTCTTGGAAATGTCAAGAGGAAATGAGTTGGAGTTATCATGTGATTGGACAATTACCTTTTTGATTTTGGTTTTCTCTTAATTCCACATCACAACTGTCAACTTAGTTGACATGTTATGTGATCAGGTGAAATATTAGGTGACCGTAAGTTACAGTTTGATTTAACTGAAGAATAAGAGAAGGAAACTATTTTAGGCACTTTCTGCTTGTGTTACTGCAACTCAATCGCCATGTGAAAATTGCCAATTTTTATGCATCTCTTCAGTACATGTGACGATGTTCAATAGCCATTCAATTTGGCAATGAAAATCAATGATTTGTTCGGAAGATTTTCAAAATGATATCAGATTGCATACGAAAGAGGGTAAACGAAAGTTAAGAAAGTTTTGAAAAATGCTTTCCCAAAATCTTCCATAACATAAGAGTATTCGAAGAATTTGAAGAACGATTATCAATGGATATCTGATAACGGCTGTTGTTGCTATTTAGAGGGTAAATATTTTAAACTCTTTCAACTATTTTAAACAAAAAGAACAATTATCTTGAACGAATGTGTGAGTGTGTTTGTGCATAGCAAATCACATCAAATGTATTTTCATGCAGCAAAGAAGTATTTCTTATAATTTTGCGTTCTTTCTTAGTAATGACCTAGAATTTTCGGCTAAACAGCTGCAGATACCGTGGAAATTACTTTTGTTCTTCGTCGGCTGAACGTCTCCAGTACCCTCCCGGTGAATGACTAAATGTCTTTTATTTCCAGCCTTGAAAATGCACTGCGCAACTTCGCTTGTTTGACGGTTGGAGACATCATTGCCATCAAGTACAATAAGAAAGTAAGTATAGGAAAATACATATCACATCATAAAATACACATCATATATCATTTGTCGTCGAAGTTTGTCATGCATCTATTTGAACTAAATTGTCTGCCCTATATACCTGAGTATTTTTTCAACCATCATCGTTTAATCATGTCTGATATCATGCCTTAATCACGAAGCTCATGGATTTAATGTAAAATATTTTACTGCATCTTCGCTATTATAAATTGATATCAAATCCTGATTTTTATGTAGCAACTTCGCAGTTCAATTTAGATTATTTCCAGGATTTTAACCTCCTAATTTTTGACATATTATTCATTTTTCACGTCAGAAACGCATTTAACTTTGGTTCCGTCAGACTCATTTTCACAATTGCTGTTTTATTGCAGATTTACGAACTGTGTGTTTTGGAATTGAAGCCTCGATTTGCAGTGTCGATTATTGAGTGCGATATGAGAGTAAGTTAGCAGGTGTGAATTTATGTACCTGTGTTGTATCACATCAACTCTGACGAAGTGCTTTTTCGAGGATATACATGACTTTTGACAAATTCGAAGACTTCTAATGAATTAGGATAACATCGTCTGTGAGCGAAAGTCCATTAGTGTTTTTTTTCGGATCCAAATATCTGGATTCTGGAGCTCAGTGTAGGTCCTTGTATGAAATTCAGGGACGAAAACTAAAGACGTCAATTAGTCGTGTAGTCCTATGAAATTGAATAGAAAAGTAATATGCCAGTCTCACAATCGCCATCTTCATTCACTTCCGTTTATCCGACCATCGCTTTTGGAACAAGTGTTCAATCCCGTTCAAAACAATTCTTCTTGCGGTGCTACCTAGAGGATATGTAGCTTTTTCAAGAAAGAATTATATTGTTGAGGGTTATTGAAAGATCGACTACCGAAGGCACCGGACGCCGAAGTTCTGTCAGATTTCTTTCCCCCCCCCCAAGTTCCCGAGATTTTTTCTTCAGTTACATCGGCGACCATGAAGTATTTTGATTTGGGGGGGGGGTGGTTTGCTTTATTCTTTGTAGGAAAATAGTGCTATTATCGAGGATGCGCTTGTAGTTACTGTCTTAGAAAAAGAATCGTTGTACAACTCACAAGACTTCCAGTTGGAAATGTATTGACTATTTGATCACAAGATTCTGCTCCTCATTTCCTCATGATCTCAAATAATAGTAGACGTAGCTCTCAACACGACCAGAAGCATGTTTTATGTTAGTGGATTATTGAAGCTTTTTCATATTACATCACTTTATGCAATGGAACGCATAATTATGTGACATCTGGATGCGATCCAACTGATCCAACGAGTGCAAATGTAGAGCAAAATTATTGTTTCATTCAATCGCTCGTGGAATAGCTGATTTTTTGCGACTGATATGTTCCATTTGCTAGCTCGTGTCGGGCAATGTGTGGTTTTTCTTAAACTTTCTTAAGATGTTGTAGTTAATTACTTCCGACGGAATGTTTTTCATGACTATATACAGGTTGAAATATGTGCTCTCCCTTTAGTTAAGCGTAGTCTAAAAACAATATATATGTGCAAGAAATTTATGTCTCGGACGTTTCGGGTCCCGACCCTGTATCAACGGGAAGCGGTTTATTAATCTGTAACAGACAATTAAATACACCAAACCTTCTAAGAGACATAAATTTCTTGTACATATATTTTTAACCTACGCTTAACTAAAGGGAGAGCATATATTTTAGCCTGTATATTTCTTAGGATGTTCCGAGAGGGGTGGTCAAAATCGCCATCCTCAACAGAATTAGGGTTAATGTCATCCAGCGTCTGTAGCATTTTCTGTCAAGACAATACTTGATATTGTTTTATCATACTTCCTTATGTCATTGATTGTTCTTCTCCAATTTTCCAGTCGGTTACCAATTTTCTGATGGACAAATCAAAAAAGTTAGGCCATTGTTTGCCAGAGATGAAAACGATATCTTACTAGACTTGCCTTTCTTAAAAAATTCCATTATGCCGAGGAAGGATTAAGTCATGTTTTTAATCATCTCTTATCAAATTGATTTGTGCAATCGGTCGAACGGGTACTGTCAAATGAAAATATAAGTAAACTAAATTTAGAAATTTAGAATGGTGGTCGTTTTGGGTAGTCCCTTTCATTTCTCAAATTACTGATAGGTTCTTTGACAACAGTGACAAACTGCAGTTCTGGCTACATGTTCATGACGTCAAAGATGTTTCCACTGATGCTCATGGTGCCATGACTACCGTTTCTTCTGGAACTACGGAATGTGAGGGAATTTTGAGTGATCCGCTCTTAAAGAAAAGAAAGTGATTGCAGGAGTTGTCGGCTGATTCCTGTATTATTATCAGAGACTATATAATGGCAGCAGACTTCAGTCGTGTGCCTTTTCCTGACATTGGGATCTACATAACTGCGGGTTCTGTTAATCTCTTCTGTCGTAAAGGTGCGAGCTCAGAAAGACAAACAAACACCAAAAAACTTCACGTAGACACGGTTAGATGCCGGAAAACATGGAAATTGAAATTAAGTATAAGTAAAGACTTGCAGAAAGAAATTCAAAGTAGAGAGTAATAATTGGCTTGTGAGAAAAAATGAACGAGGCTAATGCAGCTGAAAAACAACTGAAAATCTATTTGAACGATATCATCAGAAAATTCTGGCTTGGAAGTACTCGAAAAATACAGAAAAGTTTCTCAGAAAGCAGAAACACTTCATGCGATCGTTTAGACAGACAAAAATATGTTAGCTTGCTGAATAGCTACATTACGATCCCGCAGTTTTACATTATTACTATACACTGTGAGCACACAAGCGGCTGCACTCACCGGAAACTAATAATAGGCACCCATTTCACCCATTTGTACCCGAAAGACTGCTGAATGAATACTCGAATTGAGACTTCCCTCGTGTGCTATGCCATTGTCTAGTTCTTACATTCGTTCTTTCCGTGGTCATCAAACATAAATGATGCATGTGCATGTACATCACTTGTGCAATATTAATACATGTTTTCCTGAAGATCACCTTAGGATTCATGTTATTATTTGTATATTTATTTATATATTTATGCAACAAAATTACCTAGCACTATTAGAGACCGAAGTTCATTTTGAAATTAATTCAAAGTGTTAGTTAATTGCCATTAGTTAATTTAACTAACCTATGCCCATTAATATCCATTATCAACGCGGTTATAATATTTTACGTTAACCAATTTTCGATCTGTCATCATTAGTGTCAATTCATAATGACTCGCTATTGTGCTGCTGGTCCTTGTCATGGATTTGGGTAGGCGGGCATTTGATGTCCGGACCTACCGTATTCGTACATACTGTATATGCTAGGATTTCGATTGTCTTTTTAGCAAGTTCAGGTGTCCCGCATTTTTTAGCCGGAGTTGGCAACTCTAGCTGCAAACTTCCTCAGCAATGTCAGTTGCTTGAACCCTCTTGGATCATGTAGATAATGATTTTCAAAAACAGTACAAACTGCTGAATCACTTGACATTTTCAAGAGAGAATGTTTCAGTTTCTTTCTTTTAAATCATGCTCTTATATAACTCATGTAGTCTATTCTGTTAATTTTTGCTCATTGTATTGCTGTCATTTGCTCGACCCCATTGAAAAAAGGACTTCGTCCTAATGGGTTTTCGAGGGTAAATAGAGAAAGATGATATAATGGATAGCAATAATGGCATTTTGAGTTCATGATGTTGCTAGTAATTTCTAGTATATTAATAATGCCAACGTGAACCTTTTTCGAGAGTTGCCATGGAATAATGAATTGAATTACAAAAGCAATTGAAGCAACGATGTGATTATTCGGTATATTTATTTTCCACATGACTCTCAAAGAAAGTTATTAAGTTTGAGTCATTGACCAACAGGTTTTTTTCTAGTTATGTCCGCGTTCTCGGAGTTGACCGGATTAATACCACTCATACATCGATCGCATTCACGCCCCCCTTTCTTCATGTCATCTTGATACATTTTATGCGTCCATTTCTATCACCAGTAATCCAAACTGGTGAAATACACGTTTATCAGTAAGTAGTGTTATAACATCAACATTATTCATGATGCTAATCTAACATAATCCATCTATTTTGATATGACTGAAAACATTTGCTCTAAGTTAAGAATTCGCCGATTCCAATTCAATGTAATGTATTATATGAGTACATTTATATACATGTTTTACCGATATACTAGGAAAATTACCTAGAACAGTCGGGTACTTAAGTTAAGTATGACTCTAAAATAATTTCGTTTAGTAGTATCAAGGCCGTCCATGAGGAAACTCACTTTAATGTACCTGGATTTTCCTAATTCAAACATAATGCTATTTATTATTTATAGTTCTGTTTTCAGTGGAAAGAGCCAAATTCAAGTGATGGAATGAACTTCTTTTTTTATAGACGATTAATTTCAGATATCAATTATATTAATTATGACTGAAATGAATCGTCTAAAGTTCATTCCATCGATCACTTGAATTTGACTCTTTCCAAGGAAAGCAAAATTATGACTCACAGTCAAGGAATCTTTCGAAGTTTTGGTTCACTCACTCCCTCAAAAATTCGAATTTACTTAATGTAAATCCTAGGCCTTTCGATCGGTTCTCTTCGAGGCATGACACTTGTTTGGAATTAGCATTCTAGCAAAAACTGAAATTCCTATACAAGTTTTTTTCTCCTGTCTATTTTTGAACAGTTACGGTCATTAGTTTGTGATTCATTTACAGAGACTGTTAACTTTGCATTAAGGATACAACGATTTAAAAGTTCATTGACTAAAGCAGTTTAACTTTTACTTCACTGCAGAGAAGGATCATTTCAAAAATCATTGACAAGTTGACAATCATCAAAATCTTTCCTCCTTTCCCGTCATTTCAATTCTAATGCTTACGGTCATTTGAGTTTAATTTGTTCTTACTGAGGACATTTAGGGACAAGGAAAAGGTTAATTGCTGACTGAGTTAGAAGGAGATGTATTGATGGATTATTCATGACCTTAACATCTGAGAATCATCTCGTATTCATGGGAAAAAGAAAAGGCTCGAGTAAAGATCTTCTTGCGTTGTGGAAATTAACAAATCTTGTGAACCTTGTGAACGGAAATTATTAGAAACTAAAGGAAAATTAACTTCTCGCGTAGTGTGTCTTGTTTCTGTACGCGTGCAATTAATGGAGTAGATACTGTTTGTTACCTTGTCGCGGTCATACAGTTCATTATAATATGAAAAGATTATTATGCTTAACAAAACAAATATTTCTTGTTCTTTTCAATAGTGGTAATTTAAAGATTAGTGGAGCTCAGGTAGTCCTTTTACTGAAACTTTAATACGTGAACCTGCTTACTAGCAATTTCTGACATTTCGAGAAAATAAATATTTTGGATGGAAGATAAATTGCAAATGTTGTATTCTCTAAATTGATAGAACTGAGTGTTCATTTTCTATTTCAATTTCGTATTTGAACAAATTGTGTCCATACGTTGACTTCTTAACTTATAGGCATAGGCGATGATCGCCCCTTGCTCCCACCTTCCTGCATTTTTTGCGCCAACCTTGTCGGTCTTTTGCTCGACGCCCTGCCGCAAATAAAGGTAGACCTGTGTCAAACTTGATTTGCTCGGTCCAACGTTTCTTGTGTCTCACTACATGTCCAAACAAGCGCAGCTTTTTCTTCTGAATTTCCGACGAAATGGAGGTGTTCACCGAGAGATATTTTCTTATTTCCACATTTTTCATTCTATCACGCATGCTGACTCGTAGGATAGAGCGGAGGCATCTCATTTCGAAGACTTCTATGCGTCTCACATCGTCAGCCTGTAGCTTCCACGTTTCGGATGCATAGATGGCGATTGGCAAAATCAGGGCCTTATAAAATCTGATCTTAAGCGCTCGATTGATGCGTCGTTCCGACCATATTGATTTTGTAAGACGACTAAAGGCTCGCGATGCTAGGGTGATTCTTCTCTTAACGTCAGATGAGGTTTTAGGGACAATGCTACCTGAAAGTACAAATTCGTCCACGTTTTCTATCTGATCTCCATCAATGGTTATGTCATCTGTATCGGGTGAAATGATATGGCATTTGGAACTGTTTATCTTCATTACCCACTTTTTACAGGCGTTTTCCAATTCGTAGGTTGACATCTGTAATTTGTCGAAGATCGCGGACAGTAGGATCGTCGAAGATCGTATCATCTGCGTATCGTATATCAATGGAAAATGTATCATTCATTACAAAAACCTGATCAAGCTACTTAACGTCTGCCATCATATTTTCCAGGAAATGTTGAATAGCGTCGGGGAAAGTAGACACCCTTATCGCACACAAACTCTCACATCGAGCCAGTCCGTCAATTGTCCATCTGTTATTACAGCACATTCAGATTCACAATACAGTTTCCAAAATTCGCACAATCTTCGCATCTATGCCAATTGCTTTCATAATTTTCCGCAGCGCATTCCTCCAGACTGTATCAAAAGCAGATTTAAAATCGATTAAATTAAAATGGAGTGGGACATTATGTTCCTTTGCTTTCTCGATAATTTGCCTAGTGATTAATATGGCGTCAACGGTACCTCTATTGGGCCTAAACCAAATTGACTTTCACTGGATACTTCGCCTGGATCACTGGATAAGTTTTAGCTGCCATTCTATTCGAAAGGATTCTGCAGAAAACTTTCCCGGGATCGAAGGTAGAGATATAGCTCGATAGTTTTCAGGATTCAGTCTGTCACCCTTTTTGTATAGCAGTGACCAACATACGCGACCAGTCTTGGGGGTTGTTTCAGTATCCCAAATCAAGTTGAAAACTTTGAAGAGTAGAAGTGTCCATAAGTATAGCGGATTTAATCTTTTACCAAATACTATTGTCTTAATACATAGTCGCTCAAGCGATTTTGTGAACATTTCGGGAGAATTTCGATAACTGAACAAACGCCTCTGGCTTTCCAGAGACGTTTGTTCAGCTATTGTCTTAATAGACAAGGGTGTAGTATAGTTATTTCCCATCTATTAAAAGGCCTTTTCAACCTTGCTTTCTGGTGTCACATGCCACCGCTTCAATTGGATAGTCTGCATTATTCCTCACATATGCCCTTAGTGAGTTTTCGGTTTGGTCTTTCAATCAAAAAATCATTACGTAAGTAGTTTTGTCGTTTTTGTAGATATAGCCAGACTATTAGATCTGTGAAGTAATGATTGTACAACTGATTGTAAGCAAAGTGTGGATTCATGTATCATGAATGTATGGTTTTGTCTCTGATGATTACTTCCAACTGTCTACTCAGCCAGGTCGCATCAATTCCCTTCGTCTGCTGAAGCCTATATCTAAGCACAGATATCGCTCCAATTTTATTACGGTGGATGTGGTGGATTATTGGAATATGATGACAGACGATGAAGTGAAAGTTGATTCGGTTCAAAAATTTAAACGTTCAATTAATTCCTATTTCAAACGGATGGACATTTGGTAGTTACAGCAACGTCGGTGATATAGTACATTTATCTAGTCTTTCTAACGTATGCATTTCCACTTTGGTACTCCTATTGTTTTCAGTTATGCCCTTCATGGGTAGATATTTGTCACTCTCAGTTTGTATTATCTCTGTACTACTATTTGTGTTTGACAAATATATTATTATTATTATAAAGAGCTTAAGCAAATTGAATATTTCATTGTCGCATCGAGCGCCGTTGCCGAGATTGGAGTCGCATGAGAGACCTGGAGATGGAGTCAAGAGTTTAAGTAGACCAATGAATTTCGGTTTGTTTTCGAGGAACACTCTGTCTTGTATATATAGATCAGACTTGTGCCATGTACATAGCATTATGCAACGTTCTCAAATTTTAAGATAAATGTAACGATCCTGAAAAGTAAATTGACTAAGATAGACTGATCCTCGAAAATAGGCCGAAGGATATTGCTCTTTTTAAATAGACCAAAAAAATGATCTCTCTAGATTTATCCGTTGCTACGGATTAGTAAAAAGGGATAATAGAGGAAATTCCTGACTCCATCTCCAGGTCTTTCATGCGACTCCAACCTCCCTCGGCAACAGCGTTCGATTCGACCATGACTCTGCATTCTTTTCTTATTCTTATAATACATGTATATATGCTCAATATATCCTCAGTGCATTTCCTTTTGAAATGGTATGTAAAATGATAAAACACTAATCTATATGCACACTGTTCAGGGTCCAATAGAAGCTTACTAATTTCAAATTCAAATTCTCTGGATTGGGGTTGAGGACTTTATAAATCAAACAGCATTTTTGAAATCTGAATACCAATTTTCTAGATTATATGATTTTGATAGCCTTTTCTGAACTGAATGTATTCCATTTTACTGACGATTTAATAGTAATTTTTTACACGAAATTGCAAATTGATGGTGTGATTTCATCTTTAGTCATTGGTCGTTTAGTCAGCATTTTTAGAGTCGATAACACAACTTCACATTAATAGAAAACTCTCATATCTGGGATTAAGAGCTTTTTATTATAGCCACAGGAATAATTTAAGGATATCCGCTGCTACATCATAGGATGACATCGCTAAAATAATATCAGCTGCAGTTTTCTGCGTCATGTGACACTTGACACTTAACGATGGTCTTATGGATCGAAGAGGAAATTCTTGTGAAATATGTTAAACTCAAAACTTTGCAATGCCAGTTTCATCGAGTGTAATGGAGTTCACGTAAGCACATCAATAAACCCAAGCTACCAGGTTTATATTTAACGTTAATATAACATGTGCATGCGTGTATGAGGTCGCAATTGCTACCCTGAAAGTGCATCAAAATTAATGTCGCATCATAAATGCAATTCCGGTATAAATATTCTTATCAATAAATTCCTGTTTATAACACGGAATATATCAACATAGGGCCTACAATACTTTTCTTCATACTTGTACAACAGCTATATCGTGACAGAATCGCAACAATAACAGAATGAAAAATCGCGTTCCACAGCAACTTTGGAATCATGCAATTCCGGATTCCCGCCACAATCAGATAATCATGCTACTCGGTCCTTTGTAATTTATATCTTTGAGGTCTTGAAACGCTTAAAGTCCAGTGCTAGTAGTCTGTGCATTTTTAAAATTTTCCAAATTGGTCACCGTGAAGAAATCAGCAGTAGCAGCTGTTGCGTGGTTCCTACGGTACTCAGAATTTTCCACTGCATTTATGCTAGATCGTCTCATGTTTTGATATTAGTAAATTGAGTTTCTTGTCTTTACTGCTCTTCAGGTTGACTTTGCACCACCATTGGGATACAAGGAACCGGAGTATGTCAGACCACAAGGCGGAGGTTCTGGCACTGATATGGACGCAGAACCTGATATCAACATTCCACCCCCTGCGGATACATTTCGGGTAAGTGATGCATTCTTGGTAATTACAATGAAAGATGAATGTCTGATCTCGATTTCAATCTGATACTAGCCCTTTCAGTTATTATAGTGTAATATGCGTGCATATACATGTTGATCACTGTCTTTGGATTCTCTAAAAACTTAGTAATATTACTTAAGTTAATGTCATATTCATAGAAAGGAACACAGTTCGCTTGGATTCATTTTTGTATGTTTTCCTGATTAGCGAGCCAAGTCAAAGCCAGGAGTTCCGATTTATGGCGGACCTGAGGGCATCTGATACTCCGATTAAGTTATTGAGTGAGTCTGACGCATCATTGCACCCGACGAAGTCTTCGGCCAAAAAATTTGCACTGCATTCAATTAATGCATTTTCGAGGAATCGCCATCTTTTCAACATTCGCATTAACCTCAATGAGACTACTTACTGAACAAGATGATGCTCTCATTTATCTGTGTTTTATCAACTGTGCCATCTTACCATTTAATCAGTTCGACGCGTTTTTTTCAACGGTATACTCCTAGTATTCATCCTTTATAGTAGTCGATGAGTGATCTGATTGCTAATATTCTACGCTCTCATTTGTACGTTCTTCTCAAATATTTCAAAGGAGAATTATGGCGTTATGAAATACTTTTTCAATGCATAGGTGAAAGCGCTTTGCTTTTGAAAGAGCCCATGATCAACAACTCAGTAATTGCAATCTGATTATTGATGTTACAAGAAAGCCATTGAGGAATGATATTACAGCACTTATGAGGGCAAGATTTATTTCGAAAGTCCGTGAATTTCAGTGGTCTCTTTTAGATGCTAAACACCAACGTTTCCAATTGATAGATACTCACCACCAATTTGCGTGTTTAATCTTTTCACGTAACATCTACGAGTATTTGGCGCATGAAAAAAGGTGAACGGCCGAAGCGTCGTGCATTTGAAATAACAGTATTCGTGGAGACTTCTTCGAAATCTTTTCTTACTCACTTACTTTATCCGTTTAACATCCTTTTCTCCACCTTCGTTAGGTTAGACGATGATTCTTCATCGAATGCCTCCAGCTGTTCCGATCGAGGACGTCGTCCTCACCTTTTCCATTCTAATTAAAATTTGTTCTGTTCTATTTAAGAAGTGTCCTTTCAATTCAAAACTTGTTCAGTTCAATTAAAAAATGTTCAATTAAAACGAGTTCCATTCTACAACAAAAACAATACAACATTAAAGCAATCAATGATGTAATATTTCATAGAACATGTACATATGCAACATGTATTCTACTGAATCAACTTACACAAGTCTTCCTTATATTTGCATCATATAAAACAATGAAATAAAGCACTTTATCAAAAATAGTGTTTATCAACTCGCTAATGTAAGACTAGGCTAAACACTGTATTGTAGTCTTGTTGCAATCATCGCATTATCATGAACTCATTATACATTTATAATGTGGGTGGATAGTTGAGATGGCACTTAGTGAGTCTGCGTCGGTTTCAGAACATCTTACGATTTCTATTATGATGTTTGGAGATCAACCTCCGCCTACTTAAACAATCAGACGGTTGTCGGTGAAAATGATTTTTTATTGCTAAGCAATGAATTGAGCAGCGCTGCTACATGAAAAAAATGAATTCTGGTCACAAAATAGATTCAAAGAAGGTCTCAGAGGGAATGGAAAACACAATTTTTCTTCGAAGGCGGTTGGGCTGTTACTGAATTTATGTTACATCAGTGAGCTAGCTGTTACACATTAAGTGATGAGCTTTTGCTGAAATGTGTTTCTACAGAAGTTAGAGATGCTCGACCACCTTTTTTTTTATTTTCTGATATTCTGAAGTCGGGATTCACAATTTCTTACGCGGCAACGGTCCTCAGCCGATAGCTACAATATCTATGTATATACAGGGTGAGTCATAATGTGCGCAAAACTTCAAGGACTTGTAGCTCTGACCAAAATAATTATTCGACTTGAGTTTCTCTTCCATATTGTTTAGCATGTCATGGGGTTTTGCTGTGTGCAATATTATTTTTCTTTTTCAATTATTTGACAGTATTCTAGCTAATTTTGAATTCACTAGAATTTACCTAAATTTCACAATTTAAATCGTTCAAAATTCAAATTAAAAACAAATTTTCCAAAGGACTTCTTATAATTAAGCTTATTACTGATGATAGACAATTTACAGCAAGTGTTCAAACAATCCTCCATCAGCCTCGACAACACATTGTGCTCTGACGAGCAAATGGTTAATGGCCCGTTGGAGCTCATCTGTTTCAAGATTTTGAACTTCTTCAAAGATTTTCTCCTTTAACTCATTAATGTTTCTCGGAACAAATTGGTGATACACGCGAGCCTTCAAAGTTCCCCACAAATAGTAGTTAATGGGGACAAATCGGGAGACCGCGGTGGCCAAGGATGACCGTAACCACGACCAATCACTCGGTTTTCGGGGAATTTCGTTGATAAAGTCTCGTGCCTTCTTCGAGAAATGAGGAGGAGCTCCATCATGTTGGAATACGACAGACTTCATCTTCCGCCTCTTTTGCAGTTCAGGTATGAGGTGATCACGGAGCATGCTAGTGTAGTTTTCTTGATCCACAGTCGATTCGTAGAGAGTGGGGCTGCAATTTGAAGTTTGAAGAAATTGCCATCCAAACGCAAAGCTTTGGTGAGTGGAGATTCTTCGGCAAATTGCATCTTGGATTTTCGTATGCCCATATCACACAGTTGTGTCGGTTTACGAGCCCATCTAAACTAAAGTAATTCTTCAAGAGAACGATGTTTGGCAGGATTTACTATTCTCCAATCTCCACTTCGCGAAGTCAAGACGCTTCAGCTTGTCGTCTTCACTTATCGCCTGTGTTCGGGATATTCGGAATGGATGCATCCCGATTTGATGTAGGAACGATCGACACGACATGCGTTGAGGTGATAGCGGTTTCACGCGCGACTTGTCGAGAGCTAGTATGACCAAGTGGATTTGCAGCTTTAAGATTGGTGATCGACTTCTCGATAGGGAAGGAAGGAATGAAGGACGGGGAACGTCTACAGGAGACTGGGATGTCATGGAGAGTCTTTGTTGCCTCAAAACTCCTGCATCATCGACTGATAGTTGAAGGTGGAAATGGATCATTGTGCAAGGACATCATTCTCTTATATGCACGTAGAGTAGCAGTTGGAGATTCGTTATTGGAATAGAACAATTTCACAAGAGTCAATCTTGTTTCTAAGTCCATCGTTAACGAAAAAAAGACAATTTAGCTTTTGGCGCTGAAATTTCGCATATCTTAGTTAAATCAAACATTTCCTAATTGTAGGACAAATTCAAAATCTTCAAAAAACATAGATTGCTTGTTTGTGTCCAGATTGTTGGTTGAACGAAATAAAATGGATTGTGGAATCATTTTGATGTCATTGCGAATCATTAAACAGATGCAGAATCATGCCCAAAACTATGGTAAGATTTCACCAACTGAGAAAATATGACATGATTCAATTTTCAAATTTTTACACTTAAAATTCATAGAAGTCTGTAGGATGTGACATCATACAAAACCCCAAGTCTTAACGAACAAAATGGCATTAAAATTAATGTCGAGTACCCCGTTCAGTAATCACAGGACATCACCAAAGTTTTGCGCACATTATGACTCACCCTGTATATAAAACCTTATATAAAGTTACTCAAACAAAGGAAGCAATCTTCCATTTCATTATTCAATGTACAAGCATAGATATATTTAACCTAATTTAACGAAAGTCTTATTGTCTCTGACTTCTCAGCTAGTAGACTGAAGTCTACGGTAGTTCGGCTACAGTATGGTTCCCGTGCGTCAGGAACCGTGGAACGCACAGGGAATTGTTTGCCTGTCTGTCAGTTACAGGAACGTTGGTATTTTCCACTGAAACATGGAAAATACAGGGAATCTGATGAGTGCCTTTTAGCATAGGTCCATGCGGGTTTGCGATTGGGAATGATTTTTCTACCCAGTATCACTCCGTTCGCACGCAATCAAGGGGATGACCATCACTTGATTTCATTAGTTATGTGTACTCGTACATTCCGCATTAATTCTGCATAAAAGACACGCAGCAGGAGTAAGCATTTGCGTAAATATTTTGGCGACCAGTGCAGAATGGTGTTAGCCTGCAGTCATATACTGGGAAAACATGAAAGATCGCTGCATCATATATTCATTGCATCAGACTGTAATTTGTCTAATCACCAAATCGTCAAAACATTGAAAACTGAGGTATTTAACAGTGGTAAAACGTAAAAAGTTAAACGTTGACAAATTTAAGGAAAATGATTTTCAGAAACACTATGTGTATCTCTGTCGTTGAGTTGGTCGGAAATTTACAACTGCATGGACGGGATACACATAGGGGAGTTCGTTTGATTGCTTTTTTCTCAACAATGAACGAGGATCTTCCCAGCCGCTCGATCAATGTTAATGTTGGTTGATTAATGTTAATTTGAATGTTGATGAAATTCGAATTGCTGGTTCACAACTGGCTTTAAGTATCTAAATGCCTTTAATATTTAAACAATCAAACCTTTTTGACAAATGTGCACACAGTAGAATTGAGATGGCGAGCAACCCTGCTGCGCTGATTCAATACCAAATGAGTTAATGAAACACTATATCCAATAGTACAAACACTAAGTCGAGTTGTCAGAAAGATCAACTTTTTTGGGATCTAATTGCGCAATGATCATGTTCAAATAAATCTCACTATTATTATTGATTACATTTACACGACTTCGTTGGCAAGAACGATGTGTAGTTAGATATCTTGCGGCATTCAGCGACAATGCTTGGTGACTTAATTCAGCTGTCTAGAAGTTGCGTGCAATGTATGGTGACGATTAGTGAGTATTTGCCATGAGGAAAAGCTACGTCATTTATTACACCAGAAAAAGGCTGCCGTACTGGATTTTAATAAGTCAAAATGGTATGATCACGCCATAGTATGACATATATAAACAACATGATATACCGGTACATGTATTTAGAATTTCTAGAGTGTTCCTTAAATGATTTCAATTCAGTGTTCATTGATTTAGGAGACAGACGGCTAATCTGAATACAAGTTGTTGGCTCAGTTTCTCTTGAAATTTTGGAATGTCGAGTACATTGAATAATTGCAATATCGCCAATCAAATGAGGAATAAATATCTTCATCACTGCATTCTCACTCATTGATATTTCAATCTTAATATCTAGACAGCTACAAATGCCACAAATATCTGTTGCACCAGTAGGATTATGTAGGCGAAGAACGATTTATCAGCTATGAATTCCCTATCCCTTCAATTCTACGTCTGGCTTTTGAGGTCAGAATACCATTTCATTTTTCAAGTCGAAGTGATTATGGCGACCTACATGTAACCGAGGCGATTACGTTTTTCATTCACACGGTTGTTCGCTTCTCGGATTTTGAGACTTTCTGAAAGATAGACAAATTAGTCGCCTTAGACTAATGCTTGTTGCAACCGTGAGAACGAAGGTGATGAGCCTGGACGGGGAAGTAGACAAGGGAGGGCATGCCAACTCGATTTTCATTTGTTGCTTTCATTAAAGGCGACTCATTAAAGTTTATATGCCCATCAGATGAGAAAGATAGTTGTAAGAACAGCTAGATTTCTTGATGATTTTGATGAGCACAAAGGCAGATTATTCTGCTTTCACTCTACTTTCAATTCATTACTGATCTTCTTACTGCCTCTTTCCTGAGTGAGTTGCGATTCTCGTGCTTTTTTATGGCAAAACTTTCAATTTTGAAGATGCCTGAATACAGCTGTCAATGTAACGAAAATTTTAAGACATCTCTATGTCTCATGTATCGCATATTGGCAGTAATCCAATCCATGTTTTTTTCTTTATCTTCAAAGATATACATGTATAGTATATATGCTTTTTCATCATTACAGTTAGAAAAAGTGACATGAAAGGATCGACAACTGTAAGAAGATGCTCTTTGTATTAGTTGTCAGTAGTGCGTAGTGTGCTCTTTTGTCTCCTGACCGGCTGAATTAGAAATATTACCTGATGTTTTGAGAGCTTGCATAATGTGCAAGTGGGATGAAAACATACCTGAGTTACTCGGATTTATTGCTCAGACTCATACAAAGGTGTGAGAAATCAGATTTTTTATGTCACATTGAGCATTTAATAATTATAATCATACTTACAAAATTACATCAAAATTATTTTTCACTTCTAATCTATGAATGTGGGTTCACAATAATGTTTAGAGTCAAAAGATTATATGTATTTTTCCAGTATAAGAGTGTTTTAATTGGTTTTGATCTACATAGTACGCAAGGAATCATATTTATCTTCTAAAAAATCCCTCTGTCAAAAAATTGCGATGATTAATATTTTTAGTAATTACACACCATTGCCGATGTGTTTCGCCACTCAGGTTAGTCTCAAGGGTGGGTGACATTCGTCACGACCGTGCTCGAGTGCATTGTTCCTCATATCAGTCCTCGACCTCTTGTCATGAGGTTTGCCAAATTCTTGGCAATACACCGAGATTCATCTCAAAATAGCGATGTCTACTAGATCTAGTAGACATATCACTGTTTGCTTCAACAATCTACAGTAGTGGCGTTACTTTTCATTGCTTTATGTGCATGATCTTTAAAGTGTTGCTCACTGAGTGGACTTGTGCTTTTCTGGATTTTTAGTATTACGTACGTGTTCATGAAAGGGCGACAGCTTTCGCAAATGTGCTTTATTTGACGCTGATTACAGCTTAATTCGTAAACGATCGTTGAAGCATAAGGCCAATAAGTGTCGAAACATCAGGACATTCATTTATACTCATACATCCTTTTCAAGTTTTATTGCTATGGTTTAGATATCTGGTCGCCACATTCCTTGCGAAGCGATTGTATTTACTTTCAAGATCATTCGCTTCTAAAGTGAAGCAATCAAAATGAGCTCTAATTTTCTGGTGTAGGTTTGGCAATTATTTTGTGGTGATCATTAAATTTGCAGTTCCTGGACTTGAATCGGTCATAGTTCCTGGATTGATTTTGGTCATTTTCGAGACAAAGCAGATTCTGCAAAAATTTATAGGGGTAGGGGGGGGTTAGGTGGGACTTTATATATTGCTTAATCTTAATTGACAGTAAAATAGCCGTTTTTCATATTTCTCAAGCGTATCCCTATTCTTAGACCACTTCAATTCTTGCTTATAATCGAACTATGCCAGTCAATAGGTGAATTGTTTATTATATCTTTTGTAAATTGAAATTCGAGTGTCTTTGTCTACATATTGAACTCTACAAATTTCAATTGAGCATAACGCTCATCTGAACTGAGGATGAAGAAAGAAATTCACAAAAGCACACGGGAGCCTCATGGATGACGATGCCAGTGATCAGGAACACTTCCAAGTTTCGCTAAAACCATTTTTGAAAAAGACGCAATAGGTACAGCACCCTGCGTTTTGAATTGAACTAGTTGACATTTTCAGAATAGGATGTATCGAATTAACACAGTAAAATTTTCCCGTGCGAGTTAATCTTTATCTTGCTGACAGAAAGCGGAAAGTTCTCTTTCAATCTATGAAATTTTGTGAAGAGATTGAAAGCACGTAATGCATAAATGATGCTAATTGAAGAATTGCCATGCAAAATTTTTCGAAATGCGACAGCTGCAAAATTCATCTGAGTGAGAACTCTAGCCTCTGCTCTTTCAAATTTCTGCATCTTTAATTTTTGCATTTTTCTCATCTACGATCATGTCGACCAGTGCCTGGAATCAGTTTTACCTCCGATAACCACAAACAATAACGACTTATTGAAGCAATGAATAAACTTTCTTAGATTATTGAAACGAAGTGATGAAAAGCAGGTAATTCATAATGTTGCCAACCATGTGATAGGTTGTGTATCCTTTTCATGCAATTGACCTCAATTTCACGTGACAGTCTGCTCATTTTAGGTCCTTTAATGATTCGACTGTCCTCAGCTGACTCGCTGAATCTAAGTCAGATTATGGAATGTGTGATCGCATTTGAAGGGCACATTACTATTGATATATCTGCTAGTGTCCGACTGGTCATATGCACAGACGGAGCAGATGTCTAGGATGTGAACGACCTCAGACATTGTCCTGATTTGACCTTTTTTCTCGTCCTGCAATGACACTTTCCTTCTATCCGTCCCTGATTAACCTCTTTTGTGCTCGTATCATCTATCTCAATGACGTTACCCTATTCCACTCCTTCTCAAACTCAACCTTGTCGACTGTCATCCACATTGACATTTCTTCTTCACTTTCATGTTGCTCTTGGCAAGGGTCGATCTGTTTGATAAAGATGATGTGGAATGAAAAGTGATACATATTTCGCTGCATTTTTCTCAGATTTCACCGCATTCAGTTGTATTGAAAACATGACATTCGTCGTGAAGATGATTAAGGATAGACTTGGTATGTGATGAATTGAATAATTCATTTGCATTACCGAAGAGGTGCATTTCACTTTGAACATGTTAGCTGAATTTTATGAGAGAATTTTATATAAATCCGATCACGTTGTAGTGCTGCATCTTGGATTACACGACCTAGAAGAACGCTGAATTTGAGAAAAAGCTTCAAAACTCTCGAAAATCCTGTCGTTTGGATGTTGGACAAAGGTTATTTTTCGATGCGTCATGATCATGATAGCTCATGCCACTCCATTGGCCGCTCTTTATTAATCATTGAATTGCATGTTGATTAAGCACGGTATGTGAATGTAGTCAGCTGCTTGTAGATCAATACAATATAATCGAGGTTGTATTATTTTATCTTTGTTAAAGCTATTGTGTTCATAAGTTTTATTGAGCACATCATACTGTTGCCTTCATTTAAGAATCCTCAAAGAATTAAGGACTATTAGTAAAATAGAGAATTAGTGTCACTGAATTGTAGCCCATTATTTAATATCTATGACAAGGGAGCAATGGGCAATGTTTTATACTAGATTGGATCGTCCATCATTCCAATTTCATAGTATATCGGATCATGGACTTTCTGATCAGTCTTTTATCTTGGTCTTTTCCAGTTCATAAACCACCTCCGAGCTATGAGGAAACTTGTTTTCGACATAGCTGGTGACAGTTCAGCATCTATCACCTGCGTATATCACTGATGGATCATACAGATGTGTGATCCAGATGAATGGACTAAGTGTGACGTCAATCAGCTTGCCCATCTTTTTGAGTCTACTACAATGTCCAATATCGAGCGGGTAGCTCTTCTTCGAGTTACAAAAATTCGACATAGAACTATCTTAAATATAGTCTAGAAAATCTTAGAATGTTCAAGTGCCAGGCCTACAAATATTATCAGACTTTAAATCTTACTAAAAGGTGCTAAAAGGGTCTGTGAATCGACATCTTTTATTTGAAACTTAGTGCAAGTTTCCAGAATCCGCACAAGTTTGCTTCTTAGTTCATCGTTCTATTATGTAAATACTAGTTGAAAAAACTAATTTTTGCATTTTTATCCAAAACTGCAAGCAATAGCTTTGAAAAATGTCACTAGTTTACAGAGCTCATCATGGAAAGTCTAAAGTATATTTTTCGATTATTCATTTTGGTCACATATGAAGACATTTGTTCACACTTTCCCCCAAGTTGGTTTGTTCTAAGCAGTCTAATACTGTTGGATGCCAAGCTCAGTTGGATATCCATCTCACCATAGTCTTGTCGTTACCGCTCAAACGATTGACGTCCTCTGCAGTGATCAGCCACGTTTTTCTGGCAGCACGGCACTTCTCGGTACCTAGCATAGGATTCAAAAATGCTTTTTTGCAAAATGTTTGTATTAATTATATTTTGAATGAATTGAATGTGCTTTAGAACGTACATAATTTATATTCTGATTGCAGCCTTTCTGCGGTTCTGGTCAAAGATTAGATGGAAAAGCTTTAAAGCCAAAAGATGGAGAAAAGGAAGAAGTCAAGGAGGTTGAGGATCGACCAAGGTAGGTTTTGCGAGTAGTGTGAGAATAGGACTTGAACCCCAGAGCGACTTGATCCGTGAGCCGAATCCCAGGCCTATTTGAGTCCATTTTGTATTTATTTTTGGCCAGCAATTTCCAATGTGTTTTAGCCAAAAGCAGTTGAACGTTAATTGGGTTGGATCTTAGGGTTCTGATTGGACCCATTTTGGAAGGCAATCCAACTAACTCAGACCTACTTAATTGATAAATTTTGCGTTGGAGAAGAAAACCGCCTTGTTTTAGACCGCCTTCAGGCCGTCGTAATGGTAAATAAGATAATATTTTGAAAATCATGAAGTGCATGATAATGGCTGTCAATCACGTTCAATTGGCTTACTGGCAATGTTCTGTATCATATATATATCATTTGTAAATCTCGCATCCAATTTCAATGAAGGTTAACTTCCACTGACGTGTTGGTTCATACGGTTATATCAAAAGGTTGTAGAGTTATAGTATTTTCGCCCGGCAATACAATATGTGAAGCTCGACAAAATTGTCAGATGTAGTATAATGAAATAAGTAATATTTATGAAATCATCAGCACAAGAAAAATGAAACAGAGGCTGTAGCGTCACTACTTCCCCGATAGGGGCTTGCACGGTGCTAGCATGTTCGGGCTTTCAAAGCGTTGTGATGCATTTAGTTCGGATAACAATGACAACTCCGAGGCTTGATCTAAAAAAGCATATAAAAAAATAGTGCATCACGTGGACTTTCAATATAACTCACGGCTATCAAACTTTCTCGGATGTTGCGTTCGATATACATATGCACGACCAAGGACTTCTATAAATAATACTATGGCCAGGACGTTCGGTAGCGATTCAGTAGGGAAATTAATGTAGGCTGGTTATCTGAAGTTCCGATACTCCGTGTTGATTAAGAATTGCACCGATTAAGTACATTGGTTAAGTTACACGACAGGAATGGTGACAAATTTCTATCATAAGACGTTGCCTGTTGCGTTGTTATTGTTCTCTACACGAGGATTGAGGAAGGTTATTGTTATCGATTTCCTCACCGACGCCTCGCAGTGCACGTATCACCGAGTTGATGCTGCGCCGTAACTTGACCCCGTCTTACTCTCAGCAGTCATTCGATGGAGTTAATCGTGTTGTGTCGACTATAGCTTGTCCATCTAGCTGACTGTGTCTTCGTCATATTCCATTGCATTTTTCTACTGCATATTCTACTGCATTTCGACCGACGTAATGCCACGTAAATGTACAGTTGGATATTGTAAGTCCAATTATGACTCCACTAGCGAAAAAGTGACTGTCTTCGGTTTCCCACCCGATGAAGCTGAGCGACAGAGATGGCTTGACGCTCTACCGAATCGAGTCACGAAAGTAACCAGAAATATTGGTGTGTGTGGCAAGCACTGGTCATCAAATGCGGAGATGGTGCAGACAACTCGCTTTTCACGTCCCCGAGATCCACCGTCGATTTTTCTCAATTGTCCGCCATCAGTTTTACGGAGTGCTCCTTCCTCCCGGAATATTGAGTCGCGAAAGGTTAGTCTGACCACCAGAGGAACAATTCCTGACGAATGGGAAGAGTTTCAAAAGCGGGATAAGTTACCGGCATGGAATGATTTCACATTATCCATTCAGACATCTGACTTCGTGAAAGTGAACAAATCGTGTGTGACAGTAAGTCCTGATGACTCTTTCATCATTCTATCTCGTCTAATTGGTGATCTAGCAGATTTGTCGATCCGTATTTCTTCTAATTTTCATACTAGAGCCTTTCATTTCCGCAATCAAATTGACATCCGTGATCTTTTAGGATTTCAATGTAAGGTAAATAGCTTCACAAAAAGGTTAAAGGTTCACAAATTGAAGCCATAGTTGCTCGAGCACAAAATGTTTCTCTTGATGTTGATTCTTTGTTAAAACATACAGTTCGAGATGCAGAATCTATTATAGAACTATGTGATAATGCAGAGTGTAGTGATAAGCAACGGTTTTTATTGAGACAGTTATTGTATACTGTTGTGAAACCGCATGAATACTCTTCATCTACTTTAAAACTTTCAACTGAACTAATGCTAAATGGAAGAAAGACGTACGAATCATTTCGTAATATATTAACATTACCGAGTAGAAATACTGTTAAAGGTCATATCCATTGCTCCACCAAGATTGGAACTATTGAGGCTGCGAAAGAAACTTTGCAAACTGTTTTATCAGGCTTCACAGGTTTACAACGCAAACTATGTTTGTTATATGACGAGGTTTACATAAAACCTTCTGTAAGATACAGAAATAAACATGTCATCGGTTGGGCCGAAGATGATAATACAAAAGTCGCGAAGACAGTGCTAACAGTCATGGCAAAACCACTGATGACCAAAGAAAGTTTCGTTATCAGATTGGTGCCTATTCATTGCTTGACATCTGAATTTTTGCTCAAAATATTATTGGACATATTCAAGATAATCTCAGAATGTGACAGCGAAGACTTCGCATTGATTTGTGATTGTCATTCAACTAATCGAAAAGTTTTTCAGTCTCTTAGAAAATCTGACGATGAACCTTGGCTTGGTCACCATTCGTCCCTTGACAAAGACTTCTTTTTGTTATTCGATAGCGTTCATTTACTCAAGTCCATACGAAATAACTGGATATCCGAAAAAATGAAGGAAATTCGCATCCAATCACCAGATTCTGAAGATATTAAAGCCAAGTGGTCAGATGTCGTTGGCATCTACAAAAAAGAGTCATGCAATATTGTACGCCGCACAAAGTTGAGTCGTGATTCTTGTTTCCCTCCATCATTTGATCTAAAGAAAGTTTCACTAGCTGTTAACGTTTTTCATGATAAAACCGTTGCGGCATTAGTCGAAGACGGGAAACAAGACACAGCAAAATTCGTGTCCTTGGTGTTGCGTTTCTGGAAAATAGTTAACGTCAAGAACCCTGAGACGCATACATTTCTCAACGATCCTGATCGTAAACCTTTCAGTGAACCTTCTGATCCAAGGTTAGAATTCTTGGAGAACTTTGCCAATTCAATTTCCAAAATGCCAGGAAATAGCGCTGTTGGCCGTATTAAATCACTTACCACCATTACGCGTGATGCTCTTTGTCAGACAATTCATGCTCTTGTGACAATGACCAAAAAATTATTGAATGACAGTGCATGTAGATTCGTATTGATGAGAATGTTCCAAACAGATCCCTTAGAAAGCGAATTTGGGATATACCGTCAGGCCAGCGGCGGCAACTTTCTTATTGGGTTTGAGCAGATTCTCAACACTGCTGAACTTCGCAGATTGGCACTCTTCTCAAAGTACGCCATTACTGAGACTGTGCAAACGGAACATATCCATTCTCTTGAACATATCCAAACAACATATCCAATTGAACATCCTATTGAACATATTGAACTATTGATCCTATTGAACATATCCAAATCTTGAACATATCCATATCCAACGGAACATATCCATACCACTTGATAATGGCTGTAGCATCATCCGAAACGTCGTGACATCTTATTTTTAGAATAAATTTATTGATAAGTGTGGTAATTTTCAACTTTACATTTGACACCGAAGTGCATTTTCGAATTATCCAACATATCCATTCTGACTGCTGTCAGTCCGATGAAAGCGACGAAGAGCTTGAGACTATAGATGAAATATTCATTCATGCAGAAGCACTGACGGTAGATGAAAAGACGTCTTTATTCTACATTTGCGGATACGTGGAATTTAAAGAAGGTGAGCAAGAAAATCTATCGTCATCGGATACATTTCCTACAGTAAGCGCAGACTACAGTAACAGCTCATGCTTTACTCATTTAGTTAGTAGAGGGAAGCTTAAATTTCCGTCGGAGAATTTATTTGAATTTTCTTTGTTATGTTTTTCATTTTATAAAAAACACAAACAAACTTGCGCGATTAGGACAACAAAAATATTTCAGGTGTTACATGATCTCTTTCATTACAGCAACCCCATTTCTTCTTCATATTCTGTCTGTAAGAGATTAGCAAATATATTTTTCAAAGGTTTTGTCACTATGAAAACTGATATCTTGAATTCGGAAAAACATCGCAATCGGAAACGGAAATTCACAGAATAATGACTGTCATCACAATTTTATTTGTATTTCTATGTGTTATGACACTGCTGTTTGAACTTTTATGCCAATAGTGCATTTTTTGAAAAAATAACAACCTCATTGAACACTTCTGTTGTTCTTTTATTCGAAAAATAGGGCTGTATGTAGGTACTATAAACTGACAGTATGTCGATTGGATTTTGGGTTTTGTGTAAACTTATTTTATATAGGGCTTATAGCCCTAATTAACCGATAATTTATACTAAAGGAGAAACAACAGTACTTCTATTCTCCTCCCCCACAAATTCAAAGAGCTCTAGAAAACGCTAAATTTAACTAATGACTTTGAAATTGTACGATAAGATAGATATGGGTATATGGACTGTATTCAGTTAAATTTTCTTTTCAATCTAATCAATACTTCAGGGGTAAGAGAAAATCTCATACCAGTTACCTTAGGAGACTATGGCAGATATCCGCCATTCGACTAGTGAAAGCCGCAACATCGATACCGGTATTAGCAGATGACTAAGTGCAAAACAAATAAAGTCTCCTAGAAATCATCGACCTCGACAGCTTCAGTTGAATCTTAGGGAAGAATAACTTCTGAATAAGGCACAAAAGGATAAAGCACAGCTCGAATTTTAAGAATTTTGAAACTGGAAAGTTTCAACATGTTGGGGGGGAATTAACAATAACAATCAAAGACAATCAATTCATAGTCTTTGATAACAATGTAACAGGCAACGTCTTTTGATAGAAATTTGTCACCATTCCTGTCGTGTAACTTAATCAATGTACTTAATAGGAGCAATTCTTAATCAACACGGAGTACCGGAACTTCCGATAACCAGCCTACATTAATTTCCCTACTGAATCGCTACCGAACGTCCTGGCCATAGTAATATTTATAGAAGTCCTTGGCACGACGTATGTTCGCATTTGACAATCAACCATTATTCACTGACTTCGGAGTCATCTACAAATACAGGTCTACAGCCCATAAATACTCTGAAAATACACATATCGAATTCAGTACAACAATAGACAAAAAATAACACAAGCTTTACTGTATGTTATGTCTCTTCTCATTTTTCGAAGCGGCGGACCCCCTCGTGCACTAACAATTTCCGGAAATGAAGCTCCTACAGACGACTCCAATGCGTTTGTCTATTGCTAAAGCAAGATGTCGTGAAGGCAGTGGCTGACCTACTTCGAATTGTCAATAAGTCAATAAATGTTTATTTCCAAATACTTTGGAAATAATTGGTGCCTCCTGTACGTCCAACCATCTGCCCGATGTCGAACTCGGCCAAACAGAGGATGTGATGAAGGCAATGCCACAGGGACTACAATTTTCCGTAAATTCCGTATATCATCCAAAAATTTTGTTGGGTCTGGTAATTTGTCCAAAAATTTAATAAAAAATGGAGGTAAGGGTGTCTGAATTTCGTAAATTTATGAAGTTTTCTGTATGGTATGGAAATATAAATCTGTCAACTGCATACAAGCTATTCCTTGCTGACTTACTTGTAGTTTATCAAGCACTCTAAAAGCTGTTGACAGTAAAAATTCCATGTCAAAACATTGGCATTTTACAGTCATCACAATGCCATTTAGATCAACTAATGACTTATCTTTTTCAAAATTTCTCATGATCTTGAAAGTCACATGTTTTTGACGTCATAGATAATCACGACCTTATAGAATTTTATTCAGAACCACACTTCAAAGTGATTCTGAATACACTTTGATAGTAGCCTACTATCAAAGGGCCTGTTCATTAACTAAAATTCTGCCGGCAGAAAATTAAACCGATTTAATATTCTGCCGGCAGAATATTCAGCCGACTTAATGAACGACGGTATAACATAGAAAGCGACTGAATATTCTGCCGATTTCGGTGTTATACCGTCGTTCATTAAGTCGGCTGAATATTCTGCCGGCAGAATATTAAATCGATCTAATTTTCTGTCGGCAGAATTTTAGTTAATGAACAGGCTCAAAATGTAAATAACAAAGCCTCATGTGTTACCATATGGAATTTTTATTGTCAGCAACTGTTACCATATTTGGTTAACTACAAGTATTGAGGAATAAACTGTAGGAAATTGAAAACTTCATAAATAAACAAATTTCTGATACCCCATCCCCTTGTTTTTTATCCAATTTTTGGACGAATCACTAGACACAACACAATTTTTTGAATCTATGGAAAGTTTCCGTTAATCGCGATTAGGTGAATTGTAGTCCCTGCAATGCCATCTGAAAGGCAAAGGAGGGACAGTCAGCAATCGATCTGAGCATCGTACATTTCTGAATCCTCTAACATTGGCCAGCAAATTTATCAGTGAATTCGGATTTGTTGAAGGATTTAACGCATCAGTCGCCCAGCACCAGGCAGGAAAGTCATTGTGGCTTTTTCATCGCCCTCAGGCACGCAAGATACAATGGCAAAAAAGACAAGATGGTTAACAGTACCCTAAGAAATCCGACTCATTCATTCCTGTTCATCAGGTTTGATGTTGATAACATAGATTAACCAAGATGGTGCTGATCTCATATCTGCCTCAAAGAATGCCTCATGTAGCTCTTATTCCTACGTAATACGTCTTCTTCCTTTTGTATTATTTTTGTCCATCTGTATAGCGCAAACGCTTCTGAGAAATCTTGACAATATTTTCATTTGTTAACACGAACTAAGCGATAAAACGTCCTACCCTGTTACACTTCATACAATTTAAAATAATAATTTACTTAATAATTTAAAACTTACATTGATGTTATTGCTATCATTGAAAACAGTGCTAACCGACATTAAAACCAAAAATTTTCTACCACAGAAAATACGTTACATTGGGTGAGGCATTTACCTGCATAATGAAGAGCCTTTACAATTTTTACCAAATGATGTGAATGAAAAGTTAAAATGTATGAGGAAAAAATAAGAGTGACGCTGGAAAGAGAAGACATAGAAATACACATTTATCATTTATCATCATAAATCGCGACATATTAATTGGATGGCATAAACGGCAGAAGGAAATCATCCATTTAGTTTCAGGGTAATGTTTCAGCATGATACTGTATTTTTCTAATAAACTTGTCATTATCTATTTTATTATTCACTAAACGAGAGGTCCGGTAACAACAAAAATATTTTATATGCATGTATATCATTGCATAATATTAATTAAAGCTAGGAGAAAAGGGATTCAAGTTAGTCTCACCTGTATTTCAAATGAAATTATCAAATTGATTTGATATCTTCGAATATAAAGGTGTGTCCCGGACCTCTCTTCCGTCTTTTGCAGTAGAATATTTTGGACTGAGCGTTTAATGATTTCTTAGGAAGATATAGATAAGTGTTAATCACGATGTCATTGGCCTTCCGATTGCTTCATTGTTATGATCTCTTTGGCAGCTCTAGTGCATTTTGTTAATTTCAATAGGTCATTTGATTTTAGCTTCTGTATCATGTCATAGAAATCTGGTTTGTAAAGTTCAATAAGGAATGGAATGAATAGCATTCTGATGCTATGATAAACGGGGCATTCACAAATGAAATGAGCGATTGTTTCTACCCTTCGTTCATTACACAAATCACACATTCGATCAAGTCTATTTTATAACTACCTGTTCTAAGCATAGAAAAAGATAATAAAATCTCTAGAACGGAAATGTAGCTTCATGCAATACACAATAGTGGCACAAAAATCGCGCGCATTTTCACTGAGAAACACTAGACAACCACAGTATGATTGGCTTGGAATCAGTCACATGTGTAATTCTAAGCTTATTGGTGATTCATGCCCCAACTTAGTTCCCTCGACCTTGAATCAATTTCCATTTAGTCAACTTCAGATAAACTTTCTATTTCTATGGTTCTAACCATTATGTCATGATTCCCACATTTCAGTTTTAGTATGATTGTTACGCCGCTCTGTTTAAGATTTAGAGTTAAATAATATTTTAGTTGGCAATCAAATTGTGTTAATTCTAAGTAATCAGTACCGGTTTTTCACTCCTATTAGCACTTTCTATCTATTAATTTTGGAAGAGTTCAATTAATCGCGTTTGAATAACAGATTCACATTTTTTCTCACTTATCTCTAAATTCGTTTGATTTTGCCAAAGATATGTCAACTTGAATTGTTTCAAAAAATGTTGAATGCGCCAGCACCAGGTGTAGGAATATTTCATGTCAGTTAGATTTTCCGTGATGTGTTAGCAACAAATATTTTTAACGCCATCATTATTACTGATAATGATTTTAATCCAAAAATTAATTGTTGCTTTACCTCAATGATATTCAAAAAGTAGAAGACCAAATTTTCCTATTAAGTTAACCCATTACTAGGAAAGTAAACATCTTCACAACAGGATTTCTTTCTAGAACTGTTTCATTAATTTTTTTGCTGCTGATCTCCCAGGAGACATAAGTTCATGCTGAACTTTAAAATTACTATTCATTGAATTGAATGGCACTGTCCCTGTCTGCGGCTCACCCGTGACCTTAGAAAAGAAAGCAAGGGTACGTAAACATTGGAAAATCGTACAATTTGCTGAAAATATGTTTTGTTTCATGCTAATGACACTCACCTATAATTCATTCAATACCAAAGATCCTCCAGGCTTCCGTAAATTGGGTGTCTACAATTGTTGTCATAGTAAGAAAACTTGAATAACTGATTAATGTTGCTGCACTTCTTGTACTTTGATTAATTTGAATTTTGATAAGCAGGGAACATCTCAATTAAGCCAAATAAAGTACTCAAAGTCAAGCTTCTCATCTGAAGCCAGCTTGCTTATTTGATAAACCAATTTATCGATAGCAAATGAGTAAATTGTCACGTTTGTGATAAACAAAATTACTTAAAACAAAGCAGATCTTGAGTAAAACAATTAACGTGAACATGCAAGGTGTCCACATAATCGATTGACTTTTAAATCGAATGAGAAAATATAAAACTTACATCACAAGCGCTGCTTTATTACACAGAATCCTAAAAGTTTCAATTTTCAAGTTCATCTGATCGTGCAACCAGCGAGAACGATCTGTTCGCAGTTCAGGGGCAGGTACAGGTATGTGTTCGGAATGGATGCATTTGCGAAAAATGGTTGAAGACTGCTGATCGAAGCACCGCATTAAAATGTTAGGCGTGTGCCATTCTTTCAGACAGATTTTGCATTTTCACAGCATGTCCTGGATAGCCTTAATGTGACCTTCGAAAGCATCGTAAAACTCGAAGTAGGTTACTATGTAGTAGATATGGGTGCACCGAATTTGAAAATTTTAAATCCGACCGGATTTACCAGATTTAGAGATAAAACAAATCTACATTACATTATGCAAATTTGTCTTTTTCCTAAATAGTACAATGCATCTGATTCTACAGTAGTTGCTGAATTGAACTTTTAAAAGCCACATTTAAAAGATATGTTGCCTTACCTGTATTTTGTCGCTAATTTCATATTTAATTAACCACAGACTGATTTACTCAGGTGTCTTTGCAACAGAATTACTGACTTGTAGATGGATATCGGCCTATTTTGTTATTCCTAATAAAATGAAGTTAGCTATTGACATTGTTCTCGATACTCTATGGGGCAAGCCAGGAAACCATGCAGTTCAACATCGACAGTCTACGCAAATATTTTAGATTCATTAATTCAGAATGATATAAATCTTCAATCATCATCAGAACAGCCTATTTTCTAATACTGTTGACTTAATCCGGATCAGTAGGTTGGGCGGCTTAATTTTATAAAGAAGTTCACAGCAAAAAATGCGTCAGGGGCCGAACACCATCGTTGATATAAGACTATAGTTGATTTATATTTTATCACTAAATTTCTCAGTAAGAACATATGACCTAGCTATCACGTCATTTGATGTAGGCCTGTCGATAATAAGAAGGGAGCACATGAGACGTAACAAAAATTCATTTAATTAATTTCCCTGAAGCGACAGTCTATTCACATTCATTTCACCATGTAACGCAACACACGTTTCAGTCATTTCATTGTATAAGTGGACTTCCAGTACTTAATGCCATTCGGTAAAAATAATCGGGCTGTGGTCACCAGATGAATGATAAATTAGATGTAGCCTACTCACAACAATGACATCCATTCTATATAGCCTACATGTGCATGTAGATTGCACGGTGTGCATAGATAAAAATCATAAATAAGAAAATAAAATACACATTATAGAGCTCCTTAGAAGAACGATAAATAACGGCAGCGGGTAAAATACCAGCATTTCAGATGCTGAAAATCCGGCCGGATTTGGATATTGAAATCCGGTGGACCCCTAGTAGTAGAAGTTGTCATCTACTGATTTTAGTTAAGAGCTGTATTGAAATGTACAATGTATTGTAATGAATGAAGCTCGGATAAAGAAGCCATATTTGATGCTAAACTAGCCTTGTGTCCGCGCATCTTGGAAAATCTGGAAGTCATTCAAAAATCGCTTTATGAATACTTCGCAGAGGTAGGCAATCAGTCGAATAATCGAATCGGAGTGCTTGATATTTTAAAGCAATTCGCGATTCGACAGAATCGTTGTCATCATCCCGTAGAATCATATTGACTTAGTGATTCTTAATTAATCATTCTGCCCTATTATTAATTCAACCTCGATCGCAGGCAATGGGAGAAGAATTTTGATGAATGACTGCATTACGTTTACAAGTACATGTACATACTTTCGTTATTCTTTACAACATTCATATAGGTGGAAGACAACCTTGCTCAATTGCAACAGGGATTGCTTATAGAATTACTCTTGCCTGTGGTCTCACTGTACCGACCGACAGAATGGCGCCTTGAAAACGCGAGTGTAGGTAGTATTAACCATCAAAACAATATGACCAATGCTCGCCGCATCTTTGCGCTCTTACAATAGGCGCCCGACAATCCCACTTTGAGTACTTTATGCAGCGTCATAGTAATCGTTAATAAGTCATTGATGCCTACCAAGCTCAGCCTCAATTGAGCGCGTCTTCAGTTTCGGCTGGGACATTTTAAGGCCGAAATAGGTGGCACTCACTGTCGCAATTTTTGAAGCCTTGGGATTTATGAAAGGTAGCCTTCATCTGCTGAAAAATGTGCCCGGTGTCGATTTAGATGAGGACTAAGAAAACATCTATACACCATTTTCTGTTTTAGCACAATATCTGATATAGCTGCACAGCCTACACTTTACATGGATATCACGCTTTTTTGTAATATTTTATATCGTGTTTTGTATGTTTCTGTTTGATCGTGGAAATGCACCTGCATTAAATATTAGTAGGCATAAGTCCTACATTCAATATCCCAATAAACACAATTTTCTTTAAAAGATTTCTGTCAAATTTTCAGCTGTAAGTGCCCTCGTAGTTTTTACTATCCCTAGTTTATAAAGTTGAATTTTAATTGATATATGGAGTACAAATTTTTGATATAGTGCTAAGAATTCGAACTGAATTTCATTTCATCTGATGGTCGAATCGGATAATCTAATCGTTTTAAAAATTAAATGGTAATCGAATTGGATAATTGTAACCGGAACTCTGACCTTGCGAATCGGATAATCGCTAATTGGAGCCTTATTTTTCCGAATCGCGCCCACCTGTGATACTTAGTGAAGCATTGTATTTTTCAGGATACAGCAGTGCTACTATGATCATGACATTATTTGGCTGCGTGCCTGTGAATAGTGATAGTTCCCTGGAATGTGTTGGTAATGTCTGTGCTTACCCGACCCTCAACGGTCGATGCTAAAAGTTGACCCAAATATGACTGAAATGACCTTAATATGACCAAATATGACCCAGATAAGTCGGGCAAGAGCAGATTAGGTAGGGGACACTGTTGTTTGCACCACAAACAAAGAAGTCTGAAAAAATGAATTTGTCAACATATGAAGATGCGGCCGTTCCAGCGAAGGCGGGATAGATCACAGCGGACAGTATGTTCTGTTTCCCTTATATACGAGGGGTAATGCATATGTCCGTCTGAATCAAGCGACTCATTGACTCCAGATAGTCGGACTTGATTTGTCGCATGTTTCATAGCTTGTCTGATGTTGCATAGTCAACTGAACTGGGAAATTCAATCTCAACATTTGAAAGAAATGAATGGATTTCATTTCAATTTTTTGTTTAAGGGTTTCTTGAAAATTATGAAAACGACCATTATGAGAACTTGGTTGAGAACATAATTATTGTGATGTTTTACGAACAGTTGGGATATAATGCGTCAATCAAATTGCATTGCCTTCCCGCTGATTTAGACTTTTGATCGAATGCTGGAGCTTCCACTAAGACATAAAGCACAGGGCTCAGCGATGTTATGGTCATAGAAAAACGTCGATGATGGTGATTATATTTGGTCTCCTCATCGAAATGATGACAGTGATTTCAAGTTAAAAAGTTTCCTCAGTTTACTGTTAATGTGAGTTTAGCAGCGATATTCTGGAACACGTTTGTGCTTCGTTTTATTTACTTCTACTATTCTTATTAAGCACAGTCTACATTTGTATCCATATTAATCAATAGGTAGAGTACCTAATTTAATCTTGAACACTACTACAAAAATTACAGTTTCTAAGCACACAGTATTAAACCAACTAAAAAACCAATTTCAAATTCATATTTTTCAGAGTCGAATTGACCATTGTCATTTTTTTTAAAACAGGTTCATCAAATGTGTCATGCTTGTACTATTTTTGTCATAAAAAATGGACAATTCAAATTTTCTATACACCCTGTAATTAGCCAACAGTGAGTGAAATTTAGATAGCTGACTTCAGATTTGTGTTTTTCAGGGTCAAATTAAGCAGAATCAATATTCAGATGTCACGTAGCAAATGCGCATGTAGCTGTTCGTAGGCCTATTACATCGACTACAACAAAAAAACCAAAAAAGCTTCTGGATACCCTGTAGTTAGAGAAAAAAGTGGAATCAAAAAAACGAACTTCAGCATTTTTCATGGTCGAATTGACCAGAATCAATTGAAATGTCAATATTTACTAGTGCAATCAATCAAATCAAAAAAGGTGTTGCAACGTGCCCTCATATTATTCATCTATCTTACCACCTTGTTCTCATCAATACAAGCTGTGTTTCCTGAGTCATTTTCTTTTAAAGCGATAAAATTTCTCAATCAGTATTTCAAAAGCATGTGGGTACATGTGCATGTAGATGTTGCCAGCTGACGACCATTGGTCTTCTAGTCTTACTTTCAAAACGCAAGCTATTCACGTGCTCACTAAAATTGAAACTTCTAGCCCAAATTGATTCAAAGAGGTAAGAAGTTTCATAGCTTGTAATTATACATTATAATATGTGCATTGTACGTACATTTACATAAAATACCGGTACTCACCATTTCTCACTGGCGTCAATATAATGGAAGCTTTCTACTCTCTGCACGCACTTAGGAATACCTGAGAGTATAATTACTTCTCGAAATGGGATGATAGTACACAAGAGCGGACACAATTCTGCTTTAAATGCATTTGCTTGTCTAATGAGACAGTCAAGGCATTTTAAGTTACAGATCATCTTACGAAAAACGGAAATTAGCGCATACAGAGCCCACTCTGCTCTTAGGTAAACAAATTCTTTTGGCATCTTTACAGAAAGAACCTTGTCACATTCACATAGTCACATTTAAGTAGATAGGACTGATGTTGGAGCGGCAACACCATGCAATTTCTTGTGGAATTCGTGCCGGCGCTTTTTCAGTTATCTGATTGCTAATAGTGTCGGGTAACGTAAGAACTCTTTCCGTCCGAGCGATTTATCTTCTCTTATCAATTGAATGAAATAATGTTTCACACGGACCATGGCGCCTTCCCAACACTAAAATACTAAATGTTTCTTTCTCACAGAGGGATCCCAAACTACGACTACCAACCTGGAAATCTCATTTTTATTCGTCGACCGATACCAAGAAAAGATGTAAGTATTAAATATTTTCAAGTTTTCCTTTCGTTTCAATCTGTATACCGGTACATCTGTAATACGTTCACTCTTCACATGTCTAGGTTTAATCCGTCCCTGATCTTCCTTCAATCGTTATTTTTCATGTGTAAGATTCTATGTGCATGCATACATTTTCATGTTTGGGAATATTTTCCTTCTTCTCTGATGTTGATGCTCAGTTTTAAGGATTAAAATGCGTAAGTCATCAAAATTTTCTTTGAATTTTTGAAAAGGCAGTGGAAACTCCTGTTATTTCTGATTTAAAAATAAATGAGTAAAGTGAGTTAGGAATTCCTGTAAGAAAGTGTTCATTATATTAGGAGTAAAGATGAATCAATGTATGGAAATTTATTGATAAAAATTTGATCCGTTAAATATGGAATATCATTGTGTTTGATCATGCGAAATAGATTTGTTGAAGGTCTTTGTGCAGTCGGGTGATGGCTCGTTAATTTATAGTTTAGGAAGGATTTCTTGAGTTTTGAACCAAGTCGTTGTCTTCATTCGTGGGAGAAATTTAGAAAAACAACATGACGTATAAAATGAACAATATATGTGTACATGCTCGTGTAGCACTAGGAATCAATGAATGGCATGTATCTGGATATAAGTTCTCAATATAGCAAATTTGATGCGAAACTAGATATTATTATCTCTATATTCTACTTTCATGAATTTGAAATATAGTAGATGGCATAAATGAACAGTTTTGAAAAAATAATGATTCTTAAATAAAATTGAATTTGTCCCTTTTTTGGAAAGGATTGACTCCGGAGGCTCTGGCGTTGTATCCGTGCTTGCAAGTTAGGAGTGGGACTGTCTTCATATACTGACAAGTCACAGATAGGGTTATGAACCTCGAGTGATAGTAGCAGCACCTCACCAGGTAATAGGCCATTTTGTTCTAACCAAAGACATTCTACACATCGGTGCTGAGGAGTCTCGAAAGCTCAACTACTTTATCAATCAACTAATTCTTGACATTAGTTAATCAAAATCTTTAAGCTAAAAGCTCACAGCTTTCTCAATTCGTATTATAGCACCGATTTTCAGATTCGCTCACGCAGACATCACATAAACAACTACATTTCTCTGTTGTAGATTATATATTATCTCTTGTACTTTTGTGGCGCCGCAACTTTCACATGAGAGTGATAACGATGAAATCACATGCATGTGAATGAGTGGACAGTATACTAGGTTAAACTGGAAATACACAACAGAGTATTATTGCTGTCATTATCGTGTGGCACCGTCACAATGAATGTATGATTGCTCACACTCGATTCGCTGATTCACAGTTCTACTATGATTTTGTATTTTATCCCATTTTTCAGAATTCATAATTTTTAGCGCTCAAGATATTCTTTTTTTAGATGGTAAATCCCCCCGCGTTTTTTGTTTTTTATGTATCACATTTCTGTTACCTACCGTATATACTTGCCTATAGGTCGATCCGACTATAAGTCGACCCCCGACTTTGCCGCCCAAATACTGGTACATTTCCATAGGCCCAACTATAAGACGAGATGAAAAGATGAATTTTGTAGAGTCAAGTTCGTCAGAAGTTCGTCAGTAATAATTTTAGCAATTAAATTACAATTTAAAAACAATTTTAGTTACCACGGTATACCTACCGGTATGGCAAAATATTGAAACAAAAAGAACGATCACATTGTTAGCACAGTCCATAATAACGAAAGCACAATTCAGTCATGCCAGTCAACATTGTCTGGAATCAACCGATGAATATGAATAGCGATGCATTGAGTATTGCGCGCGCGCACCGGTAACTGTGGTAGCAGAAGAAAAATGTTAAAAATCTAATGGGACCCGCCTAGAAGTCGAGACCCCTACTTTGGGAATGAATTTGTGTAAAAAAACTCGACTTATGGGCGATTATATACGGTACATGTCTAGTACGATATGAGCCAAATATATTTCAGCATGAAGTGCCTCCCTTATTGGACATGTACTAGTGCAGCACATTTATGTAAACAGGAAAATGCGGAAATCTAAAATGGAGGTATCTTTAATTCTCAAATATTTTATTATTTTCCTCTGATGTTTTCTACGAATCTGAAATTGGAGATACGTAGCTACAGCTATCTAAGGTTAAATATGCACACATGCGATCGTATATGCGATTACCACTCAGTACAAATCCGGTCGTGTAAAAGCTAATCATTATCAGACCTGCCAACTTTCTCGGATTCTGGAGGTGTCCTGGATGTCCCGGAAAAGTGTAAAATTGTCCCGGATATCGATATTATTATGCTAAAATGAATTTTCAACAATTTTGGAACACATTTCAAAACATTTTGCGTTTTGCGCGCAATCTTAAGATGTAAAAACCTACATGAAGTTTGCGGTACGTGGAAGCACATAGCTTTTTATATCCAAGAATAACTCCTGATAGTGGATCTTAATAGTGGGAAAGTGATAACGACTTTAATGGGAATTTGCAAAGAAATGGTTTTGTGTTGAAAACTAAACTCGATGATTTGGCAATACTTTTGGAGAATTGTATCTCATTCTCATCCGATAACGCTAACGTCATGATTGGAGCTAAAGGAGGGGTGATTTCTCATCTTCAGGATCGAAATGATTCTATTTTTCTCTCTTCATATATTTGCCACCTTTTAACTTGATGGCGAAAAAAGCTTGTGGTGAATTGCCGGCTTCGATAGATGGCATTTTTATAGACATTTGCTATTTCTTCCAACATAGTAGCAAGAGAAAACGAGAATTCAAAGAATTTCGGATTTTTTGTAGTGATGAGATGAAAGATATCCTGAAATTTTTTCCTACATGTTGGCTCTCCTTGCAGGTTTGTTTGCATAGAATAGTTGACCTATGGAAGCCTTTATCACATTTTATGAATTCCGAACTAACGAGACTTGAGCAGAAAATCAAGAAAAACGAATTACAGGGTCTTTGTACAACCATCAGCGACTGATTCGAATTACAGCTTTTCTGAAGAGCAAACGATGCAGCAGTGGATTGCCGATTTCTCTTTTGATTTCTTTCGAGTGTTGACAATCTTAATAAAAAATTTCAAAGTGATGAACCATTGATCCATCTAGCAAATAAACTTTTGAATATCTTTCTGCGTGATACACTTTCGCGGTTCATACAGCCATCTCTGTTCTTGCTGATGTTTAGGATTTGCGTTCCTTTGATTACAAGAACAAAACGATTCATCTTACTGAAAGTGAACTTTTCATCGGGAAAGATTCCTTAATTGAGAAACTAAACAAGAAGGGAAAAAATGGGATATTCACGAATGTAGCGGCTTTTTACATAACGGCAGTGACGTATATTACGAAAACATTTCCGATTGACAATTATCTCTCGCAATGCGCAAGTTGCGGATGTACAAAATCGGACCTATTCAACTTGGAGTCAGTTACAGTTCTTTCTTTTACGTATTCAGATCGCACGCTCTATTGATGATGTGCATTCCGTCTTCCGTCGGTATCAGTCATTTCCTTTGCCAGTAGAGTTAAAAGGGAGTGATGTATTCTATCATCTCAAGTCGTGCAGAGATGTTGATGGCACATGTCCACTCCATATCAGGACCTAGCTTGTGTCATGCTCGGAATTCTTTCAATATTTCACAGTAATGCCGATTCAGAGAGAATTTTCAGCATGGTTAGAAAAATTAGGACTGAATCCCGTGCTTCAATGTCCGTATCTACCCTTGAAGCGCTTCTGATAAATAAGATGGGAGCTGGTGTTCAGTTGACTGATTCTGTTTTGGTTAAGTGTAAAAGGGCCACCATGGATATTTTGAGGACATGATTACCTGAGACATGGAGTTTCCTCTCCGCTTTATTTGTCTTATGATCATTATGTAACTAAATATTTTTGCAATCTATTCTAACAAATTCATCACTAATCCTACATTCTGATTTAGAAAAAGAAAATCATATTTTGTTGAAAAGGTTTTTGTTATTACATCTATAAATTCAGTGCAGCTTATTGTGTTTTTATTGGGACTTTTTCAGAACATTAGTAACCAGAAGGTAACAAGTCAAATACTTCGAGGAAATTGTTGGAGGCATCATAGCGATAACGATAGATACGTCATAATGTCGTGTCACATAGGCTCTATATTTTAGAATTTTCTTTTGGTCTTTATTTACTAATTCTCATGGTATCTTAGATCAGGAGGTGATAATAGATGCTACCGTGTGCATGTATAACTCGAATCACATCTACTATTGCATTGCATGCTATTACTTCCGCCCTGCGCGTTTTACTGAGAAAAGTCTCGTCTCAAAATCATGAGTGTTACCGACTAATAGTGTATTCGTTACAATGAAAATTAATGTTTTCATCCACAATCTTAAAGTTAATATGCTGTTTCTAGACCGTGTCTGGCAAGAAGTTGAGATAAAGAGCAAGAATCTCAAGGTGCGGCCCGATATCGAGTGAATGTTATAAGTGATGTTTTCAACTATTTACTTCTAATCGTGAATACATGTAGAGGTGAAAAGGTAATGAAAATGAATCATCACTCGACCATATTGGTGATGATAAATTTTGTCCCGGATTTTCATTTTACTGGATTGGTACATAGAGTAAGTATGTAGAAGGTAGAATGTCGACTGAAATAAGTACCTGTATAGTGAAAAATTTTATGTGAAAAGATTCAGTTTTTTGCGGAGACTACGCTTCTGCCGTCCAAAAAATTATTTGAGCAGCTTTTAAAAAGCTAATTTTTTAAAAAAATATTCCTATGTTTACATACTACCGAGATGAAGCCCTTAGATATAAGTAGTATGAAACAAGTTGGATAACAAAATGAATGAACATTTGCTATAGAGCTTGTAAATTAAGCTGATTATCAAATGAAATTCATGAGCTGCGTTATAGAGTGAGTATATTAGGTTGAGTAGCAACTCAACAATAGTTAAATCCCCTTTGTGCATACAGTTTTGATTTTATTAAATGAACTCGAGTGAGATCCAGCAATCCAGCATCACATGTGAGGTATACAAATTTTACTCTTTTGGAGAAACTGATCGTGATAGCAAAACAGAATGAATAGCATTTTAGAAATCCTCTCCGTGTCATGTCAAACTGTGTGGAGAGGTAATATACGTAGTTTGTTAAATTAGCAATCCGATGGGTTAGCCGTCTCAAACATCGATTTATTTGAGACAATAAAGACTATTCTATTCTATAGCCTTATCAATATGAGCACTTTCTTGAGCGTGATCATATCACAAGCTATAACCTCGCACTGTAAGACCAAAATAAGATGACCACTGACAATGATCGCACAAAAGATGTAAATGGGTTCGCATATGCTAATGTCCATAATTTTACAATTCAGATTTGAGTGAATCATAAAATTAATTATACCGATGAAAATGGAATTAAAAACTTGAAATTTTAGCGAAGAAAGCACAATGAGATGTCGACGTTTTTATGAAGACTTGCATTATAATGCAGCTCATTAATTTCATTTGATAATCAGTTTAATTTCCGCTTAATTAAGACAACTGCAAGTAAATGTTCATTCCTTTTGACATCCAACCTGTTTCATACTACTTATAAAGGGCCTTCATCTCGGTAGTATACAAACACAGGAATAATTTGAAAAAAAAATAGTTTTTACTGCAGAAGCGCAATCTCCGGGAAAAAATGAATCTTTTCATAAAAAAATTTTCACTATGCAGATACTTGTTTGAGTCGACACTCCACCTACTATATATACTTACTCTATGAGCTGTATTATAATGCAAGTCTTCATAAAAACGTCGACATCTTGTGCTTTCTTCGCTAAAATTTTGAGTTTTTAATTCCATTTTCATCGATATAATTAATTTTATGATTCACTCAAATCTGAATAGAAATGCGGACTCATTTACATTTTTTAAGTTAATTGTGATCAGTGGTTGATTAATTTATGTGTTAGTTTGCGTTCTTTTTGATGTTAAGTGTGATTGTCAGTGGTTATTTTATTTTGCTCCTCCAATGCGAGGTTATAGCTTGTGATATGATCGCGCTCAAGAAAGTGCTCATATTGATAAGGCTATGTATCAATTACCTCTCCACACAGGTTGACATGACACGGAGAGGATTTCTAAAATGCTATTCCTTCTGTTTTGCTATCACGATCAGCTAAATCCAAAATTTCTCCAAAAGAGTAAAATTTGTATATCTCACATGTGATGCTGGATTGCTGGATCTCACTCGAGTTCATTTAATAAAATCAATACTGCATACACAAAGGGGATTTAATCATTGCTGAGTTGCTACTCTACCTAATAAACTCGCTGTGTGGTTTGGCAGGTCTGCTTTATTGGTAAATATTTAATGAACAGCTTGATTGGTCTAATAATTATATCTTCGACTTGGTGACATAGTGACTATGTTTTCGCCGTGTAGTCTGTCTAATTCGTGAGATTAAAGTTTAATTGATTAAAGATGGATTTTATCGTCATTCGATTAGAGAGCTTAGTTTATGATCGACCAGTTTTATGTACTAATGTTGCTTACATCCGAAATCATGCTTTAGACATTAAACTCTATTTTTTCAGTTTTCTTCCCTAACTCAAGCTCAGTTATAGTGTTTGTTTTGTAAGATAGTCCTCTTACCGCAGGTATTGATTTTGAATTTTTTTCTGAAACCTTTCTCTAAAATTGGCCTTGTACTTTTCAGGGTGACAAAGATGAAGAAAAACTGTTCCGTCCATTTGAAGGCCGTGGCTACAAAATGAAAGAGACGAAAGACAAGAATACACGAAAATGATGATGTAACTCGATTGAATATTCTTGTGAATTGTTCAGGAATTACGGCGAGTGTCTTGCAAAATGCAGAGCGAGACAGATGTTATTTGTGGCTGCAGAAACATTATTCCACTTCTTTGACATTGCTGATTGTTATCATAAGACTTGATTTCTAAAATCGTAGATATTTTCCCGACAGATTGAAAGTAGTTGATCATGTTTTATAAGTCTTGCAAGAGAGTATAAAGGTCCTCTGCTGTGGAAGTTTTGAGGATTTTTAAGGGAACATTCATTCGAAATAAAATCAAGCAAACAACTTCATTTCACATTAACGTAAGGCCACATGACGAGACGCGCTTTAAAGCTAGCAGCGAGATAGCGCCGTCAAGCTTTGAGCTTTGCGGCCACTTGATGAGCGGTATATCTTGATTACCGCTTGCTTCACCCCACCGCTCGAGCTTTGAGCTGTGATAATTGAAAGAGAAAGTAACGCAGCTCGAAGCCATCTGTGACAAGCTGCCACAGCGCAGCTGGAGCTACTAGTGTGGCCGCTCCGATTGAAACACATACAAACATTTTCACAGCGCGGATATGAAAAAAAGTTCGTCATGTGGCCTTACCCTTAGAGTCTGCGATATGAGACGGATTTCTAAGCTTTATTTGATCTCACAGTCCTCCAAATTGAAGAAATCTAGGACGCTTGTCTCAGTTTCCTGCTATTTCTCCACGTTTTCTAAACGGGGATCCTGAACTTGACCTTCGGTTTCCGGATTATCCGAAAGTCGGAACGTCCGAACTGAAATGCAAGGCAGTCAAACATTTGGTCACTCTAATACACGTCGTAGAATTGTGACGAGTGTCTTGTCATGTAGCTAATGCCGGCGACCAGAGTTGAGGTTTGATCCCTTCGTCCGAAATATCTTCTGGAATTCCCATAAAGCATTCGGTTTTATATTCTTTACTAGCAGTTTCACCATGGGGACCATGGGAGGCCGATCATACTATCTTTGTCAAAAAGGAATCATCCGCCTTCTTACAGACTGACAGCCTCTTCCCTTGTGGTTTATCTTTCGCATGTTTCTCAGCTGTTTTTCTTCTGCTCTTAATCAAAATGACTGCACAGATTTTGCGCCTAACCAGATATTCATAAATAATACACACATACTTCTCTGATCTCGGAATAAGTGGGTAGCTTGGGAGATATCTGACGATTATCATTTCATAACCCTTCATACTGGTCAATTTTCTCAGACGTCCTGATGTCTCATTCTGCCTCTCTTTTTCTATTATAATTTTCAATGCCGATGATAGATAAGTTGCCTGACTCCTGTGAGATTGTCCATAACCCGTCATGTTCTTCTCACAAGTTTCTGTTTTGTATGTATCGAGCTGAGTGCAATATTCGATGACTAAGCGTCGCTTAAGTCGGCTTTATATCTAGTTACATTGTAAAAGTAATAACATGTGACAAGTTATCTATGATGTCTTCAAGTTTCAATGAGCTGATATTTAATAGATCGCACGAATTCTGCTGGCGATGACACATAGATCTGATACCCCGTTGATTCTACTCGTACTCTTGACAAAAACCATGATAAACAAGCATTCCAGTGTTCGTATTCTCAAGTGGGCATGCAGAAATGTCAGGACCATACCAGATTTCATTTCTGGTTTTCTTGTGAGTCGGAATCTCCGTACATTCCAATATGGTCCACTAGCATCGCTGTCGAATATTCAAATGATTTGCCATAAAAATCGAAGGCGTCAGGTTCGCAAATGTCTCTTTTCACTATTGAAGTTGTCCGTAATGCCATTCCGAAGTACGAGTACTTACTGAACCAATCAATGACTGGTTTAAGGGAAAACTCAAGAGCAGAAAAATATCGATAACTTAGAATTTTAGAATTTGAGATTACATGCAAGTTTCTCAGATGTTGTTCATATAATCTTAACACAATTATACTATAGTTGAGAACAATGTGGGTCTAAAATAGAATTATTATCTTGAAAAATAGAATTAGATGAGCGTGTCTTGAAACGTTTGCTACAAGAGTGTTATTTCCTGCAGTAAAACCTCGAATTTGCGAACTGATAGTCAAACCAACGCAGATTATTATGGACCGAATTTCATCGAATTGTTAACTTGATTATAATCAACCACTTTCGGGAATGCTACTCCTGATACTTGTCTACTTGTGTCCTTGATTAAGCATTGAATTGAATCAAATAAAACAAAGAACTTTATGCCATTATTCTCACGAATCTGGATCTTCAGTTTATGATGATGATGATGATAGCATGAATTGCTATTTTTGAAACTAAATAATTATTGCATAAAATGTGCTATTTGTCAAAGCAGTGGAGGCATAACGCTTCCTTTTTCCTCCTGTTGTCACATTCATCGACCTGCGCCTCAATTGTTTATACAGAATCGGCTGTGGATTATGATGAAGTTACTGACCAAAGACTTGCTCGTGTTATAGATAGTAATCCCTCGACCTGCAGCGACCAACGTTTGCGTTACTTGATTAAGTATGTGCAATAAAAATATGGTTACGTGAAATACTAGTTCTGGTTTCAAGAGAGGAGAGAGCAGAGGTCATTGTAAAGTCGGGTTGTCTGGTCACTCGTCTGAGTACTTATTCTGTCGATCGACCATTAAACTGTCTTCCTAAATGATGATAAAATATGGTAGCAGGTGTTTCAACATGTCAAACTGACTTACTTTTTGCACTGATTCCGTTGCTGAAATATAGTGACAAGCAGAGCATTTGGAAAAATCTTATTGAGAAGGAAGTCAACACTGATTTCGTCTGAAATTATTTTGAAGCATTTTTGAAATTTTGTAGAGAAAAAGCGCACCGAATACTTTCGAAGTCATATGTAATGAAGTGAAAAATAATAAAATCAACCTGACATGTTTCGGCTGGTCTTGTCAAAGGTAACCCAGCAAGTGACAATTTTACAGTAAACAGTTACAATTCTGATGACAGATCAGCCGCGGTTTGGTCAATCACACGATTACCAGGGCAGGCGAAGATTGATCACGTGATCCTTTTGCTTATACAGATCTGGACAGTCACGTTTCGTATAAAGTGCTTCAAGAATGCGCAAATTGCGATCGTTGTGGGCACGGCACACTATCTGAAACTTGCTCAAAGGGTCATCAGGAACATTGTCACAGCTGAGCACATGCTCGGTAATGGCACAGCGAGAAATTCCCGATCGCGACCTCTGAAAACCACTTGGGTATATGCTCCCTTGATCGAACAGTCAGAGGGCGCGACATCCTTCCAATATACATGTAGGTTGATCCACAACCACAGCGAAAGGAATATATGACAGAGGACGTAGCGGTCACTGGCAGACGATCTTTAGGAGAAGCAACGGGAATGCAGTTAGTCTTGAACAAGACATACTTGGCTGCAGGAGCAAACTTGGCCAGCATTTCATTGATAGATTTTCGGATGAAAAAATTTTCGAAAAAAACGAAATTATTTTCAAAAAGAATTTAATCATGCTCCTTCATGCGGCAATCTAATTCAAACTCAGGTCTCCACTAGACAAAGTATGTAATTGCCATGGAAAAACGATCATAACATATTTGCGTGGGTCTATGATAGGAGTGTATATTAATTTAAGAATTTGTTTGGATCAGCACAAGCGATTTTTTTCTAATAATCTGGCTTTGCCACAAATAAGCCCAACCACATTAAAATTTGTATAGGCCTAATGTTGAGAAAAGGGATGCCTCCCTGCTGTGCTGAACCAATTTAATAAAATTATTTACTTCTCTTCTATGTAGGCCTATGTGCAGGCCTAGTCACATTGAACAGAGTGACACCTCGCCTTATTAAGAAAACTAATTAGGACTATAGCCTAGCATGAATAGAATAAAAAATGTATGTATTTACAAAATGAAGATCAAAAGCGAATTCAACATATTGATGTCTTTCCATTAAAAACCAAAGAATCGTAAAACAATCGCTTACCCGCTCTACAAAAACGCAGTGACAGTCAGTCATTAGAAAAATGAGGAACTTTGTGGAAAGGACTTTTCCGAAAAATGTTAGTAACATTATATCCCACGTGAATTATGTTCATATTGCTGAAGTCACTAACCCAGGCGTTATTTAGCCCAACGACATATTTTGTCAGACTTTCCGGAAAAAGAGGGTCTGTCTGTACATTGCTGAACTCGTGAATTGTTTTAGCTACATGGTTCTTGCATTAATTCATTAAATGCATCAAAACACCTTTATTCGCTGCTGATTCTGGAGATCAAATATTTTCAAAACATGTTTGCATTCACATGCAGAACGTACACACACCTAACATCAATAATATACAGTAGATGCTTCATTAGACCGAAACCGATTTCTCTGAGTGGGAGAAAATACCCAGAATTATCCAACTTTGTTGCGTCTTGCTCGCCTTGTTATGATTCTACCGCATGGGAATGCTGAAGCTGAAAGAGTTTTCAGCATGCTATCTGATGTGATCACGAAGAAAAGAATATCCTTGGTCCCAACCACCGTCCGTGTGTTGTGTCACAAATCATATATATCAGGGCGCAAATATACTGCCTATAGCTTCCCGATAAATGATGACTTGTAAAACTGTCTGCAGATGCTCATGCCGCCTTCATTAAAAGATTAAAAGAAGAGTCAAATCTTGAGGAAAAAAGGCGTCTGCAGAAGGAAAACAAGTTAATTCAGGCAATGACAGAGGAAAGGACAAAAGATCCAGGCATGAGGACACTTCATGCTGATGCATTACAAAATGAAAGGAAGATCAAAGAACTGATGAAACGAAAAGATTTAGAAAGATGCCGTGACGAGACTCTGAAGAGTCTCAAGGATGTGGATGCAGATCTGAATGTTCTTCTGAAGAAAAAGTCGAAACTAATGGATAAGAAAATCAGTAATTAGACAGACTGCTTCGGAAGTTTATGAAGAGAAATATCTGTGATGACCTTGGCATTGACGGTAATAATGTTGATCCTAATAAGAACCTACTTTTGTAAACTTCTCCACGCAATACATGTGCGTACTAGGCCCTACTCGCACCTAAATACAAAGTGCATTTTTAGGCATTTTGAGCAAATTTCAGTTGACTAGTTCCTAAAGCAAATTCGCAGAGATTGAAGAGCAGAGCCTCAGTACAAAGGAACTCTGGACCCAAGAAAAAGAAATTTTAGTTAAAACTTCGGAGGAAGTCCTCGGTCAGAGAAGAGACGTGCGACAGCCGTGGATGACGGAGGAAGTGCTCAAAAGCTGTGACAGAAGAAGAGATCGGCAAAAGAAGGAAAAACAGATGCCCAACAGACGAAAACAAGGAAGAATACAGAAAGGCGTGTAGTGAAGTGAGAAGGAAATGCAAAAGAGCGGAGAACAGATGGATTGAGGAGAAGTATCGTAGCTGTGAAGATAATATCCACCACGGTAGCTCTCGCACTTTTTTTAGAACTGTGAAGGAGGTCTAAACACTCGGAACAGCAATTCCATGGGGATAAAAAACAACCATAGTGAAAAGTAGCCGACAAGAAAGTGTATCACAAGCGTGGAGAGAACACTTCACGAAGATCTATGAAGAATACGACGAAGATTTCTGTTTGGACAACTTCCCACACCTCAGAAGAGTATTAAATAAAGAAAATACACCACCTATAATAGATGATGAAGTAAGAAAAAGCATTCGCCAGATGTCAACAAACAAAGCCCCAGGGAAAGATGCGGTAACAGTGGAGATGCTTCAAGTGGGAGGAGAGGCGGTTGAGATGTGGCTGCTAAGTTTGTACAATGATGCGCTACAGAGAGGCTCATTGCCCAGTGACTGGACCACTGCAGAAATAGTGCCGTTGTTCAAGAAAGGCGACGTGACAGAACATAACAACTATAGGCTAATAAGTCTCCTATCTCATTCGTACAAAGTTATGGCGAAAACACTACAGAAGATAATTGAAGCAAGGAGATGATCCTCGATGAAGAACAGACTGGTATTAAAGCCGGTAGAGACACGACGAACCAAATCTTTTCTTTCTCACAATGGACTGAGAGAATGTGGGAGATGGACAGAGACATGTTCTGACTGTTCATTGATTTTGAGAAGGTATTCGATTCGGTTTGGAGACCCGCGATGGAAGCTATGCTAGAATGGTTCGGCTTTGACAGAAGCATCACTGAAGTCATCCAAATGCTGAATAATCAGACATGAGCGACAGTCAGGAAGGGGAAGATATCCACGGACAATTTTCCAACAAAGAGGAGTTCAACAAGAGTGCCCCTTTCACCGCATCTCTTCAACAACTTTTCGGAATGTGTGATGAAAGAGAACTTAAAGGAACACGAGGAGGACAGTATTTTCATGGGTGGACAGTGTATAAATAACTTAAGACATGCAGACGACATAGTCCTTGTTGCCGATTCCTGTGAGCAACTCCAAGCAGTGACGGATAGCGTCTACCGAACCAGCTTTAAGTACAAGCTGAAGATCAGTGCCACAAAAGCGAAGGCGATGGTGTTTAGCAGGAGAGAGACAATCCGCATGGGCACTATTCTCGTGGAGCAGGTTGACGCCTTCAAATACCTTGGTGTCCTCTTCTCACAAAATAGGGACACTTGAAAAGCTGTAAGAGAGTGAGCATGGGGTACGTAGCATTAGTCAAACTCAGTAAGCTGTGGAAAAACTGGCACGTACCTCTCTCTGCAACTGAAGTTCAGACTTCTAACCGCCATCGTGATTCCAACAGCGATTTACGGATCGGAATGCTGGATCCTGAAAAGTAAAGAAAGAGAAAAGCTGAGAATATTCGAGATTTATTGTCTACGACGAGTACTGAACATCCCAATGGCAAGACAGAACTCCAAACACGCAAGTGAGAAATGGCGGGAGGATGGAAAAGTATAGTGGATGTCATCGAAGATCAACAAAGAAGATGGTTTGTTTATGTGGAAAGAATGCGCGAGGAGCGATGACCCAAGTTGATGTTGCACAGAAGAGTGCATGGGACACGACCAACCGACCTCGTATCACCTGTTGGCAGCAATTTAGATCAGCCAACAGCCATATCTCAGGACAAGAAATGCTGCATCGAGCACGACATCGCGGAAGATGGACATCATACAGACGCTCAATGTAGGATCCAACCTGACACGCCGTCAGTCGGGACTTAAGTCAAGTAAAGTCAGTTCCTATTGCATAGCCTATATGCAATATACAACAGGAAGATTATATAATTCTAATATGCTGCAATTTATATTTATATATGCATACATGAAGCGGTAAGCTCTTTGAGCTGGTGGGAGTGGGCACGAAAATTCTGAAAATTCTACATCTGACCACTGCATTAGCTTTTCTCATGTAGGGCTGCTTTTCTTCGACACTCCTTGAGGTCCAGTTTGTCGATCTGCACAAGGCCGAACCTTGAAGAAACGATGCTTTGAACTCAATTATTTCCAAGTACTCTACAGCTAATTCAGATACGCGCAGCGAGAGCTATAGACTTCGTGAATCTGGTAGGCTACTATCTGGCGCTTTGTTACACCATAACGGCAGCTGGAAGAGAGATATCCTCCAAAAAAGACAACCCTCATAACTGGGTCCAAGCAAATATTAATTACAGCAGCAACTCTCCTAACACTACTTCCACAGTAAAACGCTGTATATCGTTTTGACCGTAGTCCTACTTCTGATGTGATGTGTTCCATGTACAAAGTGCGATCATTGAAAGAAAAGTTAATTATTCTCTTTAATTTCATTGTGCGTCTATGATGTTCTCATTTTTACGGAATGAGAAATTACTTTATTAGTAATTTTGTAGCTTTTTTAACAGGTGAATCTAAGCTGGTATATAAACACAGAAATAATTTGGAAAACTTCACATTCTTAAAACGTGATCAAATATCTTTTTAAACATCAGGAACATAATCTCCGGAAAAGTCGAATCCTATGATACAAAAATCTTCACTATTGCTGACATTTTTTGAGTTGATAACTGCAGTTCTAGAGGTTACATCTTCGTCAGAATGAATTTCAGCTAAATTATAGAATGGATATGACTTCGCTTTAAACGACTGCAGTGGCGACTCTGACCTGAGTGGTTGAAGTTGAGTAGCGTACCTGCTCTATTTCGTTTAGCTGAACAATAGTGGTGAATGCACTTTTTCATTTTTTCATTTTCCTTTTCATAATATTTTTTACATCATCCTGCCAACCAATTAATGATTTTAAGACATCTAAATAGTCGGGGAAATCTTCTACTTTTCATTTTCTCCTCGACTTTGTGTAAGCTACTGCTAACTATGAAAAACAACACCTCATGATGCATGTCTTGGGTCATGACAGCGATTTTTTGTTTCTTTTGAATATTTGCTGTTAAACACACTAGGTACTTATACTTTTTACTTGCCAGTAGTGTTTTAAACTACTCTCGAAAGCTACAACAAAATTGCAGTCAAGCTAATTTGAAATCCGTCATTGACCTTTGCATCTAATCTGATAGCAACACGGGCAACGTTGCTTTCAAAGCTAGATGAAATATCTGAATTTCGTCAAGCTTCTCTTTATACCCCTGCTGTATTTATCTTGTTTCTCTTTATACATTATCACAATCGCATGCTGTAGATTGCCTACTTTGATTTCCGACGGTTGGAGGATGCATTTTGGTTTCTGTTTATTGCAACATTCTGCTTTTCAAATTCTGCTTCTCTAAAGGTAGAATACATACGTGTATGTGATAAATTCTACGAAAAAGTGGAACTCCAAGTCGAAATTTCAAACTTAGAATCTGACAATTACGCTTACAAAAAAATGTTGTTGTACATGCTCTATAATTATTGAATTCATTTTATTTTGGTTCGATTATTGATATCATCGTGATTTTATGACAATTTGAATTTTTAATTATAAAAATTATTTTTTATGAAAAATGTTAAAGTTGTAGTTGACTGCTCCACGCCAAAATTGTGATTGGAATCTAATCAAGTTTAGTACATAATATAGAGGGATCATGAACATATAGAACGTGGTCAGTAAAATGCCATTTCAGATGTTTATCTTGGCTACAGGGTTCTTCAATAAAACTCATTACTCGTCTGTAACGAGTGAACGAAAAAGTACTACTTTTTAAAGATGCGGCTAAACTAATAATCGGATTTTAATGAAACTTCATCTTTTTCTCATTTGCGGTTTCAATATCATTTTAGTCTAGTATAGATGCTTTGGAAGTTTTGCGTCATAGAGTAATCTCAGGTCAAAGTGTGTAACGAGCGAAGGTGTGTAACGAGCCCTTATTCATTTCGTTTTACGACACGAAAATGGATTCCGAAGTCTTGACTCCTGATCATAATTGTTGTGCACAACAGAGATTTCCGTTAAATTATCTGTCATTGAAGACGCCGCTGCGGGTTGCTGTAGAGATGCCTGTAGTCGGACGAATAGGATGAAGGCTTGATGTCTACTGTCTGCTTTAGCTGAGATTGCACGAGCTGGTCGTTTATGCGAAATACTCTGACTCCGATCCAACATGCCATCGACTCTGAGCGAGGAAAACGGTGCATAGAAAACAGAAAAACTGATCAGTCACATTGAGAAGAAGAGAAACAAAGACATGCTATATATGGAAAGAAAGTCACAACCAATAAAGAGACACATGCAGCAATGAAACATCAAACAAGAATTCATGTCCGAAACTTCAGGGAGAAAAAAGGGCAAGCGAACATCAGTTTAGATCAATCAGTACAGAGTCTAGACAGTTATGCGTCTTCGTCTTCGAAAATGAAAGCAGTGCACAAAGTGCGAAGGGTCTTGCCCACTTCACCAAGGAAGCGACGAGTATTGATAGAAGAGCTCGCAACCTCTATTGGTATTATATCCAAATCTGACGATGCACCTTCTTCCAACGGAAGACGACTTCCAGACGAAGTGATGATAAGCGGTATGAGCACTGGATTGCGTGATGTTGTTATTGTGTGGTCTAGAGACAAAAGACCAAGTTGCAAAAGCGTCATTTGTCTTACAGACTGTGTGAGACCTACAGTATTTTTACTGTTGAAAGTCCTGAAATTGAAATTTCTTAATCCAAATTAGCTGAATTGAGACTGGTCGCTATTTTTCTGTTTAGAGATTCACCTGAATGTATTTGCCCGTGCAAGATACACGAAAATTTTCTTTTGTTAATAACGAAACTGTCGAAATCTTATGCTGTTGTTGGAATGCATTCGTATGATAGCAAATACATTTGTAGTAGGGAAAAAAATTTCCTTTTCGATCTCACTGCATGCAAACAGTTTCGTCAAGAGTGTATTCAAAAGCTGTTGATAATTTTTGCAATTCAATCACTGTTCTGCACTCTAATGCACCAGTAACATACAGTAGGCGGCAGTCCACCCTCACCGAACTTAGTAAAACGGAGATTTAAACCTTGGTTGGTAGCCTATGGCACTGTTGTTGTTGAAAGAGAGTCTTATGTGTGACTCAATTGAAAAAAGAACCAATCAAAAGTATGCAAACCGTCGAAATCTTTGGTCGGTTCTGACAGGGTTATTAGTCGTTCAAACCGATTTCGCAGAAAATTAGAACTGCAAGATTCATTATGCATTAGTAGGCCTGCCTGCTTGGTAAACCAGGGATGCGGAGTTGGAGTCGTAGTCCCGGAGTCGTGTCATTTTTTCTGGCGTCGGAGTCGGAGTCCTCCGGCCTATAACTAGACCCGAAATATAATACAAACAAATTATTTATCCTCGTGCATAGCTGTCACTGTCTTGATGTCAACTTTCTCCGTCAAACAAAAGTACAGAGGCACTGCTGCATGCAGAGATTGCAATAGTTGAAGGAATGAACCATGAAAGTGAAAAAAGGATTGTCTTTTCACTCGGCGATTTAGTAGAGAAGACAAGCCTTCCTAGCCTCGATCACATCTACTCACTAAAGATCACATCAGAGACAAAAGCGAAATACTAGTTTTTTTGAGAACATTACCTCTTACCCTGACGTCAATCGTGTGTAATGGCTCCTCCAAAGCGAAAATGTGCTCATATTTTTTGGAGAAGAATGTGGGATTTTCCTTCTTGGTAGTGACTGGAGAAAAACCGTGTGAAGCACGCAATAGCAAGATTGGGGGAGCCGGGTCGTATGCATCCAACTTTAACTTTGACACACTTTCATCGAAAATGATTGATAATTGATACAGCAATGATCACTAAAAATAGATTCAGGTAAGCCTATAATGATCTATGATGTAGGTTATCAGTTTTTTTTTTAAAAAAGACTAGCCTAATGTACTTGCACCCGGAGTCGGAGTCCTATCAAAAGCCGGAGTTCTATCAACCCCCGGAGTCGGAGTCGGAGTCCTATCAAAATGATAGGACTCCGCATCTCTGGTGTAACCCAGAGTGATTTTGCTTGCTTTCTTTGTTCAGTTTGAATAGCAGTTGTTATTATTGTTATCATTATATTATGCTTTGTCATTTCCAATGTTATTGCTTTCATATTCTGATCATTAGAGGAATAATCGTAGTATTAAGCAGCAGTAACGAGCGAACGTTTGGCAAGTAACGAGCGAACGCAAAGACAAAGAAAATACAAGTGCAATCAATCAGATTTCCCCTAGACACTTTATATGTACATGGACTATTTATCATCAGAAAGAGTTCTAAGGTAGAATAAATTGAGTACTTAAATGAACAGAGCAGAGTTTTGAGCTTAAATAGGAGATGACGAAACTGAGTTCCGAAATTTGTTACGAGCGAACACGGTCCAAAAAAATGAATTGTGTCGAACCGAATACATAACTGAAGCCAATTTTTTACTGTGAATTAACATGACAAAGATGTGATAAATTGATGGTAATATCGATTGCTGATAGTATCTTGAATAGGCAGCAGAACTGCTGATAGTGTTCACAATGTAACGAGCGAACAACTGGACTTTACCTTGTGATTTAATTTCATTTTATATCACAGCTTAATGCTCATGAGTTGTTTAGAATGCATGCATGTCATCACAATTTTTATAAAAATCAACACTAAAATTTAGGCATATTGCATTTTTGCTTTATCAAAAACAGTGTGGTCCATATTCACATAACTGATTCAAATAGTAATAATAATAATAATAATATTTATTTTCTGAAAATTCATTACATATGCATTCATCTACACATAATCAAATTACAGCAAATTTGAAGCCCTGAATGGGTAGAACTAATCGTGCATTTCATGCTTTAAAAGAAACATAAATGACGCTTGAGTGTCGATGCATGAAGTCACCAAATATCTTTGCGTTGCAAATAAGAAGTTACTGATTTCTTGAATTTATTTAGAGTTTTATCATTCACTTCATCGACAGATAGTTCATTCCAGTGATTGATCACTTGCACGGTGAAAAAGTACTTTCGATACATGTGTTTCGCTGTTGGTACGAGCAGTCTTAGATGATTGCCGCGACCAGGTATTTGCGAAATATGAAAGAAATGAGATGGATCAAGGATAGTCATGCGATTTAATAATTTGAACAGAAAAAGCAACTTGTAGCGGGTCCTTCTTGCAGATAACGAAATGAGGCCAAGATTTGCCAAACTACTGCGATAGTCAAGTTCACGAAGACTTGGAAATAGTCGTGTAAATCGTTGTTGAACTTTCTCAATTTGACCAATTGTTTCTTTACGATATGGACACCATATGATACAGCTATATTCAAGTATAGGGCGCACGTAAGATTTGAATGCAGTTAGAAGTAACCGAGTGTCTCTGGTTTGAAAAGTCTTTTTGATCATGCCTAAAACCAAATTAGCTTTTGCAACAATCTTCGAAATATGTCCGCTGGTCAATGAAGATATGAGAAACAGTGACGGGCCACTCAATATATGCCGGTGGGCCACCAAGCTTAAGGGCCAGGGGATGTCCATCACTGATCTAGACCATCCTCTAGGTACATCTTTGTCTACATCAAGCAAATTTTCTGAATAGTTCAAACTCGATGAAACATATAAACGCCAAGTCCAAATTCAATTTGTGATAATTTATCATGCCTAAGTTAAGGGAGAATTGCAACATGCAGAATGAATTGACCTACTGAGCGCAGCATCAGTCGTAAAGCATGACTCAATCTCCTTTAACAGTTTTAAATATTTTATGCTCAATAACTCTGCAAACTTAGTTACACGGTTTTGATCTGACAAGATAAAACTTGTTTGTTTGACATCCGATCTGTGCTAAATTTACAAATGCAATCACTATATCGTGCAATGTTGTACGGCTGAAAAAGTAAATTATAATTATTTATGCTATGCTCTGTTCACAAAGCCTCACAATGACAGACACCAACGAACCATTAGGAAACTCATGACTCATGAGGTAGACATAATTTGTATTTATATCTGCTCGCATGACAGTTTGGTTATGGCATCGTCGTCGCTCCTTTTCTTGTATTTGATTCAAGTGTCAGTATTGAGAAGCTGAAAAGTAGTTCTTCATAGTCTGAGCCTTTCAGACGAGACTGTAATCTTGGGTCAACAGAAAGGATCAGAATTGGCTCGAGCTCTTATTTGCATCCATAATCAAGACATTAGTCAAATGATAAATTGCTCATAACTGCAATTTGTTGATATGTGCTGAGACTGCTCACCACTAAGTGTCGCAATTAATTGATACACTTATTGATGTAAGCCGATGCAATTGTGAATTGCAAAGTATTTTGAAAAGTGTGCTTTACTTAATTCATATGCAAAGGTTTATTCGTCTACCCCCACATACGTACAAAGGAGCCATTGGAGGGGAAGGACTTCGAACCCAACCCTCCACACCTTACAAATAATCCCTGAAAATATCCTCTTACTCGGCACATCCTTGACGTTTTCAATTGAGTGTGATGCAAAGAGCAACTTAGCAATTTTCTCTCTAACAGACATTTCTCTCTAAATAAATAGTGGTCCAGTTGATTCTGCGTAGAAATTTAGTCTTATCAGATGAAACTTTCCTTCAGGTTCATGCTCACCTCTATCCAAATATTGGCTTCATTGCATTCACATTCTGATCTACAACGGTACGCATCTCAATGTATCCTGTTCATCTTATTCAACTTTGATTGTTTTAGAATTTAGATATTAACTATCACGAAACTAAGTAAGCAATTGATCGATCATACTTTTTACACTGCAGTCTTCTACGGGCACAAACTAGGGTTATAAATATGCTTTTTGAAAAGTTCTAATACAAAAATGTGTTTATGTTTTTTTGTTCTTACTGTTTTTTAAACAGGAAACATGAAAAAGATTTATAACATGATAACCGATGAACATAACTATCGTTCAGATTTATGCACCGACGAATGACCATGATGATCAAGAAGTAAAAGAGTTCTACCAAGACTTTGAGCAGATTGTCACTGAAACTCCCAAAAAAGATATTCTTATAATGTAAGGTGATTGGAGCGCAAAAATATGTACCGATGCTTACCATTGTTGGAAAGGCACAACAGGAAAATTTGGAGTCGGTAAAACGAACGACCGAGGCATCAGGTGACTTGAATTCGCAAAGCAACACAATCTAATTGTAGCAGACGCACTCCATAATCACAAAATATCAAGGAAAACCACTTGGCATTCACCGGACGGACTGACCCACAGTCAAATAGATTACATCTGAATTTCAAAGAAAGTGCAAAGTAGTATCAACAGAGCTCAGACTAGGACGTTTCCAAGTGCAGACTTGCAGTGATCAGGACCTGATAGTCCGGCAGCCAGAACGAGTTTCTGCAGGGAACGAGGCCGAAAGTGAGACTTTCACAGAATGATCCACACCCTATGCCTACTGCGAATCTGCACGTCTGCCGAGTTCTAGTGAGTTCCTCTTCTTGTCAGACAGGATCAAAGAAAAACACATGTAAATCCAATGGGACACAGATTGACGTTTTTGGCTAAAATGAAATTTTGTATGTTTTCTCTGATTAAACGAAAAGTACTAAGTCTAGAGTCATAAATTTTGACATGGAATGTCTGCAGGTCATTCCCTATCATGTACACGTGCTTTTATCATGCATCTAATCGGCAATGTATGTGAGAATGTGGTTGAATGTGGATAAAGTAGCTCAAAATGTTTGTGTTTGCCGACATTAAGAGGCCCGCCAAATATAAATGTGTCTAGCTTTATAGACAGGGGTGCATGGAAATGAAAGGAAATGACCTGAAGACATTCCATGCCAAAAATTATGACTCTGGACTTAGTACTTTTCGTTTAATCAGAGAAAACATACAAAATTTCACTTTAGCCAAAAACTGCAAGCTGCGTCCCATTGGATTTACATGTGTTTTTCTTTGATCCTGTCTGACAAGAAGAGGAAGTCACTAGAACTCGGCAGACGTGCCGATTCGTAGTAGGCATAGGGTGTGCATCATTCTGTGAAAGTCTCACTTTCGGCCTCGTTCCCTGCAGAAACTCGTTCTGGCTGCCGGACTATGATTATGATGACACTAAAAGTAAGGTTGTCAACAAGTAGGAATTGTAGCAATACAAGAATACGCTACGACCTCGGAAAGCTTAAGGATAGTGATATAAAACAAACGTATCAACAAGAACTCAGCGGCCGCTTTGCTCCATTTATGCTCTTATCTGCAGGAGATTAACGTTGGTTTCACGACCGCCGTTCATGAAACAGTAGAAGAAGTTCTCGGAATGGCTCGTGGAGTCAGAAGGCCATGGATCACAGAAGAGGTGCTTGAAGTATGCGACAAAAGACGCTGGAGAAAGATGAAAAGAATATTGCGAAGATTTATACAACCATACAACACAAGTAGATTACACCATGGTGAGAGAAACCACGGATGAAAACGCAGAAGACGATGAACTACCAATTTAAAGGGCAGACGTACTGTAGAAGAACCATAAATAGCCTGAATCCTTAATGAATTTTATCGATTTTAAAAAAAGCGCTTGACCGCGTCTGGTACGAAGGGCTCTGGCATACCATGGAAAAACACGAAATAGGGAAGGACATCACCGCAGTTATCAGATCTCTATATGAGACTGCAAAAAGCACAGTTCTTGTCAATCACGATTACAGCAGTTGATTCTCTTCTAATGTAGGAGTTAGGCAAGGATGTATACTCTCCCCATCGTTGTTTTATATCTTTCTGGAACGCATCATGACAGGCGCTTTGGAGGAACAACTGAGTGATATCAAATGTGGAGGATTGCGTAATTATTAACTCGCGGTTTGCTGATGACATCGCAATTATGACAAGCTCTGAGTCCGGACTAAAGACACTGACTCCCAGGATAAACGGCAATGCAAACCGATGCGGCATGGAAATCAGCGGATCAAAAGGTAAAATCCTCGCGACTGGACCTCAGCCTATTAGTATCCAATCTCAAATAGTGGCCAATGGAGAAGTACTATAACAAGTAAAGAACTTCAAATATCTCGTCTCGTTGATTACTGAAGATGGAACGTCAACTAAAGATATCATCCATAGAATTGGAATGGCTACAAGTGCATTAGCAAGAATGGACACGTTATGGGAAGAAAAGAAGCTCTCTTTGAAAACCAAAGTCGACCTACTTCGCATTGTGAAAGCCATCGCATTATATGGTTGCTGGTTGCGAAAACCTGGACACTGAATAGGAAAACAGCAAAACGCATTGAGGCATTTGACCTTAAGAGTCAAAAAAGATTGTTAGGTATATCTTGGAAAGAGCACAAGACTAATGATTATGAGAAGTGAAATCCGACGCAGGTGTGGCGCACTGGAGAGCTTACTTAACACGGTGAAAATCAGAAAACTGAAACGGCATGGTCATGCCACAAGAAAGGCAAGCCCCTGTGCAACGACATCATGCACGGGCAAGTGGAAGGAACAACGCAAAGAGGAAGACCCCGACGAGCGTGGATAGACGACATTCTGGACTGGACTGGAGGAACGGCAGTCGAGCGCGTGAGAGGAGTCGACGACAAGGAGAAATGGAGATATTTGAAAATGTCTTGATTAAAGAGCATATTTTGTTGATATATTCTTGACTCTTCCCTATCAACAAAAGAAATGGAGATCTTCTGTGCTTCAGTGGGTGCACCAACGGCCTCCATAGAGGCTATGGTCATGAGTGAGTGAATGAGTGTTTTTTTAAATTGATTTCAATATTTTGAATTGCTTCTTCTCAATTGAACAACTTATCAATTTAAATGAATCGGTAACCTCAAAAGCTATTTTGATGAATGAATTAGAGCATGTAATGTCGATAACCTCATGTTCAAAAGTACTATTGAAAGTCATCTTTGAAAACAAGGTTTCGCAACAACGCACTGAATCCGTGAAAGGACCGAGAAAAAACGACCTCGCTTGCTTTCACCTGGCTAGCGCCACACATCGTCAGGCTACTGTATTACGTGCAGAGACGGAAGCTGGCTAATGTCCACGTGTCCTCAGAGAATTGTTGAAAGTTTCTTTTTGAGATAGTGTTTGAAGGAGTTTCTTTTTGTGAGTGTTATAATATATTTGGGTGGAAATGAAAATCTGTTTTCAAGATTGTGAATTTAAGGCTGAATTTTGGATGATTCTTTCGATCGGGTAGGAAAGGTAGCGTATCATCAAATGGAGAATAGGCTAATCCGAGCGAGTTGGCAGCACTTTTTGCTACGAATTCATAATGTAGGCTTGTGTCTATTGTATAATGTCTGCTGTTTTGTTTTTTTGTAGAACCATTGCACATTCCATCAAAGTTAGCGATCTAAAACACGCTTGCCTTTAATAGCAGCAGACAAGAATTTTGTCGACAAACCGAATTAGAATTTCATCCATGAATTTGAAAAACCGATTTAAAATTTGAGCATCCATGATAACAATGATCAGTTTGTTATCTCTCGCACGTGACAATGGATGATAATTAGATCTAGTTACACCCTAAATGTAAACAGAGGCCGAAAAAGACATTTATTTTATCTTTATCACATAATGATTGAACATACTGCTTTCCTTTTGTTGCATAATCAACATGAAAATCTTTACATATTACCCGATACCTACGCAAGACAAAGTGTAATGTGCATTGTGTGTGATTCTAGATTTTTTGATAATCATTATGAATTAATCGTTCATTGCATCATACTAGCTAAAATCCCTACTCCAATAAAATTATAAGTGGCATTGTGCCGCCTATCGCTTTTCCCATGATGCATTTTAAATTAAAAATTATTTAGATAAAGCTTGACTAGGGTTTAAACCCCTGTTTTCAAATGCATTGAGTATTTTATTCATGATTTTTAAAGGGATTTTATTGCTAACAATCCTTAAACATTTTCATCATAGTTTGTGACAGATAAAATAGCCGATGACCGATAGGATTATGAACCAGAAAAATCACTGTCTCCTCACCCAATGTCCTCTGACGTCATTCACATTACGAGCAGAACGTTGACCCGGTCAGAGCCGAGCCCGTCTCAGACATACTTGAAGTTGTTGTAATTTATGAATAGATCTCTTCTGTGTGAGAAAAGATAAAAGGTCGCCTGTAGCAACATTACCCTTTTCAATTCACGTTTCTTTTGCCAATGTCTGGTTATAGTTCAAGAGATTGCGTAATTCTTTGATAATCGGAACTGGCATTGGAGCAGGTGGACATTAGTGACCCGGGCGAAGGAAGACTCGCTGCTGGTGATGATAGATGTGAAATAATGGACACGCACACATGACAATTCGTCAGCATACGTTAAATAACTCTGACTTGAGAATTTTGGTAGCACTTGGCATGTTAAGTCTAAACAATGTAACTCCGTCCGAATCTCTTGCGTGAGTCAAGAACATTAACATGATAAGTAACCCAGTCAGAAGCGATTTTTGATCACGTAATACAATTATCGTCTGATAAGAAGAATAGTCAGTCAGTTGGAAATTTGATTTGATGATGCATTAGTTTAAGTTGATGATCTAATACATCAATTATCTACAAAGAAGTCACTCTATCAATGGTGGATCCAGAGGGGCGGATCGTGACCATCAACATCGACTTACATTGAGACTTGAGAGATAACCATTTACAAATTTAAACAAAGTCGATCTTCTACAAAATCGAAAATAAAGAAATTGATAACAATCGTCTGCATACTACCAGGAACTACTTGCATTGATTGGTGGCATTGATGTATGCTCACCCTGAAGTTCATATTGATGTCAGAACAATGACCGACAGGCCTACATCACATGCATTCATCAGAGTTAGGCGCGCTCCGACTAAATTTCTTGTGATCTGCACTCCAGCGCTCCGGAGTGCACGTGCCCGCCTGTGTTATTCACAGACCTCCACACCCCCACCTGAAATTCCTAGATCCGATACTGCACTCCAAGAATGTGCATTCACGCGTCAGTCACTCAAACATCTTTTCGAACCAAAATCGGATTGAATTCTCAAATATTTTGCTTCAGAATCATTAATTTTATCGCCGTAAGTTTATTGCGAATTTCCGAAACGGATTGCATTCTCTTCATTCCTTGACCAACGCAAAGTCCCTTCAACAAAGCTGCCGATATATTCGTATGTAGACTATAGCCCATAATTCTACTGCAACTACAACAACATTGACCGTGTCGGGAGCGACCATAGCGCTCTAGCGATTGACTTGTTGGAGCGGGATATTCTTTAAAATTTGCAATGACGACTATCCAATCAAATAGAAGTGAAGTCTCCTCGCAGATACAGACATACAAATATTTGTAGAGGAAAAAGGTTGAAAAACCACGTTATTTAAAATGCTTTAAAGCAAGAAAACATGATGCAAATTACATAAATTTTATAAAAGTATCTTTACTATATTTAGGTTTGTTGGGGGAGTTCTCTCTATAAGCCAAATCAGCCGCTAAGCAAATAGTTTCATCGACTGGGATACTTTTTTGTAAAAAGTGAAACTACATCAAAACTTACTAGGATATTTTTATCATTGAACAAAGCTTTGTGTTCATTTATATTGTCAATTAAGTGTTGTGTTGAATTCAGCATGCACATAGTATCAATGTGTTTTTTTAATAATATTGTCCAAGTATTTGGCTAACTTCTAACTAACTGAACCAATGGTACTAATAATTGGTCGCATCGCCTAATCAGCTTTGTGTATTTTTACTGTTCCGTACATTCTACCAGGTTCATTGCCAGAGGGCATAATGTATTTATACGTTTTATCATCTACATACTACTTTACATTTTTATACAAAAACGGGTGCACTCGGTTCTCTTCTGCAACCGTTGGATGTTTACTAATCTCAGTATCTACTTGAACCATCTCAAATGTGTTCCTGTCATTCAGGATTTCATACATTTTTGAATTATACTCTTCTGTCTTGACGATAGCCAGACCGTTACCTTTATCAAACGAACATATGCGAATGTCTTTACGCTCCGATAGCTTACGCAAAATTAGCATGGGTTCTTCTATTTTTCTGCTCATTACAGACTTTTTTACCATCTTTTTTGAAATTATGAACTAAATTTTGTAAATCTTGCTTTATAGAAGGAGTCAATCCGCATATTCACCGAAATAGTTTTTTCTACTTCATACTTTAGCCTGTCATTATTTAATTGTTTCGGAATGATACTGTGTTTTAAGCCATACCGGAACAGCTCTGATTCTTCCAAGGTTAGTTGTTAATTACTCAAGTTTACTATGGCCTCAGGGACTTTCGTTCGATTCGAAAACCAAAGTCTCTTTAATTCATCATTGTGCCTATTTTCAATAATTTTAATTTTACCCTCAACAGATTTTATCACCAATAGTTTCAACATTGCAAACCGAAACCAAGGTGAAGCATTGCTTAGTTTTAGAGATGCATCATTCAGAATTTTGTCATTACTTTTTATTTGCTTCTCAACAAACTTTAGCGATTGTAGCACCATTTTACTGCATTCGTCGCATTCATCACCAATCTCACCCAAAGCCTTAACTCTAGGTATTTTAATGGTCAGAAATTTTAGTTTAGATGAATTTTAGAAGCAGACATTTCTCAAAGAACAATTTATCTAAGTGAAGTTTGCACGCTGTTAATGATTCGTAACATAACATCAGTAGCCTACAAGCAAATTTCATTTTTGAACAACATCTAGAAGCAGACACATCAAAACAACAACGCGAACGCATCATCTCCAAAAAACATGTAGACGTCTTCCCCGCACTTGTAGATGCAGATGCTCCAGCAGTTCAAAATTTCTTAAACGCACAGAACAGTCGCATTCAATTCATTCAATTGCCCCTATCCACAACGGGATCTGAAGTCTAGGATATAGAGAACCCGAGGGACCGCTTCGTCTCACATGTTTGATTCATGAAGTATCGCAAAGAATTACACGATAATCATGCCATTTAATCAGCATTCAGCGTATACATTATTGCAGAAAATCTGCAGTGTTTCTTTAAGTGTTTACCTTGTGTGATGGCACGCTCTCATGTGCTTGCCATAGCACTATCGATGGCTAGGCCATGCAAAGATTGACGAGTCTACCGCTTCGGGATATTATTCACTTCTTCCAGAGTATTGAGCTTTACGTGGTCTATGTAGACTAAGCAATGCACGCAGCAAATAGTTTTCCATTAATTAACTAAATGATTCATATACTTTCGATGCTGTCAAAAGGCAGCAAAGCAAGGAAGATGTAGCCTATAATCTTGTAAAATTCACATGATAAGAATTTAATTTTGTTGATTGAATTCATAGTATCCACTGTTCTACAGCGGGTTATACAGTACATTGTTTTTTTTCATTAATTTTCAGTGCTCTTAAAGACTAAAATTGCTCCCACAGGCAAACTAGCTAAAGTCAAAATTTTGACATTCAGCACCAGTATCTAGCTATAAATGCTTCTGCTTTCTCCTGTGATTTTAACCCATCCATTTTTCAAAATTCATGATTCTTTACGACAACGCAACCGATGCAGGCATAAGGCGGAATGATGCTATTCTGCTCTATGAGCCAATGATAGTTCGCAACCTGCACAACTGTAAGATTGAGCAAATCAGGTTGCTTTAATTTACAATCTAACTTTACTTAGTTTCTCTATTGTAAGAAAAAACTAAAGTGCTTTTACTGACAAATCATAATAATATTGAAAACAATGATCAACAGTCCATCTGTGACAGATTCCAACAAACCTTCAGATTAAAGTTAGCGACATTTATTTTATTAAGTACGGACGTAAATCTTGATTGATGCATGTCAATTCAATCGTTTACATTTACCACTGACTCTGGCTACAATTCAAAGGTTGGAGGGAGGATTGCACATTTTCATTTCAGTCACTCTTCTGTTAATATATCTATTAATATATTATATTAATAACAACACAAAGTGCATGCGAGGCCTTTCGACCGGTTCTCTTTCAGGCATTACATCGGTGTGAAACAGATACACAAACATTTGAATTGTTGACACTATAGAAATAATAAATCAATGATATGTTTAAACAAAGACTTTTCTTTTTTCCAGCCGTTGAGCCGAAAATAGTTTTCTCTGTATCATTTTCTCAACGACTGGAAAAAAAGAAAAGTTGAGCCGAAAGTAGTTTTCTCTGTGCGTATAGTTCCCGTGGCCCCTTTGAAAGATCGCCTTCCTGTTACTGCCCAATCTAACGTAATCTATTCTTTTGTGTGTGTTTGCGGATGCAAATACATCGGCAGAACAAGTCGGCATCTTCAAGAGAGGGTAAACGAGCACTTGCCAAAATGGTCACGTTTAGGTTAGACTCGACCACGTGCCAAACATTCTCCGTCCAGCCTATCACACGTCATGTAATTGAGCAAAAGTGCAAACCTTCAGAAACGGCTTTTAGTGTCTTATTTCATGTGGGGCGCAGTAGTCTGTTACGTCTGCGTATTGCCGAGGCACTGTATATCAAGAGCCTCCGACCAAATTTGTGTGTTCAAAAAGAAAATGTTTTGTCTTTAGCTTTGACTTTAACTATTTTTCTTGTTAATGATTTCTTATCTTTGTTTAAACATATCAGTGGTTTATTATTTCTATAGTGTCAACAATTCAAATGTTTGTGTATCTGTTTCACACCGATGTAATGCCTGAAAGAGAATCGGTCGAAAGGCCTCGCATGCACTTTGCGTTGTTTTTTGTTTACAAATTATGCAAAGGGTCAAACTTCTTTCACATTAATAACAATTATTATATTTCAGTTCAACCACAAGCATCACAAAAATGCAACTGCTCTGAAACTAAAATGAAGAAGAATCGAATTTTCTTGAAGAACTTGGAAAATTTCCACTGCATGGGTTACTAACCTAACTGCATTGATCTATCGAGCGTCCGTCGCATGCATTTCAACGACATGTCCCGAATTAATCTCTTCACCCACCAACTCAATGGAATCGTTGCCAAAGCATTTGGGTCACACATACGTCTGTAGTATCCGCACATTCGTCATTCAGAAAGGGAGAACGTCATTTCTGTACGACTGTCTCTGTTTGAACACCCAAAATAGTCATCGACAGATTATAATCAATAAATTAAGCGAAAAAGTTGTAAGTAATGAGTACAGAGACAAATTTTTAATTTCTTGAGTTGATTTTGAAATTTCGTAAAAATACTCTGTTCTCGTATAAAGTGAATACATGATTGCTGTTTTATCCTACAAGACAGTTTTCTGACATGCTTTTTCGAGTACTAAATGGATAATGAGTCATAACTGTTGTCCATTGTATAAAAGGGCTATCGACTATATCTCGGTTAGTCGTTTTCTAAATCTTTAAGCGGCTATTCCAATGTAACCGATGATTGCCTCTTATTTCTGCGTAAATGTTGCACGAACAGTTGATTTCTACACCTTAATGTAGACTTAATTTTGTGCGTGAAGCTTTTCGTTGCTTTTCATTATTTACATTCACTCTCAGCCAAAATGAAACTTACAATTTGAATGCAAAAATCCTTCACATTGCAATATTGCAGCGGTTGCCCTGACCAGGTCGGAACCGGTCGCAGGGCCAGTTATTGCCGACCGATCGGCCGAACGCTTTTAGCAAGGCGACTACGGCCTTATATTTTGAAAACCAGCTGCCCGGCCAGCCGGTTTTAATAATTTGGCTTATGTAGACCATTGACGACATTCATTCTAGAAATAATTGTCGACGTAAACATAGCACAATTTTATGTGGCACAAACAACGCGAACCGTTTCTTGAAAATCCATCTCCAAATCCCTGTTCAAAGACACTGACGGAACTGTTGGCTGTACAACACACAAAATTGCTGATAGTTAGCGATGACCAGGGACTGGAAAATATAATTGATTGGAAATTAATTGATAAACCATCTTCGATTCAATTAATTGATTGGATCACGTGCCATTTGTTCCAATTAAGTGCAGTTATTCGCAAGTCAAAGAAAAGATTTATTGAGCGATTATTATAAGCTATACAATATAATATATAGGCCTACACAGTCGCTAACATAATATTCTGTAGGCCTGCTCGTATTTGAAACAAAGAAAAGCTTGATTACAGACTAATGCAAAATTTGCTCTTAATTGAATTAGACAGAAATATAGATATTGATTATCAGTCATTGCCCAATATTGTTATCAGTACATTTGCACGTTTTGTCATGCAAATCAGCTCAACGAACGCTGCAGAAAATATATACATCTGAATCAGGTAAATTCTAGTTCTGCAAGTGTTTGAACGCACCTTGGTAGACATATGTGCAATGGAAATAGAACTTTCTATGTATTAATCAATCAGCTGCCAATCATGCAATCTTTTTGTGGAAAGATATTCCTAGATTTAGCAATGATAGAGAATAATTGCAATTAATTGATTGCTCATGTGATCCAATTGAATTAATTGATTGTTAGCAAAAAATGAGACCGGTTTCAAACCCTTCTTTTTCTCAAATAAAGGTTCCAGAATCGCATATTCTAGCATTAGAATTTTGTAAGAATTGTGAATTCCCCAGTCAGTCTATCGTAAAGTTATTCCATATTTTGAAATGGTACCCGTTCTACCCAGTCTGTAATTAGTCTAAGGGTAGCGAAGGCCACCCAGCCTACCCGCTCTAAATGCATCATCAAAGTACGAATAATGAATTCAATAATAACGAAAATTCAAATTGAATAATGACCTGATTGAAGATCATCTTGGATAAAAATTTATAAAAATCATTGCCGGTGCACTTCATCGGGAACTCCTGCTTATCCGGAGCACCGGTAGACCTACCGTATTCTGCATAGAAATTGAGAAATCGAATGATGTCTATACGATCTAAGTTTGCCAGCTGCCGACCCATTACGACAACGCTCCAACGCACACCGCGAAATCAGTAAAACAATTGCTAGACCAACATTAATTCGTGACAATGTGTTAGTCGACTCAATATCACCAGAATTCAATCCAATTGAATACTTTTAGGGACGACAAATACCTAAAGCTATGCTCGATGAAATGTTGTTGATAAAACCAAAAGAATCAAAAATGAGAAATACAGATATTATTACTTCGAATTCATGACTTGTAGCACTTCATAGCAGATTTACTTTTTTAAAGTTCTTTAAATGCTAATAAATCTAGATTTTCAAGACTTCAACGAGCATGCCTTGTGTACGACTTCCTACGTGCTTTTGTAAATAACGTATAATGGTGCTGTCCAAAACATCCATAAATAGAGTATCATGTCAATGAATAAAGTATAGTAATAAATTTTATGTCTAAGTGTCTCATAGTCTCAATTTTGATGGAAATTCTCAAATTCATAATGAAGCCAATGGTATAGAAGTGAGAGATAAAGCAAGCTAGCTAGACTAGCTGCAACATTCTAATCATTAATTTGAGAAAATTTCAAAGTATTCAGAATCGCGCAGTTTTCGATTAATCGTGCCCTGAGTCGTATGATTCGGAATCACACGAAAATATAATCGCGCTCGCCAGCAATTAAGTCAACAACGGTAAATCAACTAGCCTGCTAACCAACAACAGTCGCCGTCATCTACTTTGTATTTTAGTGTTCATTTGACGATTTTTATGTATGATCGTTATCCATTGACAGTATGCATCCAAAGTGTTTGCAAGTATGAGTTTAATAATGTCTATATTTTCCATATTTGTGTCTTTCAGCATAGCAAGAAAATTTGGCATGTAAAAGTTAGATATTGGGCCCTACATTCAGTAAGTCTATAACTATTTTCTCAGAGAGAGACCACTCGCTCGTTCAAAATAAATGTAAAAAACCAGCTGGCTCACCTCCCTGAAAAAATCTGGCGTTTATACATGTATATTAGTTCGGATGTCTCCTGATGCAAGATCGTTACTTAGAGATGAAATTAGCATTCCAGTAACAAGCAGCATGATTCCGGGAAAGCCAAGAATATAACATTTTGGTTAACCGAATTTTGAGATGAAAATGATCGACTCGGAAAGATTTGGATCAAACCGGTTCAGGAGAACAAGACTTGTCAATCTCTGATCTCAATGTTGAATGATTCTACAAATATCTAAATGCAGCTGACTAACTTTTTCAGCTTTGACAGACTAATTTGAAACCATAAATTACAGATCATTATTATGACTCGTTATGGTTAGAATCATAGAGTAGGAATACATAGGTAGAGTGTCGACTCAAAAAAGTATCTGTATACAGTGAAAATTTTTATATCAAAAGATTCAGTTTTTTGCGGAGATAAAATTCCCGTAGTCCAAAAAATTATTTGATCACTTTTGAAAAAAGTCAAAATTAGCCAATTTATATACTACCGAGATGACTTTCCTATATAAGTAGTATGAAACAAGTTGGATATCAAAAGGAATGAATATTTGATAATAAGCATACTAACTAAGCGGAAGTCAAGCTGATTATCAAGGGGGAATTTCATGAATTGCATTATAATGAAAGTCTTCATGAAAAAGTCGCGATATTATTCATGCTTTCTTGACTGAAATTTCAAGTTTTTAATTCAATTTTCAGCGGCATGATTTTATGATTCGATCACTAAATTCATGCTTCATTTCTAGAAAATGAATAGTGATTTGGACCCATTTACATATTTCAAAGTTATATGAAGTCATTGTCATTGATTATGTGATTTTGCTCTACCAGTGGCAGGTTGCCTGTGATATGATCACGCTTTGCCTGTGATATGATCACGCTTAAGAAAATACTTTTGAGGTTGAGCATGAAAGTAATGGGAACCCATCGAATTGCTAATTTAGCAAACATTAAATCTCCAAGACTGTCATGAGAATCTGTGAAATACCACCATTCCATCTGCATTACAATCATAATCACTCAATTCCGTTGTAATTTCTGCGAAACTGCAAAAATTTGCATATCTCACATTTGAGGACAATACCACCTGTATCTCTCTTGAGTTCATTTAATAAAATCGAAAGTGTATACACATTGGGATTTAATAAATGCGGAGTTACCACTACCTAATGCGTATATCTACTCTATGGTTAGAATCAACTGTTTTGTAGGACTTGATTTGAATAATGATTTTTACATTTTGCAAATTCTGCAAATTAGTCATTAGGACTCTGAAGTCTGCATACACAAAATCATTCGTTCAACCTCTTTGCAACAATTTCCTAAATATTACAGTGGAGAAATAACAAGTTAACAACAAATTAAGATTATTCAATTATAATACAGCAAAATAGGGGTGTGACTTCGTTCCGGACATAAAATGTCCAACTAAGTCACACCCCTGTTTTGTTATGCATTCTCCTACGCCTGATGCGTGACTACCATTATTCAATTATGACCAGGCATAGCATTACAGCATCTATAATGAATAATTCTTACATATTATTATCATTGTTTGGTCACTGACACTTGACAGGCTTAATTGAGATGATGAGAGTTAAGTAATCTAGACTAGTCATACAGTATTTACAAATAACAACAATGAAATTAAATAAGCGATAGATCAAATTGCCATGCAAAAGATGTGCGGCTGGTAGGATTCGAACCTACGACCAAGGTTAACTAGATCTGTGCTCTAACCAACTGTAAGATACAGTAAGATACAATATATGTAGATAGACTGATTTAGAATTTAGCTAAGCACTTTTCATCCTTTGCACCTTGTTTCAAAGCTTTTGGAAATGATATCTCAAAGTTTTGAAACTGTGGTTTTGATAGTGTTCTTAAACCGTGTTTATAGACATCAACATTCATAAACATGCCTTTAAATGTGAAATGTTTTCAGAAATCGTAATTAAGATTCCAGTAATTTATGAGCAAAATATAAACTTGCTGATGGGTGCATTGACCTTATATTCACACCGAGAGTAGACACAAGTATCTGCATGAGTAATTATTTAGATTTGGCTTGCTAGAGGGGCAGTTGCAAAGGTCTAGAGTACCTTAAAAAATTGAGTCGTGTTGACCAAATATAAACAATTCAAAGTAAACACCCGACATAATGAGCTTGTTAACAACATGCTATCCCCATTGCGGATGCTCTATTTCACACATCAAAACAGCCTTTGAGGTTGGTGACTATCAAGTTATTCAATTGAAGCAAATGATGTAAAATGCTGAGATGTAAAGATAAAAAGCATGAAAAGGCAAAATCACGATCCTTTTGATTTAAAACATTCAAAACAAATTTTGAAACCTATTCTTAACTATGGAAAATTACATGCGTACTAAGTACAGAATAAATATTTCTTGTCATGCACCAATTTTTATCCGCCTAAAACATCACACAACACTGTTTTCAACAGTCAATGAAATGCATTCAGAATTTCGCAGCTTCTTTCAATGGAGAATTGAGTCAAAGTGAAACGGGTCATTTCGGGTTGCCGTAGGAAGTTGAATGACAAACTTGCGATAAGCTGGCAACTGCAGATCCTGCACTTCTCTTGCCATTCTCCAGGCCGCTGTTCTATCTCCCAAATTTGGGAGAAGTCTGCTAGTAGCATCCGCCATGTCCCGACGAACGGTGAAGTGAGGTTAAGTCGGCGTCATATCGAGAAGGACGAGAATCAGGCCAGGGCTATAGAAAGAAATGTGGAGGCGGGACGGTTGGCACGCGTGCAATGGCATTTCCCGGCAAGTCTGGGAGGAATGCGCCAGGATGCGACATGTGTCATGAAATGATCACTCTTGGATCAAGCAGATGAGCCGGAGACGTTATAAGATCAGATCAGAGCCAAATGCACGGAAATTGGAAATTGTTTATTGACAGAAAGAATCAATACGCTAATTGGTTGACTGCAAACTTAACTATTGTTGATATTCATTGCATGCATACATTTTATTAGATTTTCTACAACCCTTGTACATCTCAAAGAAATGAGTGATATTCATAGACACGAAACGAAGGTGTTATCAAAAATTTATTGCAATTAGATCGGTCACAGCAATTAATCAGCTCAAATTGCAACAAAAAGCAATCATTTAATTTCAATATGAGATGTCAGCAGTCAATGAGTTGCAGTTACTATTGAAAACTCGACAACATTTACCCATATGCTGACATTACTTTGTAGTACATCTGCCTGCTGTAAATTTGATATGCCTTGGTTCTTTATGCACTTATGGGTGCAATAAAATATTAATAATAAGTCTGTTCACTGAAAAAGATAAAGGAGAATCGCTCACTTTTTTCGACGTAATTCTTTATTTAAAATAGTCAAAGCTCGCCCGACGCATTTTAAATAAAGAATTACGACGAAAAAAGGAGTCATTTTATTTTATCTTTTTCACGAACATAAATGACCTCCCTTGCGGACGAGCCATAAAAGTAAGTCTGTTCATCGCCTTTGTTTCAGGCCACTCTGAACTGGCCACTTTGAACAAGACTTAGTTCGGCAGCCAGAGCGAGTTTCAGCCGGGAACGAAGTCGAAAATGAGACTTTCACAGAATGCTGCACACCGAATGCCTGCTGCGAATCTGTGCCTCTGCCGCGTTCTACCTGATTCCTCATCTTATCAGCACCGATCAAAGACAAGCACATGTTAATTCAATGGGACGCACATTAAATCAATTGGTCAAAATGAAATTTTCTATGTTTTCGCTTATGTTTTAACTTATTAAAATTCGCAAAGTCTGTAGCCATAATTTTTTACATGGAACATCCTTGGGTCATTTCCTCAGATGTGCATGTATTGTTAATCATGCTTCTGATCGGCAATGTTTGTTTGCGAGAATGTGATTCAATGTGGATTAAATTTCTCAAAATGTTCATGTTTGCTTTGGCTTTGGAGTTAGTACTTCACACTTAATCAATAAAAACATAAAAAAACTTATTTTTACCAAATACTTTCATCCTGCTGACAAAAAGAGGAAACAGGTAGAACTCGGCAGACGCGCAGATTCACAATAGGCATAGGGTGTACATCATTCTGTGAAAGTGTCATTTTCGGCCGCGCTCCCTGCAAAAACTCTTTCTGGCTGCCGGAATATTAGAAGACACGCAGAGAGGTTTTAGTTTTTACTTCTACCAAGTTTTTTGCGATTTTTCCATCCGATCTATAGAATCGGAGGGCCGGTCATAAAGGCTTAGGCTTCAGGCTTCATAAATTCACAGATTGAGACCGACTGGCTGGAGCAAGTTCATGTGAAGAAGCATAGATGAAAGAAGGAAATACAAGAGCATTCATGCTGCAAAACTTGGATCCGAACTAAGCTGTCATTTCTGAAGTGACACTGCTCCCGGAGATTTAAGTTGATTGATGTTCCGAGGATGCTTCTGACTAATATCATCATTTCTCACTCTTGACAGTCAGCGAAGGAGAGAACTTAGGACCAGCACTGTACGGGCAATCTAATCCTGGTCTTACTGATGGCTGTTTAATTGCAGGAACATCATTGCTGAAGTCTCCTTAAATGCCTATGTTGCATTCTTCTTTTCTTTTACAAACTTCTGCGTTTACTTCTACTGAGTTTTTTTGCGAATTCCGTCCTTGTTTTGCTAATTCACTGTATAACTCTAGGTATGTCAACAGAGCGGCTATAGAGCTTGCTCTCCCACTACTTCTTATCGCAAAAAGTTGCTTTGCAGTTACCGCGATCTAAGGAGAGTTTAAATTGGTTAACTTATTGGACTTTTACTAGATCTCACGCGACTCGTCACATCAAAGATTCTGCTTTGAGACTTGACTGAGATTATGAGGGTTTCATATTATCTATACATTACGTTGCATGTTCGAAGTCTGTGACTACAATGCTTTATTTTTGTTGGAGTCATAGAGAAAAGTCAAGCCTAACATTGATTTTCCTTCTTGAAATCACGATGCTGTGACAGTCGTCTTGCATTTTCTTGGGAAACTAAATGTCATTATGCAAAGTTGGAATCGGCCATGCAACCGGGTCTGGGTTTCCTAAATCGAAACCGTCCGAGCATTACCTATCGCAGCATTTCAAACACACAGTCAAGCTAACTAGAACCTAGAAATCATCACAGCCTTTATTGCTCCTACCATATTGCTATTATGTCAATTATCTCTTGCAAGGTAAATAAGTCAATGAAAGGAAGTTTCTCAGTTTCTTCTTCACTCTACTCCTTCATCATGGATATCTTATGTCTGCTGCTGCTTCACACAACCGAGTTAATTGCTAACTCTGCAACCAGACAGACTGCGTTATGTTGGGAGAGCTCTGAATTCAAACCAAACAATCTCTTGCAATTGTCCTTACATTTCCACTTAAAATTTCCCCATTCAGCTTGCGTAGCAGACACTCAATGGGAATTTCATCTACATAGTCTGATGGGGTCTGTAAAACCCCATGCGAGCGGAGTGGAGTTAACGAGTACTTCCTCGAGTTTTACGGTCTGCAAATGTTAACTCACTGCTTGGCTGTCGGCCAGAATCGCGTTGGAGGACAGACGTTCGAAAACGATTTCCCCATAAGTTTAGGGTGGAACCGTCACTGATCTAACTGCCACTTGTCTCATGTTTGTTCACTCGAGAGTGAAGCGTAGGCGTTGTTGAAGCAGTGTGCGCGTTGCTGTGTATGAGTGTGTTGAGCTTGTCGCGATTTCTATGTCGATGCCGTTGTCTGGAATAAGGGTGATTTCTCAGACAGAGTTCCCATGTCTGGGACAAAAGCGCCGCCCGCTCCCTCGTTTCTCTTCTGTTATTTCTCATGGGTTCTCAACACTCATGCTCGTCTCCGCGCACGGATTCAGGCTCGGCATATCTCATGATTTCATTTTCTTCATGTTTTCGTTTTCATGCGCATTCACAGCTCTGAAATCAGCCGCTAAAATCAGTGTTGCAGCAACAGACGAGATGCAATTAGGGACAAGTGTCTTCAAATGTGTGTGTCCTGGAAAATCGAGAAGATGAGAAACGGGACACGTTCTGTTCCAGTTAAATGCCATGGTTTTGCTCCAGTTTCCTTCCTAATTTCTCTTCGCTTCATGCACCACTAGTTTTAGTAACAGAGTGTGAGCTGCGAAATTTGTAGTCATTTCGGTCATTCCAATGACTATTACCAGGGGTTGGGATTCGTGCGAGATATTTAGACGAGTCAGTCACATAGAGATAATAGCGCACGGCGGGTACGGGGACATGATTTTTAGACACGACGACGGGCCGGGCCGACAAATTCTTCAGATAATTTTCCTTGACATCCTTTCACTTGACATTTATTTTTGTTATGACGATGCAAAATCGAGTTCTTTTTGTTTGGTTTACAATCATGTCTATCATAATACGCTCGTAACTAGGGGATCCTTTTAAAATCTCTTGATTGAGATCTTGACAAAATAAAAGAATTCCGGGTACTTATGGGTTATCTCCAGGCTTGCCGTTGGGATGAATTTCGTGCCCAATCCCAACCCAATCCCAATAGCTATTGGGATCCCAATTAGGATCCCAATCCCAACGGCAAGCCTGGTTATCTCCCCCAGGTTTTCAAATTTGTCTAGCATCTGCAAAAATGTATCAATCGCCACCAGACTTCAGGTACACGTAATTAAGCATATTTTCTACCCACATACAAAATTTCACGCAGATCGGACAAGTACTTTTTGCATCAGAGACGATAACGTGAAGTGTAGCAATGTCAGCTGCTTGATCTGACTTCGTCTGTTCGACGCATTATTGCTACTCGTGTTTGCATTGTTTTCTCTCTCTTCGTCTCATCCACTGTTATTTGAAATCTTCCCACGGCCACTACCTTGCCACACCAAATTGAAAATGTTAGTGTAAGGGATATGGCTTGGTCATCATCACTTCAGGAGTTGTCGGGAAAATCCAATTTGGACAGGTTTTGGTAAGTGGGTAGAAAATATGCTCACTCACGTGCACTTAAAGTCTTGTAACGTTTGATTCATTTCTACGGAGTTTACACAAATTTGAAAACGTGGGGGGGGGGAGATGACCCATAAGTACCGAATTCCGTCTAAAATATGAACAATTGATGAAGATGCTACATATAATCGTATTTAATCGTCAACGTTTTGTTTTCAGTAATCGACTGATGAGGCTTTTCGATTGATAGTCGACTGTTAAATGCGAGCTAGTCATCTGCTAAAGCTACTGTTTGCAAGTATATTTAAGGATAAAATAATGTATATTAAGGATTAAACACTGATATTTGTCGTGGCGAAATGCACAAACCCAGAATTAAGATATTTAGGGAAAAATGCTCAACAGATAACAGTTTCTCTTTGATTTTTTTTGATTTCTTTTTTTCTCAATAAATTTGACTTCTGCGTGAAATTCAATTCCGTGTAGAATTTCTCTTGTTTGGTCATAATTGTTGTTTACATCATCAGCTTAACCTTCGCCAAAAAGGCGCATCAGTGATTTTAATCAGTTTAATTTTTTTTGGAATCTCAATCTGCTATTATACTGCGTGGAACAAATACTTATAATTTTGATAATCTTACAATTTCACTCGCAACTAGGGCTCGTTAACTATATTATATCAATCTCGATCCCTGGGCAAAGTTTGCAATCCCTAATCGCTGGATCGAGACAAGTAGACAATTCTGGTATCAATTATACCAATAGCAAGTCTCTGTCGAGTCCAATGTCGAGTCTCTGGTAATCCCACATCCCGGAAACACTATTATTTTTTGTTCCTATTATTGACATAAATGTATTTTCATTAACTTTGATATAAATTAATCTTTTGTGTCTACTCTTTGATGTTATAATTTAATTTAATAATATAAATAATTTAATAATTAATATAATTAATTATAATATAATTAATTTAATATAATAATTTAATTTAATAATAGTAAATAGATTGTAATGAATATCAATGTTTATTGTAATATTAAAATATATTAATAATAATGATATTTATATTCTTATATTTAATTTTTTGCAATTTTCATTTTTCTAAATAATATCATGTTTACAATGCTACTCAATCCTGGGATCTCGGGACTGAGATATTTCGGGATTTTGGTATCCCTACTCATGACGAAGTGCTTATATCATTAGATATTGATATTTAGAATATGAGCTCTCCTGCCACACACGTACATAGATAATTCTCTCCTGCCAGATATTTCAAAACTTTTAAGGCATCTTATTAGCGGGATAAGTTATCGATAAGATGGTAATTTCCTTTTTGGGCTGGAGTCTTAGTTGCGGTTTTAAATGCAAGCACACATGTTTCGAATTAATAATAGACTGCGTATTTTTACATGAATATGAAAACCTGATTATTTTTCAAAAATTGCATTTAGATGGTCGCAATGTACTTTTTGGATGCATATGCGCTTTTAAATACTAAAAAATGTCACTGCTGAATAGCAAATGGTGCATACATGTAGGCCTACTATTAAAGGCTATTTATTAAGGAAGGCTAACGCACTGCACAGAGCGAAAGTGGATTTCATTATTCAATTTTTGTGGATTTTACCTAATACAAGGGTAATCAAGTGTCACGAAATATATGTCTGTAATAATGTATTTCATTTCATGTTCATAATGCGATACACACTTGATGCTGCAATTTTGTTGTCAAATAGACAGAGTATTCTTACTGCATTTAATGATTCCCCGTACAGTCAGAATTTTCATGTAAGCAAGTAAAATTCACTTATCAATCCAGTTAAAAAGAAATGAACAATACACTTTCATATCATAGAGATGTAAATGCATGTCATATAGCTGAAGAGGTAGCAAAATACTACTAAACCCGAAATTGATGTAGAGTGAAGTAATTTGAAGACATGAAAATAGCAAAAAGTTTGCGAGATGTCGCAACCATCATTCATATTTGTACGGTTTTCACCCGCGTTCAAAATGTAGCGTCTCTCAAAACTTTTATGTTTCAGTCATTGCCTTTGGTTGAGCAAAACATTCTATTTAATCCGAATGACCGAACCAGAATGTTCAGATCGGATCTGATATTCAATTAATAGCGGATGGACTGTTCCTATATTCTTGTCTCTGTCATTCGTAATATCTCACCAATGTAATGTCTCCCACATAATTCACATTGAATTATTCATGTACCGAATTCTGTAGGGCATGTTCTTCTCAAAGCAGGAATTCTTGTCATTTGCAGAAAAATTGCAGCTTACGCAATGAGGTGGACAGACCTGACGCTCTTTAGGTGGATGAAATTTCCGCTTGAAATTACTGCCAGCATCATACCATATTCGCACTTTGTCCTGTAAACTCCTTGTCTGTCGTGTGTTATCTCTTTTTGTTGTTTGATCTCTCTGTGTTTCTCAGTATTTCTCCGCATCTTAACTTTCTGTAGGTTTTCTTAATAAAGTTTTGAGGATAGCCATTTTGCAGAAATCTGTTGAATACTTTATCGATGGAGTATTCCTCATTTGATTCATTATAGGACCTTCGTTCTGCTCGCAGAAGCTCCCAATAATTGTATTGTACTCAGGATTGATCAGAAAAACCGGTTTACAGGACAAAGTGCGAGTATGGCATGATGCTGGCAGGAATTTCAAGCGGAAATTCGATCCACCTAAAGATCGTCAGTTTTGTCCACCTAATTGAGTAAACTGCATTTTTCTGCAAATGACAAGGATTCATACTTTGAGGAGAACCAGATTTGCAGAATTCAATGCATAGATGATTCAAACCTTATAAATAGGAATGATGGTTGCAATTTTATATCTCTATGATATGAAAGTGTATTGTTCATTTCTTTTTAACTGGATTGATCTAGTGAATTTTACTTGCTTACATGAAAATTGTTACTATACAGGCAATCATTCAATGCATGAACTAGCTTGTCAGCGAAACGACGTAAAATAAAAAATGCTATCCGAAGATGATGCCCTTTCCTTACCGAACTCACCGGGTTCGTGGAGGCACTCAATCCATGAAGACGTAAATAAGAGCATTATTACGCTCATGAGCTTATTTGTTTGATTCCCATTACTGAATCATCATATATTCGTCCTATACATTGTAGATTAAGGTGTACTTTTGCACTGTACTTTGTGTACCTACACTGTTTCTCAATTGTGACTCACGTTGATGGCAATGTATGCAAGATGACTTGACTTTAGGGGGGATAGAAATAGCGTCACAGTACGGAAAGTACACGATCATTACTTTCTTACCTTAGAGTCGCAGTCAGAGTAGACCTATTGAATTAAAAATACTGCGAATATAAAGATTGAAGAATATTGAAAATTCTGTTATTGCAATCAAGAGTCCGAAACGGTCTTTACTGCACCTATTTCCCCTCTTCAGCGTCATATGATTATTAATTAATTATAGTTATGCGGCATTCCATGATACAATAGTGATGACATGTTGAAACGAAATTGCAGAACACCGTTATCTAAAAGAAGAATCATCTTTTTGCAAACAATATGACCTGCTTAACATCACGCTCATATGCATGTACAGGTTGTTTCAGAAATCGTTGCACAACGGAAAACTTAGAATTTTCTTTCGCTAATGTGTAATTGCGAAATCGACTAATAGTTGCAACGTTAATTCTGCTAGTCTGTTTAGATGATTGCTCAATATAGGATCGACCGATATCGCACACATAATCAATTAGTCAGTGTTATTCACAATACAAAGAATTTTCCATGAGATGTTAATATCAAATAAGTTGTCGCCTTTTTAATAGTTACTTAATAGTTATAATATTCCTGTCAATTATAGTATTTGTCGGGCATTCGATGACGCCGCAGACCTAGTAACACAATAGAATCTTGTAGCCAAGCCGGGTGGAGTCAGTGTACGATGTGACTAGGAATTTAAAATCCCGGGATCCTGGGATTAAGTCCAGGCATTGAACCAATTTCCTGAGTAAAATCGTAGATATCCTGTTACAAAGCATAGATATATGTCAATAGCATGGGATACGTATAGGATATCAAACGATATTTGAAAGCATTAGCAACATAACAAACGACGGCCGCAGGCCGGAGTTTGCGATAGGATAATGCTTGAAAATATCGCATGATATCTATCATAACGCATAGTTTTACCTGTAATTCAGAGTGTGATATCTGGTGGTTTGCGTTTGTTATGTACATAATACACGGAATACATCAGGCAATAACCATAGATTTCTAGATGATATGGAAATCCATGCAGAAGTCCACGGAAATATCCAAATCCATTCATTTCCATTCGAGTCATTTACCGCATGAAGACGGCTGAATTTCCACCAATTCTGTTTTTAGCCTACCACTACATGTACATCAATGGTGTAAAATTGTTGTTTTCTAACTTACAACTCAGATCCCAATGACGGGCATGGAAAGCATGACATATCATATTCGAGATAGCATGACTCAAGCTTGATAAAATGCATATGGTTCAATGGTCCGTCTAACTCTGATGGCATTCAAAGCTTGTCAGCTAAAAATTGTGCATTTTATGACTTCCTCTCTGAAGAAGAATGAGTGGACTTATAGCAGCATCAAGAATCAAGCATGTACTTCGGGGTTGCTGAATGATTGAAGAAAATTCTGCGCTATTTAATCAATGCACAGGATCGAAGTCGTAAATCTTGCCGTTGCATGTTATGGAGCATAACAGACCACCAACCGGGGTATCAACATTAATGGACAGTGGCAGATTACAGCATGCGCTCAATTAAGATGGAATTCGTCGATGGACCCTATTGTAAGAAGCAAACAGGCCTCCAATCCAAGCTTCCATTTCGCAAAATTATGAAGCAATTCTTTTATGTGCTTACAGCGACACACTAACAGACCCTTCCGTTGAACCCTAGCTCTTCAAACTATAGATATGTGATATTTAGTCATCTAGGAATTCATGAAAATTTCCGTGTGATATCTTTTCATATAATACTCTAAGATCATTGGTAGACCAGAGATATCTGCATTAAACTATGCGTTATCGGTGGGGATTACAATCAAGGGATACAGTGGTTTGTGCAAATCCCGAAATCCCAGGATTAATTTATCAATTTAGTTGTTATTTTGGTAGTGATTTATAGATGTTTTACTGCTTCACTAATGGAAACCGAATATATTCTCGAATACTTTTCAATCACTTTCCTTCAATTAATTCTCATACGATGATGAAAATCATCCCAGTAGCCATTTATAATAGAATATAATGCTTACTAATTCAAATTATTAGTTAAAGTAATCCAAATGAGGTAGGTATGAGTTAAAGTAGTCCTAATACAATACCAGCTGCAGCTACAAGTAAAATGGCAAGATAATTAAAATCACCAACTATTTCCTCAATGCATTGATTGCACTGGCACATTCAGATTCCAAAATCCCAAGCTCGGGATTGCGCGATTGTAGAATCTTTTATATGCATTTTTACTGTAAGCTAGACTGATGCAATGAATAACAACTATGGTCAAATGAGTCATTCTTCCTGAACAAACTAATTCCGGGATTGAGTTAATCAGAGGTTGATAATGTAAACAAAGCTGTGGTCTATTGAGCAATTCGCCTCCTAGAGATCTCAATTACTAATTCAATGTTATAGCCTCTATATATTGCAGTTGTGTCAGCATACTTGCATATGTGATTATGTACAGGATATTAATGCCCTTTCTGTTTTCTAATCATATGTACAGGGTAGAGATTCCACAATTCCGGAAAATCTCGATCACGGGATTCCGGGATTGAGTAGAATAGTAAATATGCTATGACAAATCTCATGTTTTAATAGCATGGGATACCGGGATGTGGTAACACAGAGAGTCGGAATTACCGAAAGTCGATTTCCTGACAGCATCGCGATTGACAAGTCGACTTAAAGTTTATTCCGCTTTATGCAGAAACTGACAACGACAGCGCTGAGAGTAACAGGGAACAGGTGCGAATTCCTGATGTTTGCACTTTTAATCTGCAATTTGCTGAGATTGGTGGAGGGAAGACCTGCGATTAGAGCATGCCTACAAAATCCCGACTTTTCATGATCTCAGGATTCGTGATTACAAGCTCTGACCCGAGATCGAGATTGACAAAATATAAGCATGCCAGCTGCAGCTACAAGTAAAATGGCAAGATAATTAAAATCACCAACTATTTCCTCAATGCATTGATTGCACTGGCACATTCAGATTGTAGAATCTTTTATATGCATTTTTACCGTAAGAGTAGCTAATTCTAGCCCCTTGCCACACCATTTGCACTTAAGTACATGACCTTGCTCCATTCATCGGAGCACACGCCCACGCATCAGAGCACGGGGTTGTCAAGAGGACAGGAAACGGAGCACACGCCCACACATCGGCGCACTTGGGCTAAGAGCATTGAGCACCAATCGGAGCACGCGGCGCCGAGCACGTGTGATGAGTCACAGCAAGGTATATAAGGAAGGCGCTGTCAGAGAAATTCATTCTCATTCTAACCATGCAGTACACGTGTGAATTCTGCTGTCAGTCCTTCTCTCGGTTTCAAGACTGTATTGCCCATGGAGCAGCGGAGACGGGTCGTAACTATTGTTGGACGTGCTGTAAATGGTATGGAGATGAACACGATTGCCGCGCATTTAATTATGGCGATGACAATGACTTGCTGTGTTTGGATTGCGACGGAAGTTTCGACGTGGAGGCGTACCATAAGCATGCATGTGTGGGATTGTGTCGCTACTGTGATGTAGTGGTGAATGCTGAAGCGGAAGGATTGGATGAACATTTGTGTCCCTACCTGTTTGAGTTCATGCAAGAGGGCGGTGCAGCTGTGGAAGAAGAACGGATCATGGACGGTCGTGGATATAATTATCGATTTACCCCTCATCAAGCCACGAATGAATGGAGGACATATTTAAATTCAATGTATGCGGACTTGTATCGTGTCATTGTGCAACAACACCCCCACGAGGATGTGAAAGTGTTTGTGAGTATGAGACTCAGATTTGTCAAGATGGATATGTCGACGGGCGAAGAGGAAGTGAGAGACATCACCACACCCTCATACATTCACGAAGGCGTCCAAGCACGTAACTTTGATACATGGTTCAGTGACATTGTGTCAAAGTTTGAAGAATTTATTGAAGACTATCGAGAAGACGGATCAGGATTTGCGGTGAAGGAAGTGTTGGAGTTACTGGTTCAAACAAGTTCCTTCCCTAATTTTCGCATGGGCGCACCGATTCCTGTTCACCGAGATATCAAGCTCTGCAAAGGCATATGTGTGTTTGAGCGCAACACGTATACATCGCATTGTTTTCAAGACAGTGTCCTCTATGCACTTGCCTACCAAGACAATCGCATTCCTCGACGCCGTGTATGTGTTGATTCCCGCATCAAGACATCCTATGACATTTATCAGAATCGACTTCCTGCAGTGCGCAAGTTGAATTTGAACCAGTATTATCATCTAGACTTTTCCATGATGACGTCAGAGGGGTTGATGAATACACGGGATATTCAGGAGTTCGAAAAGAAGAACAATGTCATTGTTCGTATCCACGTACATGACAGTAAAGGATTCGTGGGCCAATTATACCCGGTCCGTCAAGCTGTGAAGGAGAACACACGCATCATTCATCTGGTGATGGTGACGCGGTACGATATGGAGGATCAGTCTGGACATTTTCTTCCCGTGACGGATTTTCAGAAATGTGCTCGCATGTGGTATCGGAACATGAGCCAAACACAAGTGAAACGATTTGAAACATGCGAGTTATGTAGTTTACGATTCAATTTCTACGAGAAGGGTATAAAGTTTGGAAAGACAAAGGACATGGCGTACAAAGAACGTCTGGAGCATCAAGCCAAATGCGATGGAGGATTTTTTCAGATGGAAACGACCCGGAAGATACGAAACCGCACGAATTTATCGACCACGCGAAAACCACTCAACCCCTCGCTGTGATGTATGCGGACATTGAGAGCATGATTGATTCCGTGTCCAAGAAGCATACGGCAGCGTATGTGGGATCCTATGTGGTGTGGCATCCGGCGCTGGACATGAAAGAATCGGTGGTGATCCATAAGGGGGACGAGTGTATTCCTGCCTTTATTACACACATCAGACAGGTGATCTGGTCTATGTTTGATCACATGAAAGCGACAAACAGTAACATGACGCTGACGGAGGATGATATGCGGGACTATGAACAGACAGCTCAATGTAAGATGTGCGGATGTGATGTAAAACCCCGAAGCAAGGTGAAAAGAATGGGCCTACGACAAAGGTGCGAGACCACGATCATATCACGGGCAAATATCTGCAAACCCTGTGCAATGCATGCAACCTGCGACGACGTCAATCCCGGACCACATTAAACATCTTGTTTCACAATTGGAAGGGGTATGACAGTCACCAGGTGATTGTACAAGGGTTTACCAAGCTGGATCACAAGTATAAGATCGAGCCCATTTATGTGTCAGGAGACAAGACGTTGGGAGTGACCATCTTTCTTCCCATGAAAACCAATACCATATATAATCTCCGATTCATCGATTCATGTCAGTTTTTGAAAGACTCTCTAAACAATTTGTCAACGACCATCAGTGACTTTCCTCACTCAAATCACATATTGAGCAACGTCTATCCGAATTGCGATCACACATCTATTCGGAAAGGATATTTTCCCTATACATACTTTGACTCTTGGGATCGTATCCACGAGACTCAATTGCCTCCGAAGGAAGCATTTTACAATGATTTGAGTGAGAAGGAGTTGGAAGAGGATGAGTATGCTGTGGCACAAAAGGCGTGGACAGAGACGGGGTGCAGCACGTTTGAAGATTATATCCACTATATTTGACAGTGGATGTAGCCTTGCTCGCAGACATCTTCGAACATTTTCGAAGTGAAATACGCGACGTGTCTGCATTGGACCCCATCCACTATTTCGGCACACCTGGCTTGACCTATTCATTTTTCTTTAAAAAGACACAGGTCAAGTTGGAGAAATTGTGTGACGTGGATATGTACCGCGTGTTTGAAGCAGGGATTCGTGGAGGGATGACATTTGTGAATCAGCACCGCGCTCAAGCAGAAGAAGGTACTCACCTGTTTTATGTAGATGCGAACAATTTATACGGTGCGGCCATGATGGGACCTTTGCCGAAGGACTGTTTTGCCTGGGTACGACCGCAGGTCTTGGTGGACATCAACGACGAATGGGTGAGACGATACAATGTCAATGGCACCACGGGTCATGTACTGTGCGTCGATTTGGAGTATCCCCCACACGTCCAAGATGCCACGGAAGATTTACCATTGGCTCCTTACCGCGGGACGGCGAAATGGGAAGACATGTCTCCCTATATGCAAGAGCTATGGCAAGAGTTGAACGGGAACCGACCCTTTCACTCAGCCAACAAGTTAATGATGACGCACGAGAATCGCAAAGAGTATGTGGTACATATCGCTGCTCTCAAGTATTATGTGGAGAAGGGCTTACATATCACCAAGGTTCATTACGGGATCTCCTTCAATCAAGAACCGTATATTCGCCCCTATGTTCAGTACCATACGCAATAACGTGCCAAGGCAACAACGAAAATGCGCCGCAATCTCCACAAGTTGATGGTGAACGCACTGTACGGCAAGACGATGGAGAATGTGCGGAAATATGGGAAGCACTATTTTGTACGATCACCGAATGTGTTTAGCAAATGGACACGTCATCCCTATTGTCAATCCTTCTTCAACATCAGCGACAAAGCCGTGGTGGTGAATGTGCGCAAGACCAAGGTGGACTTGAAAAAGCCCATTTATATCGGGCAATGCATCCTGGACAACAGCAAGATTATTATGTACAAGCTGTTTGACCAGTGGAAAGCCAACAAGACGTGCACCTCAGTGGAACTCATTGGTGGGGACACAGACTCCTTCTTCCTCAAAGTCCGCAGCCGGTATACACGCGAAGAAGTGCTGCGTTCGTTTGACAACATCCCAAATGTTATTGATAGAGAGGCGAAAGGCGTTCTCGATACCTCAAATTATCCCGTGAATCATCCAGAGAGACGTACCGAGAATGCGAATCGTTTGGGATGTTTCAAGGACGAGTGTGTGGGGGATAAGGTGAAGGAGTTTGTATGTTTGAGTGCCAAGATGTACTCTTACATTGTCCTCAAAGGCAATGAGGAAGAAATCCACGACTGTCGCATGAAGGGGGTGTGTCAAGCAAAGAAGCGTCAAGTGAAACATCAGAATTATGTGGACGCATTTGAAAAACATTCGATTACCACAGTGTCACAAACCCTCCTCCAATCCCAACACCACGAGATGAGAACGGTGACGCAAGTGAAGAAAGCCTTAAGTATCTGGGAGGACAAGCGGTGTTGGTATTTACCCAATCAGAGTCTTCCATACGGTAACCATCGCCTATATGAAGAAGGATATCTACACCCCGCTGTCAAAGATGTCAAGGATCTGCAACCGCATGGTGGAGCTCAGAGCATCCTCCGCAATACCACTGCAGACATTGTTACCGCAACTCCCTCTGGCCACATACCGAGCATCACGCCCTTGTCGAGTCTATTGGAGATGGAACTCTTCGGTCGCTGTACAGATTTTTCCACGGGGGTGTATACAGATTTTGGGCAACCACTCTCTGGAAACCTACGATCGTATTTGTAAAGAGATGCGTCAACTACTCGCCCCTACGGATTGGACGTGAGCGACCCAATCACAAAATCCTGCACAGTTCAATGTCAATGGAACTATACAAAGGACCGCATGCAAACCATTCAACAGTTGCCATCGACATCAGTGATTTCCAACGAGCGCGAGCTGTTTCCCGGAACGTTAATACGCAAAGGTAATTTGCATTGTTCCTTCTTTTCCAACGGAAGTGTGATTGCGACGGGTGTCTTATCGATTGCAGAAGCGGAATCGTTGGTGGAAGACATTCTCAAATCCCTATTCGATGGAGATTCCCTCAATGAATCGGACAGTGACTAGTATCCCAACGTCGTGGGTTGTCGGAAGAGACCTTGGATATTCATTCAAAGCTATAGAAACTGTAACACATCTCAGTGAAAAGATCACTGCTGGTGAATTAGTTGATCGACTAATGGATCTCGATGAGCATGCTATGAATCACCATTTGGATCGTAGGTGGATAGAGGATTTCTCCATGCTACACTGCAATGCAATGACATTGACGCGATCTGGAGTGAAAAAAGTGACATTTGCAACTGATGTGTCAGATAACTCTACCCATAAAAGTGACTTTAGAAAGAAATTGGAAGAAGAGACGTTTAAATTATTATGTGAACGGAACTGTGTTAAATGTTTTAAACAGGAACGGTCCCTTCTCTTTTTACCATGTTCTCATAGTGTTATGTGTTCTACATGTTATGTTCCCTTTGAAACGTCATCTTGCCCCCTTTGTGATCAAGACATATCTTCAACAGTTACTGTATATCGTGCATGATGAGTCATGCACGGAAAAGCTCTGTGTATAGTGTGCTATAACGAGTGACTGAACGCTGTTTCATGTACAAAACCTTAGCCTCTGTCTGAAAAAGTTCAAGGATTCCATTGAAATAAAAATACAATCATTGACATGATTCATTTCTTTATTGACTTCAAAACATGGGATAATGTAGAATACAAATAGGAATAGACAATTTTATCATTAAAGGACAAGTAGGTTTTAATGAGTTCTTGATTTTTCTCGTGAGCATCCAATGTTCGAAAGACGGTCAGTGTTTTATCCATAGACGTGTTAAAAGGGCGATGGTTTAAAAAGTAAATACAGTAAGCACCACAATAGGCTTTAGGACCTTGTATACGCAGAGGGCGACGATAGTCTAGAGGATAAGGTGTTGTCGATAACCACTCGGTAACGTGTGGATAGTGAGATGGAGTGAGTCCATAAGAGTCAAAGAATTCGCACACGCGTTGATCCGCATTTTGATAAAAGGCCAGCCAATGCTTGCCAGGTTGATGAGAGCGATCACTATTGACAATAAGTGTCTTTGATTCCGGGGAATGAGCAGGAAGTAGATCAGCAGGAAACACACCTTGGAAGGGAACGTAAGAAGATTGGAGGAGGCGATGAGCAAACGTTTGACAACTACACTGAATAGCACAGAGAAAATCATCTTCGCACATGCAGGCATTGAGTAAATGTTTCTCTTGTAATTGATTCATACCCTGCATAATTCCTTCGATTTCCGTGTTGCTTAACCAGTCTCCCATTCAACCAACGCTGAGCTTTAATGAGATGATGTTGATAAAGAGGTGTCCAAGCGATAGGAGGAACGTGATACTCGGGCTCCTTCAACATGTCTTATGATGATGTCAATGCGCGCCAACACTTAAATAGCGGGTGGGATATACGCACTGGAGATGACAGCATTCTCCGGTGTGACGGAGAATTGTTCGTCATGAATGACAAACATTAATAAATCCATATTTTGCGTGGTCGTATTCTCAAATTGCAATTCCAGTCCATATTGACGTGTATTGGTGGGTTGAACACTATCGATTTGTTTATCCAAGGTACAGTCAAAGGCGATAAAGTAACAGTATTTGGTAAAACTCTCTAAATCAATACCACATGATTCATTCGTGTTATAGACTTGAATCGCACGATTGAATTGACTGTAGGCAATCACATCATCTTTGCAATTGATGGTGCCTCCTGTCATGATGGCTCCATTGGTGGTCATGGTGACTTGAGAGAGTCCATGCCTTTCAAAATAGAGTTTACGACTTCCTGGATCAAACCAAGAGTTACTGGGAACAACAGCGAAAAAGATGAGTTTAGGACTCAATAGAGCAGCCACATTGGAAAACGTCTTCTTTTGTATTCCACGTTCAATCGTTGGTCGTTGGACGGTCATGCCATTGTAGCGATAATAAATGGCTTCTGTCTTGCGTCGATTCGCAGTTTTCAATTGCAGTTCTGCATTCGGTGTGAGCATGGGCATATACAATTGGAAAGAGGTGATTTTGAACCTGTACTTTGTAAAGGTCGTCCCTGCAGCATGTGCCATATCATAAATGGCATATTCCGGTTTATTCAAGGTGAAAATGAGATCCAGTTGCATGCCTGGGGGCAGAGCAATCACTTGTTGGAACAAATTACATTTCAGGGGAAAGTCAAAGGTACGTTTAAATTTGTTGTTTACCCATTGTTTGAGAATGGCTTGATTGAGTGCATTCTCTTTATCTGTAAACTCTACCGCCTTAGACGTCACCGTCTTAGCCGTTGCATCAATCTCCGTGGCATACATCACTTGAGGAACAGTAAACCCTTGTGTGACCATGTGTGTATTCTTCACATCATTGGTGTATTGTAAAAGATTGCTAAGGTAAGCCCTCAAATAATACAAGTCATTGCCTCCTTCAATGGTGCGTTCATTCAAGCGGATAGTAATGTCGGAAAAGAGGGAGTGGGCCGTATTGTTGATAATAATCGCCTTGTCTGACGATTCACATGGCACGTCTGCTCCTTTAGCCGCATCATGTTTCATGAGTTGTACTTCCACGCGAAAATAGGCACTGCACACATCCATCCAATGAATGGCTAGTCGAGGGACCGTGAATTGAATGGTACCGGGATTTTCCAATCCATTGACTGGCGTCAGAATGCTCGTATGCTGAGACGTACTCGAGACATCGACTTTATCACTCTGGAATACATCGTAACGAGCATCCAATAATGCAGGTGTTTCCGCCATGCTTGAGGGGACTGATTTCCTAAGATTGCTTAGTTCTTAAAAGAGCATGCGTTGTTTAGCACCTCCGCGATAACGCCCCATCAAACTTCCTTTCCCCATTTCGTATGATGCGCAATGTCCACATGACCACGGCGACGTTTAGGAGCAGGTGCTTCCACCCGATCCCCTTCTTCATCCGTGAAGATGCGTTTCCGACTCACTTTATTTTGAATAGCTTCTACAACACGTTCGGGAGCAGTCTGTAAGGTGCGTTTGGCGAGCGCTTTCACACCCTTTTTGACTCGATCAACTCCTTCTTGTGCGGTAGAGCTGACAGCATCCGTGACAGCTTGTTTCGCAGAATTGAGAAACTCTGTCGTACGTAACGATTTTCCCAACGTTTTCTGTATCGTATGTACAAGTCCTTTTTGCGATGTTTTTCGCGATGCTTTTCGAGATGGTTTTCGAGATTGTTTTCGAGATGTTTTTCGAAATGTTTTTCTGGGAACTCTCTTTTTGAGTGATTTGGGCAGACGGATGGATGATTTCTTGACACCAGTGACAGGGGGTCTAATCATGCGTGTTTTCTGTCCAATCACTTTATTCCATCCACCTCGTTGCATAAATGATCCTCTTCCAAACAATCGTCCAGAGGAATTTGTTCGGTTACGGATTAAAAAGAGATTCGTCATCATGTCTTGATGTGTTTGGGAAAAGACAATTACTTAATTGCGCGACGTCGAAGATGCATTTTTACATAAGACCGTCCGTCTGTCATAGGGATGGGATGGCCGTCATCCGACATGAGTTTGATTTCAATATCTTGCACATGTTGACTTTTCACAGGGAGATAGGTGACATTCTGGAATTCATGATGAATACTATCTCCATAATCTTTCCCCGTGTAGGGAATCACACACATACAGTTTGTTTTCATACCCCCTACATAATTATAGCCTACAATATTACAATACAGTAGAATATTGTAGGTAAAGGCATTCAAATTCAAAGGGGCAGTCGCTTGCTGTGAGGAGGTGAGTAAGTCTGTTTTAAACCCAAGAATGTCTTTGAGCAAAGGATGGAGTTTCATACTGTAGTGTGTGGGTACTACCACTGAGACAACATGGACATTCGACGCCAATGTAGTGATAGAAAAGTGGAAATTGTGTCCATGTTTTTGATTCTGATTCAAACACTGCATCAACGTCTTCTCCGAATAAATACCGCGTGGAATGTTGAAACGCGTAAACATGCCTTGCTCTCCCTGTTTGTCTTGTTTGCCTTGCTTGTCTTGCTCTCCCTGTTTGCCTTTCTCTCCCTGTTTACCGCATTCTCCTGGCGGTGAATCCGTTTTGATGGGAATGATAGAGGACGTATAGACGGTCGGAATCGTCTCAGGATGATCATTCAATGTCCCCACACTAAAGCTGACATCTACGGGTATTGTCTGAAGGGTATTGATGAAGTTGACGACGGAGATACCGGCTTCCCATTGATCCCCATGGACCATGGGGATGGAAGGAACCAAGCGATTTTTGAAATGATTGGCTCTATTTTCAGCAAACAAATTGGGCTGAGCATTACTCAACAAGTGAATCGTTTCCTCATGCATGGTTGAGTGTCACTCTGTCACCCATTACCTAGTCTCCCTACGACGGAGATGAAGTTTGAAATAGGATCGTCCTTCATGAATCGGAATAAATTCGCCATCATCACCACGCAACTGAATTTCAATATCATCAATAGCTGATGTAAAAATGGGGTAATAATCAATATTGGACACTTCATACGACACCATTTCCCCCAAACGTTGTTTCTCTTCAATGGGGTGAATTTTCAAGATTTGTTCACGTTGTCCTCCCACAATACTTTCCGCCACAATATTACAATAGACGATAATGTTGAAGGAATTGGGGGTCATGCTGAGGGGAGAGAGTGTTGTCATCTGTGTATTGGGTCCATAATAGGATTGGGGTAGACCTATACGATAACTCAACGCTTCTCCAAAATCAATAAAGGCATGTTCCGCGGTTTTCACCGTCAAATAATGATCTTTCGAGAGAGAAGGATACATCCGTCCACGCCTGTAAATTCACCTGGAGTTTAGAAAAGAGTCCTTCCAAGGTATAACTCCCTTTGGGAATGCGGACACGATGAAACGAGGTAGAAATGTCCAGGGTGGGGTTGATGTAACCTTGCCGAATCATGTGTTCATAGATTTGCAAAGGTTTCATGGTCTTGCTATAGAGATGAAGAAAAGGGCGAGGTCTGGGATGTGTATTCACCATAACCGAATGAATATCTTGTTTTCCCACATCCACTCCCAACACCATACCATCTACTAGATAAAACATGTTTTCTTGCCAACGTTCCATCATGGTCGTCATGAGCCTTTGCATATCATCACTGAACCATCCAATAAAGGAAGTCAATCTATCTTCGCAGACTTTCAGGGTGGATCCTTCTTGATACGCGACAGCGGGTGAATACAAGTTCTTATCAGAGAGTCTATCTCCAAACAAGTAGGATTGTAAACACGTATTGGCCAACAGCTCTTTCGATTCGTAAGCATAAGGGAAATAGGATTTCTGAAACAAGCGATCCAATTCCTTCCCTTTCCATGGGAAGAGGGTGTCGAGGGTCTGGTTCCATCCTTTGGCATAATCAAAGGTATATTCCGGTAAACCATAGATGTGTAATGTCATCCCATGGGTGACATGTTTTGGACGTTGTTGATACCGACGGTAACTTGCAGAACAATGTTCCGGCGTTTCCGAGTGTATACAGGTTTGTTCATGATAGGTGAACATACCATATTCATGACTATGATTCAACATGTGTTGCCAGAGTTGTGGGGGATTGATTTTCAACAAATACCCTTCCGCGATTTTAAAGTGAAGCACGTGAAAGACGCCCACTGTTGTATACGTCACCCACACCATATCAGGCAAGGGGATGGCTTGATTGAAAGCTTGCACAAAGGATTGGAGGGTATAGTATTTCGTGGGTAAATTGAATCGTAATGGACTAGGGAGATGAGATAGGGTATGAAAAATCTCAAAATAGTCTCCTTGCTTGATGTTGAGAATATTGGGATGCTTCCTATCCTCGGTCTTATACTGTTGTGTCGGTTTTCCGTTTCGATACAAGTCATGGGTCCCACTCAATGCATAGGGGACACTCTTCTTTTCAAAGAGAGCATCCAATTCCATGGTTTGTTTCTGAAGGATAAAGGAGGGAACATGAATCGTGCTGAGGGGGATTTCCAAGATCCATTCGTCCCACACGTAGGTAGCTACTTGTTCTGCTTTGAAAATCTCATAGGCTTTAGATTGCGGGTCCATCTTGATTTCCATATCCTCCGTGCAATCGATGGTCAGTTCATAATGATAGGACATGGATGTGATGGTCCATGTCATGGGGGTGGGGAAGATGGTATTCAAATAGGTTTCCAACGAATAATAACCTGTGGGGACGATAGAACTCCACGTCTTATCACTCTCTAAATTCTTGTAATAAAACGATTCAGGTGTAGACACATAAAATAACAGTTTGTTCTCCTTGATTAATTGACAAAGATCCGTTGTCAACACAGTCACTTCTGCATTCACCCTATCTCGTTCACGAACGATCTCGTCAAGATTATCAGTTCCTGCAGTGGGTTTGAATTCTTTCACCATCTTTCTGAGCTTTGACAAACGTTCCTGTTTCACTTCAAAATCATGGAGAATATTCCCATACATCTCCATCAAATCCACCAAACTATGATAGGCAAATACATTATAAGTGTTGTAGATATGATACTTTTCCGTAGGTGTGAAGGGAAGTGCATGTTGCCCCGTTTCATGCTGCATATCCGCACAACTGGCCAATACATTTTCTTTTCCATCTTTAGGATGGGAATGAACTAAATGATGAATAATAGACCGTTTTGTGGCTTGTTCCTTTTGAATCGATTTTCGAAAATTTTTCAATAAGACAGTATCAAACAATCGCTTCTTGGCTCCGAATCGTTTAGAGACTAAAACACCTTCCATCTTGTGTTGGCGTAGGATTCGCATCATGTTGTGGTATTTTGCATTCAGTGTGTTGATATAGGTATGCAAGAAACGGGAGGTGACTAAATCAGGAGCATCGGCTATATTGATGGTAGGATCGATCTTGTGTAACTGTGTATCAATCTTGTCATACAATTCATCAATACGGTTTCTGAACCATGGCACATGTTTTTTCTTGGGATGTTGATACTCCTTTTCACGCTCTTTTGGGGTGAGTGGATTTAGGAACTCCACTGGGAAAATAAATTGATTTTTCATGGTGCGTGTTGGTAAAGCAAACCATTTTTTAGAGGCCAAATGTTGCAATCGGAAAAAGGTGCGTTGATATATTCTCACTGCTTTCATCAACTCTCTCAGTTTAGGAAGAAGGGTGCGAAGATTATGAAACAGGCCTATATGCCCTCTGGGAATAGGAGGTGCCTTTGCATTGCGTTTGAGAGAGCTCACAAAGGTATCGGTCCTCATCCACACAGCACGTGTCGTATCATCACTCAGGGGATGTATATCCTTATAGGTCACTGGGGGAGCCATGGTAACAGTGGCTATTTTCTGCAATTCGGAGAGGATCCCATAATCCATAGCAGACAATGTATAATTGGAAGCATGCTTTACATGAAAGGACAATCTGTTGGATGAATGAAACACTAATTTCCCCACACCAAACCATTCTAATTGTTTGAATAAATTGAGCACTGAGATTTCATTTCCCATCAACCTTTCAATCCCATGTTTGGCAAAATGACAGCGGTGTAAGGGAATCACACTGAACCAATAGTCATGGGCAGGATATTTCTTTACATCACATTCCTTTCGATGAATGGAGAGTCGTGTATGGATCCGAATGACATCCTTCAACGATAAATGATAGACACATTTGTCCAATAAGAGTGAGGCCGCCAAATGAGGGGAAAACACAAGGACGTAATGAAAAGCGGAGAATTCCTTGATTTGAAACAGGGAAAATGGGGCAATGTCAATCACATAGACATCTGCTTCCTCTATGCCATTGCATCCATAATACAAGTAGGATGGATGTGTCGTGACAGTCATCATGTTGGAAATGGTACGACGTGTATATAATTCCAACGCTGTGATCATGGGTACTCTTTTCACTTCCTCATCGGATTCAAAAATGGTGTGACGACGGACCACATTGGTCCCTTCCATCGTATAATAAGGCAAATAGGCCTTCAAATCTTTCGTATCCACCATTTTCCCCACGGTAATATAACAATCTTTGGGAATCGTATCCACATTATTCACATACCCAAACTCTTTCAAGCCTACTTCCCATGTTTCTCCTTTAGGAATAAAAAGTGGATTTTCCAGTCGTGTAAAGAAATGATTGGCTTTATTGTCATACAAATGGGGTTGAGTATTGCTCAACAAGTACACATGTTGTTCCTCATGCAGTTCCTGCATGATTACAAAATCAATAGCGGCGTACATTACCTAGAGGTTTTAAGTCTGTCACCCATGAGTTCATCGAGGCCGGATAACCTTGCCAGTGCACAAAATATTCTGGACGTCCATTCCGACGTCGGGTCTTGAGCACTTTGTCCACTTGATATACTTCTTCCTCCCGATGAATCACTTGTAATTCCTGAGCATAAAAGGATCCTTTGATCTCTTCTCCGCTCAAGTCTTTGATCTTGTACATTTTGGTGCCATGAGGGTTCTTGAGAATGTTGGAGACAATGAACTCTTCCGTCGACCAATTCGCTTCATACCCCCGTCCAAACGTTCCTTGATCACGTGAAATACGTACACGTGCTCCCACAGGGATAGACTTTCCCGGGACTGCAAAGTTCCTATAGTTTTGTCGGAGACGTTTCGCATTGTTTCGTTTCACTTCCTCGGTATTGGAGGCATTCACATCCATCGGGGTGAAACCTGTGGATGAATGGGTGCTGTGATTGTATGCATACATGACATCTGCGACATAATCCACCCAATTCTTGTTATTGGTGGCTGTAAAGATACGTTCCAATTTATTCTTGACAGTACGGTTCAATCGTTCGACATGAGCACATTTATAGGGACTGTAGATGGAAAACAATTCAATAGCGTGCTTGTCCAAGACTTCTTTTACCGGTCGGTTATAAAATTCACGTCCTTGATCCGTTTGTAGTCGTTGCGGGGTGGGAATGGTTGCGAAAATGGCTTCTAAAACCCCCGACACTTCTTTGGCACTCTTGGTCTTGAGAGGGAATGCCAGGCTTTGCGTGTAAAGATGTCCATCACCATGAGAATATACTTGTAGCCACGATTATGCTGTGCATACTTTTGATAATCGACAATATCCGCTTGAAATTGAATTTGCGGACCGCGTACACGATACGGGTGCAAGGGCTTAATACGATGCAATCGAGATTTGTGAAGGGTGTAGGTCGGTTGACGCATTAACCATTGTTTGACTTTTGTTTTTGAATAATGTGAAGCAGCAGCAAGTGCATTGACGCTTCCGTAGCCAGCGGGATGTTTGGGATTGTAATAAATCTTGTGCAACACTTCCTCCATCGACACAATCTGCTTGGCATTGACGTGGGGGTTGAAGATAGGCGGTATTCCCGTTGGAACAACAATTAAAGCTCGCCGTGATGGTGTACTGTGTCTCTGCGCTGTCGTCTGCGTTGCCTTGGCCGCAACAACGCCCAAAGATACGCGATAAGAATGAGGAGGCAATTGGCGCGGCTGCCGTTGCCATTACTTGAATGGTGAGCCATAGGATCCCAAATCAAGAACTCCTTTTTTACTTAAACGAGTATTGATGGACGATTTTAATGGAGAACGCTTCGTCTTGGGAGATGTGACAACAGAAGGTTTGACGACTTTCCCTTTAGATCTCTTGAGGGCGGGTGGTTCTGCGACGTGAGTGAGTGGAGGTTTTGCGACGTGAGTGAGCAGAGGTTTTGTTGTGTTTTCCAATCTCTTCCCACTATCATCGTCCAAATTGAAAAATTGGCGTCGAACTTTATCGAACAAATACATCCGGGCGTTCCATGCAGCGATCTTATTGGCGGTAGGACGGTAACGCACAATCTCTCGTGCAATACGGTCAAGATGGGCTTGTTGAGGATTCATCATCATGTTTGTCACCCTCTGATCTTCCGCTTGACGTTGCAACATGGTCGACATCAGTTTGGTAGTGTCACCACCACCACCCATTTGCTGTCCGCCACCGGTGTGTTCATTCATTTCAGATGTGGGAACCACCACTAATTCACTAAAGTCCATTTTCGTTTTATTGGGTCTTTTGCTTAACTTAAACACAATCATAGGTGGATTAAATAAGTTGGTGCGAAATCGGTACTCAAACGGACAATTTGTAGTGAAATCAATAAAGAGGTAGGCATAATTCCCATACTTTTGAACCAATGTCGTTAACATATCATGCACGACGCTCATATTGCCTTTCGGGAGCATTTTCCCCATGAATTGAGCCAATTGTTGTTGATATCTCGGATTATTGAACGCGACCAAATAATGGACATTGCCATTACGAATACGTTGTTCTTTATCACCATACAAATACTGTGTGATTTGTACTGCGAAAAACCGTTTATGATGAGATCCTCTTAAAAATAATCCCGTAACAGTTTCATTGTTTTGAGATTCCTGTTGTAAATCATCGAGAATAATTAAATCATTTTCTTGCAATTGATCAAAATCATCTTGGGTAGGGACACCCATTTTCGAGATCACATCTTGTAACTCTTTATGAAATGGACTTTCTATCCCATAATACCACCAGACTTTACGAATGGGCTTTTTAAATAAAGTATGACGATTCTTGATCATATTCGCCACAAACGTGGACTTTCCCGATTTACTAGGACCCGAGACAATCATGGATGAGTCATTCTCTAAACGGAAATCCATCTTGTCGAATCATAAAAGTCAGACATATATTCCATGCATCATGTATTAAACATAACTTAAAATTGTTTCCAGAACATAGAATCATTTCCAGAATAAAGAAGAGGTGGACTAAAACGTCCACGTGTACATGTCTTAAAGAGTGAGTTTTCAAGAGCAGTCACCATTTCACTCATCAATGTCCTTTCCATGTCATGGGTAAGAGGATTCATATTGTACCGTGCAAATGCTTCCTTCAACATAGTGGGAAAGGCGCGACGATGGATTTCGTAGGCACTACGAACAATGAAATAATGTTCAATATAGTTCAACACAGACCACTTCTCATTGACACACTGTCCTGCCTTGTACCATGAGGATGACACATACCACTGACTCTCCTGGTTATGTTCCACCATATCCTTGAACATTTCGAGGAATCGATTGATCCATTTCTCGGCTTGTATTTGATCACCGTCAAAGATATGCAGCGCGTGAGACTCTTCCCGGATGCGAATGTACACGCCGAGTGCTTGCGCCTTGGCATAATCCGTCCGCATCATCCTCCAATCCTCCTCCTCCGTGGGTTGAGCACTCCACCTCTGAGAAAGCATGCTTGTCATCTCATCCTCCTTTTGTTTCATAAGTACAGTGCTGTCCTCTGATTGGGATAGATGATCGAGATCATCTATAAAGTGTTTGAGTTCCTCCCAATCAATGTCCTGTTTAGGTTGCACCATGTGTATCAGATTAAATAAACCACTGGAGGGACTGTGTGCCTTCTTTATATCGAGTGTCAGCTTTGTCTTCTTCTTCTTTTCCTCCACCGCTGTGCTCTGACATTCCTCCACCTGTTTGATACGAACTTGGACTTGATCCACAGTAAAACACAGTTTCAGAGTCTTTGTCTGTGGATTACAGTACATGCCTGTGACGCGGAAGATGGTATTTGCTTGAAGGAAGGTATTCTCCTTGAGATTGGAAAGAAGATGTCCAATCTTGGTCAAACTAACCTTCTTGTTCTTTCCATTCTCCTTCATCAGGAAGATGGGCGTGTCCTGCTTCAGCTTCATAAAGACACTGTCGTAGGCCGATTTCTTGTGTACATAACCGAGACAGGATATGAGGTTGTAGGCAGATTCGGGTTGGACTTGTTTGTAGAGGCATTGTATCGCATCTTCCAACGTCTCCACATCGCGTGAGACGTCTTGAGAAATGGTGAAGAGGGAGGAGAGTTGATCGGAACCGTACCCAGCGTCATTGTACGTTTGTGCACGCCATCCATAAAATCCGGTGGCAAACACGAGTTTTGAGATGTCTCGTCTTGATTGCCAATCCATCGCATCCATCATCGCATTCTCTCCGCGAATGGGATAATATCCAGTGTTATTCCATTTCTTGCCCAATACCACACGTGTGATGGGCAGAGGCTCCAACTGTGGTTGTGCCTTGGTAAGATAGTTCTTCTCGGCTTTCCCATTCGTATGGAAATAGGGCTCCGTCGCTTCAACAAAGACTGGCTTCGATTTCGGTGTATCTGACGAATACGTGACTTTCACCTTCTTCGCGAGAGGAGCTTCCAACGTCTTCGTACGTTTACCCATGACTGAATGAAAATGATTGAATTGGCTCAGTTGATATAGAGTTGAGCGTGGGAAAATTTCTTCTCATTGGTTGACACCCACGCCTACAAGTGCTCTGATTGGTGCTCCGTAAAATTCTCGATGAATCATTCATTTTTGGTGGTGTACGGGACTTGTCCCTTTTTGTAGGTCAAATTTGCGAGATAACGCTTGATTTCATGGGAATTTGCTGAGTCATTTTACGATAATATCGGTCGATTTGGTGTGGAAAAGTACCTCAGAATTCTCGATAAATCACCTGATTTTACGAGGATTTGTAACAGAGTGTGTTCTTCAAAGTCACGGTGAATCGATTGATATCATGGGAAAATAACACATCAAATCCGTAGTATTTTTAACGATGTCATGGGAAAATCAACCTTTAAATCTTCGGTACATCGTTTGATTTCATAGGAATTTTACTGTGTGAGCGTGACTTATTCACACTCTTCGGTAAATCGTTCGATTTCATGGGAATTTCATTGTGCGGTTTGGTGGGATTGAGTATAGGTGTTTTGGACATATCATAGTTGACGACTTCCATATCTAGTAAGGGTTTTCTACTATCTTTACGTTTTTTGATATCTTTCATCATTTTTCGACCAGATAAGAGGGAAACCAAAATGAATATGACGAGTGTAAAGAATTGTGATAGGGTTTCTTTGAATGAACCAATGAGTGAACATTTTAAATCTCCTCCGTTGGCTGTTGAAAGTGTGTTTACTATGGATTGAACATTGTCCATGATGATGCTGTTGATGACGTGGGTATGGTTTACTTAGTGTTTGGAGCCGATCGATGCATGTAAGGCTTGTTTGAAAGCTGCTGGATTATCGTGATATGCCATGGCATAGGCTTGTGCGAAGGGGGTTTGTTTCTTGTTAAATTTCCGTTTTTGACCCAAGTATTTGCGAGTTTGAGGAGGGGGTTTCACAAATTTGCGAAGAATTCCTTTGTAAGATTGAATAAACTCGTGCTGTAAAGGAGTTAATTTCCCTGGATTCTCTCGCATTTTTCTCATGAGTGCTTGCATATCCTTGACATATTCCTCAAGCAATTGATCGACATGACGGTTAATTTTCTTTTTCGAACATCCTATCCCTGAACTTAGGGATTTCAGTACATTGGTAAAGTCCTGACATCGACTTGAACATGATTCACACTGACACGTCATTCTTGTATATCATCCTCTATCCCACATAACTTAGTTTACATGGCGTTCACCAAATTCATGTAGCGTGCGTGGACGTCTGCATTTTGGTTGGTTAAGTGGGCAATAAACTCTTCCTTTTGAGTCAGCAGGTCACGCATGCTTTCCAATGTCTCATCCAAATAGTCTCCATTGCCATCTGTACGATTGGGTTCATGAATGTGTTGATTAAATGCATCTTCCAACACGTGCAAGATGCGTTTGCGAGCATTTAAATGACGTTCATGGAGACGAATAGAATCGTTCAACAGTTGAACAATGGCGCTGTTTTTCAAATTGTTCAGTTGAATAATGTACTCGTGGGAGTTGTCAATGACAGGTGAATTGACTGGGTAAAATATTCTTTCCTCCACGGGGTGTGCGTCCATGGGTTGTTGAGGGGTTCCTACCCCCACCGAGTGTTGTTGGAGAGGTTCTCTTGATTCTTGTTGATCAACCTCTGGATTTCCCACTGTGTTCGACATGGCTTGGACATAACTGTTGTGATCATTGACAGGACCTGGGTAGTTATCAAATGTTACATGACTTAGTGTAGGTTGAATATTCTCTAAAGATATAGGACTCATATCAATCTCATTAGCAGCCATGGCTAAAACATCTGGTGGCAATCGATTCAATTCTTCTTGTATTTGATGGACCGTATGGGTGGGATCAGGGGGAGCATCCACTCTTGCTCGATCTTCAACCATACTTTTCATGACAGCTTGCAGCATAGTGTGAGCATGATCAGGTGTTGCTTGTGTTAAGGTGCGATGATCAGCTGGAGACGGTCGAATGAGTGCTTCTAGACTATCGTCTGCATCCAAATCTGTATTCATAGGTTGAGGGGGTCGCAAGGGGGTTGCACGACGTGAGGTGGGTGATAATTGTCGATCTTGTCCTGTCAACGTAGATGTCTCCTTCAAAGAGGGTCTCGGAACATGCTGTTGAATAATAGTTTTGAGTTTACTAGTATTTTCTCCCTCCATTCGCTCGTTTAAACTATGGGTATGTTGACGTGCAAATTGTCGAGCTATCTTCCTATTCACCGTTCCATCGAGTGTTTCCCCGCATAGACATGCATAGATGAACTCTTTACTTGCTTTTATCTCTTCTTTTGTTTTATATTTTAGATGGTGTGAATTATAAATATGCCTTCTCAGACGGTCTTTTTGATAAGGCACTTTACAGATAGGACATAGGGTTATTCTCAATTTTCGCAACGTCAGTGTCTCTTCGCTTTCACGCGTTCCTCCCTTCATGGTTGATTTTTGTTGTGTGTTCCTGTGCATGCTTAAATACATTCGTTGGCCATTGAAACAAAACACTGAAATGAGCACAGATACGACACAATGTCTCTTTGATATAAATAAGACTTGCTGCTGAAATCACACGTTTATTATACAGCTCTTGTAAATATTTCAAATGTTTCTCATTCATAAACCTCCATAGTGATTCCTCATACAAAACGTCATCCTCAAAAATAGCCATGAGTAAATACACACGTCCCACGATGGCATAGCGGTCATTCAGTATCAAGTGATTCAAATAGACTGTGGACGTGTCGGTAAACTCTTCTAACTTGGGGATATCATTGCCTCGGATGCGTTCATCGAGCCAAAAATCAGTAAGGATCTTCATCCGCGCTTGGTGCGAAGGAGATGTCGAACTTTCTGTGGGCGTGATGTCCATCTTTCACGTTGTCGTCTTTTTCGAGGGTGTCTTGTCCGAATAGGGCGATGTCGTCTCTTTCGATAATAGGGCAGGAGTAACATGATCTTATTTGAGAGAGTGTGAGGATCCATAACTTAAATAGTTACTCATCGCGGTGAGTATGCGTACAATCTCTCTCAAAAGAAAAAGGAGTACAAGTAGCATGTTTTTCCAAATCTATCCACCACAATAGCAGAATACTTATAATATTGAAAAGCAACATGATTCATACAACGACATTCTTTATTCATACTTAGTCTGTGTCGCTTACATATTCTTCTTCTGATGTCCATCCAACAGAGATATATTCAAAATTAAACGTTATACAATAGACACCAAGAATCTCTTTGTTAACACTGTCCATAAATTCATAGTCCCATACGTTCTTCAGTGAGGATAAATAGTCATCCATTTCTTGGATGTCACTTTCATAATAACGTTCACTGGCGCCCATCAATGGTGGAGATCCATTTCTTTTGTATTCATAAATCGTGAATGTATCCATGGAAAGTTCACATTCAGGCTTCACTTTGATCTTCTCCTTCACATATGGAATCACTTTCTCCAACATCGCGTGCGGTTGACATGTCGTTTTCGGATAAATAATGAGCTGATTTGGGTAGGTGTACACGTGAAAGTCTTCCATCATGTATGTGTCTTGATCGTTTCTCCATTTTTACCTAGTTCTCCAATCGATAGGTGCTCCGACATGGAATGGGGCACGTCCAATGCTCCGTTCTGTGCTCCGAGCATGGAATGGGGCACACCTAATGCTCGGAGCAGGGGGTGGGGATTTGCAAAACTATAAAGCCAAGCCGAAAATGTTCCACCTTCATAACACTCGTGAACATTCAAGAAGATTAGACATGATTTACCAACGTGACGAACACCATTTCCAACAAGTGGACCCCACAGTAATTTTTATTTTACAACGTGACAGTGAAGATGAACCTGAAGTGATCCCAGACACTCCACCACCGACCCCAGAAGAAGAAGATGATGACTTTCCAACAGATCTACCATCCCACTGGGGCTCCTTTCCCGATCTGGACGGACCGTATTCCCTACCGCCAACGCCACCCACCTTCGAAGGACCGTATTTTATCCCACCAACTCCCGAACTATCCACTTCAAGTATAACCGATCCTGGCCCTCCAAGTATGAGTGACGGACAAGTAGACGATTATTTGGTGGATGAAAAGGAGAACACCCCTCCCAATGCAGACGGATACCCTGAACTAGACTTTCACCGCCAACCCTTTCGCCGTCCACTGACTAATTTGAGTAGTCGGTATAACATTAGAACTGAACTACAAAACTTGGATGAAGCGATCGCATATTGGGATGACGTGGACTTTGTGAACGACTGGACATTTTAATGTGTATATACACGTATCTTTCTTTTTTCTTCCTTGAATACATGTATTCAATAAACATACATGGTAAGCTGACTATTTTATTCAAGGGTGAAATGGTGCAATAAGATGATAAGATGTACACGTTAGAATTATTTTTAATGTTAAAAGAGATAGGATTCATAGATTATACACGTTAGAATTATTTTTAATGTTGAAAATAGTTCATAAAATTGACAAGTGCTATATCCCCAAGTCAATGATTATCAAAAATAACAGGTGATTGAAATAACATTTATTATAGAGATGCACTTTCTTGAGTCATTTCACAACATGCGTTATTCTTGCACAAGGTACGATGTTCGGCATAGTCACTTAAGCTACAATAATGAACAATGTAAGACTTGTGGAGTTGTCCATTGTCCACCGTGGTTGATTCATGCATCACAGTGATGTGGTCAATATTGGTCCAGGCCCATGCAGCTTCACAGGAATCATAATTTAAATACAGTGTATGCACATAAAGTCGATAGTGTAGTTCAAAGCAATAATGAAGGAGAATCTCGACCACATCTGACAGCGCACAGTGGTACCCATACTGTACCTTGGCAGCTTGAGTTTCTGTGAGTGCTTTCCCTCGGCGTAAATGTAACAGGGCTCGACGGTAAGCTTCTTTCCCTTCATACTGGGAATGATTCATCCAGTGACATCCGCGACGCATATGTTCCTTGTAGCCAAGCATATATAGTTCACTATCCCGCATACATGAGGCGAATATATTCCAATGAGAGTCAATGCGTTGAGACCATTCGGGGAGAGAAATACTATCCATTGTCACTTTTTCCAAGAGTTTTATGCTTTTCAACCAAGCTCTTTCCATCTCCGATAATCCATTCCCTACAATCAGTTCCACGTCTCCATACTCGCGTGTCATTTCATGGACCCAGAAATTAAAACGATGAATAATCACACTCTCTTCTGCACCACATTTCCCAATCACACGTGGGTTGAGACCATGAATAAAATGAGTCGCAAAAACATCACACCCCGATGTCTCATGTTTGATAAAGTCATGGAAGCGGGATGTAATGGTCACATATCCAGTCGGTTTATCGTCTCTGGGCGTATAATGACACCAAATGGCAGCGACTTCCTGCATGGGATCTCCTTCCGTATCAAATACGATGAAATTGCGCACCGGCTTCTTCTGCTCCACCCACCATTGTTGCACTTTAGGATGATCAAATGTAATGGTATAAGAACCTTGCATGAGCTCGCCCAAATGCTGAATCCGACGCATCGTGAAATGAATCTCACCCTGTGTCTCGACTTATATACCCGTCCCTAGGGTGGTGCACAACATGATTGGTTTAGCGATGATGATGTCTCCTTCGACGTTTTCCTCCTGACATTTTATTCGCTATAGCACTTACGCCTGCGGCACCGGCTGCACCCGCTGCTCCCAACGCTGCAGCTTTCCCTGCGGCAATAAGTGCAGGGATGAGGGGGGCTAAAAATGGGAGGATGCCTCCTCTTTGTCTACGACTCCCGCGGTAGATTCCATCTTTTTGTCTACGACTACCACGGTAAATACTCCCTTTCTGACCTCCGCCTTTTTGACGACGGCTACCGCGATAAATACCTCCACGTTGCATGATTACCGTGATAGGCTAGATGCCCCTACTTAGTTCTTCATTAATAGTTTCCCTAACGTCTTTAACTTTCCCAACTTGTTCCTATTTAGATCGTGTTTCAACCGTTGCCATTCTTCCTTTATCATTTGATTATTGGATTTATAACGTGGTCGCCGCGCTGCTGGCAACAACGTATTGCCCAAATGACGTCGAATCAATTCGCCTTTATGTCTCTGAAGAGCTTCACGCCCTCTACGATGCATTTGAGATTTTATATACCGTTTCACATGTCTTACAGTTCCTCCTCTCTGGCGTCGTTTACGGCGTGTCATGGTTAATGTTTACGCTTCCCAATCATAACTTAGTCACAAAAATAGGAGATTGATCACTACATTTATTCATCATCATCCAAATCTACATTATACGTGAACCAATTCAATTGGTTCTTAAAAACATTGGGTTTCAGAGGTCTCCCTCGTTTCTTACTAAAGTCAAATAAATATTTGCGCGGGTCCCGATTTCTATTCTCTGGTCGAAGCGAGGCTTGGGGGACACTATTCACTTCCTTGGGCGGATTCGGTTGACTCTCATATATCCGTTTCAACTTTTCGCGCTGATTTTTCCATATTTTCTTGGCCATATGCTCCTTATGCAACGAGACAAATTGACGGACCTTCTCTTCCTCCACGTCACGGTGTAGCATCTCACCACAGACACACATATAGACAAAGTTGTCGCATGCCTCATTCGTCTTGCTCCACGTCGGATTGTTTCCACGCACCTCCTTATGATGTTTGCAAACATGTTCCCATAAGAATAATGCTTGGTACATGTTATGACACCAGGGACAGCGTGCCAACTTTACTTTTGACAAGTCGTACGGATATGAATTCGTACTCTCCGACTCCACTGGGCGATTCGGGTCCAAGGGTTCGGTGGGCATATACATGCTCAAATAGGGACATAAATGTTCATCCCATTCATTCTCCTCCTCCTGAATCTTCTCATCACAGTACCTGCACCGACCCACACATGGGTGTTTATGGTAAGCTTCCATATTATAGTCTTGTTTGCAAAGCAGGCAGGTGAACTCACTCTCCTTGTCGCCCCAGTAACCTCTATCCAGAGAGCAGCAATGATCAGTAGTCCACCATTTCCCACAACGATCGCAATACTCCTTCCCTATCTCCTTGCGTCCATGACGGATGCATTGTGAAAACAGTCGGAAGCGTTTATTGCAAAACTCGCACTCATAATAGGGTTGAGGGCGGGGACGGACTGTGGTTCGCCGCTTCTTTGTTGGTGGCTCCATTATATCGTGGTTCAGATAATGTATCTTACGTAAACAATGAACCAAACCCAATGTCAATCTGCATACACAAGATTCCCCCAAAATAACGACACTCCAGTTGAGAACGTAACTTCTTCTGCAACGAATCAATCAGTTCTTCCACGTCCCAATCGTCACCAATGTTCAAATAGCGATAGGACACGTCCAGTGCACCTTTGGGGAACTTTGCAGATGTTCGAATATCAAACAAGAAGCGTGGTCCATACAGTATTACATTCAACAACTGAATACGAAGCTCTGCAATAATCTTCTCTAACGACACACTCTTCTCCTTTGTCGGAATAATAGACAGTGTATTACAGTCTCGTTCCACAATAAAGTCTTTCGATGAATAAGGTGAATAGGATATCTCCTCCTTGGGATGACGTGTCTTAGCCAGAGGGCGTAATCTACCCGTTAATGTTGTCGACATATGATGAGAATGATTTTCTCTGACAGCGCCTTTCCTTATATACCTTGCTGTGACTCATCACACGTGCTCGGCGCCGCGTGCTCCGATTGGTGCTCAATGCTCTTAGCCCAAGTGCGCCGATGTGTGGGCGTGTGCTCCGTTTCCTGTCCTCTTGACAACCCCGTGCTCTGATGCGTGGGCGTGTGCTCCGATGAATGGAGCAAGGTCATGTACTTAAGTGCAAATGGTGTGGCAAGGGGCTAGAATTAGCTACTCGTAAGGTAGACTGATGCAATGAATAACAACTATGGTCAAATGAGTCATTCTTCCTGAACAAACTAATTCCGGGATTGAGTTAATCAGAGGCTGATAATGTAAACAAAGCTGTGGTCTATTGAACAATTCGCCTCCTAGAGATCTCAATCCCGAGGATTAGCTTGATCATTAATCCCGGTACTTCGCCAATGCTAATCTTCAAATTGGTCTTGCTTTCAAATTGTATTAGCTTTGGTTGGCAAATGACAAGCTCAAATTGAAGTCTCGACCTTTATTCAAAAACACTCATCAATGGATTGTTAAAATGTGAAGTTGACTTTATATTGATGTGTGAAGATCTATCGTGTATGGATTTCTTACAGTTTTATCCTCGCCAATTCGTCCTACATTAGACGGAATACAGTTATATTGTTAATTTCTCAATCCAGGCATTTTGACCCTCCAATCCCGGGATCCTGGGATTGGAATCCCTGGGTGTGACGCGTCTGCGTGTGCCTGATACACATTTGAATCTGTCGATGAACTCAAGGCAAGTAAACGAAGGATTGGCAGTGGTCAATGCTAATTTCTATGTTTGGAAGATAACGGATGGACCGATTTTTATAAAACTTATATATTTTTGGAGCTGATAACATCAGCTTTCATTTAACCCCATACACGAAAATTCTAGTCTAAGTAGAAGAAAAGTTAAAAAGTTGCTGTATTGAGGCGATAGGCCTAACATTCCTTTATCTCACTTAGGAGAGCGTGAAATGACACTTGCATTATAACTTGAATGAAAATGCTCTAATTTTGTCAAAATTCAAAAAGCATTATATCGTCCAAAAGCATATTGAAAGCCTGATTCAATAGTGATAATCGAAAATTTGTATTTCGCATGGTTCCTTTTGTGAACACGAAAATTGCATAATTTTTAAATATACTGAATAATTAAATATACCGGACATGACATGTACAGTCTGCCAAATTAACAAATGAAACTTAACCTTACACATGTTATAAAGTTTATTGATATCAACCTTCTCTTTCAATGAATAAGATGTGAATAAGATGCATTTAACATTTTGAGCGACAATTTTGTTATGAATCTTATTCATGATGTATCTTTCTGTACACTCACGCAATCTTGATCTGCATTCATCATAAGATAACTGATGGATAGATCATGCTGTCAGTCAATTTTCTTTGAAAAATTCAGTCGTCTTCATGTTGAAATGCTCCGTCAAAAACTTCGATTTTCTTTTGTAGGACCTTCTGACCACAACTGCCCACTTGTGAAATCAAAATATGTGCCAAAATAATCTATAGAACATGAGGTTTCACATGGTATAAAGTTTGTTAAAATTGAACCATATTTTCCTTACGAAAATTACGTTTGAAAATGAGTTGACATTTTTGTGCAATTATTTATGAAACAGTCTGTATGTACCTGAATGCATACAATACAGCATTATCTATAAAGATATCAAAAGGATGTGACAAATTTATGGAGATTTCAATCTTCATATGGGCTAATCAATGAAATTTAATTATAAAGTATTTAATTCACATACAATATGAATTCATAAACTGTGTACAAATTATTCTTAGCACTGTATTTTCATTACATATAAATGAAATGCACAAACGAATATAGATGTGAGCATAATGGAATTCAGATCACCGAGTTATCATTAGTTCGTTTAATTATATTGATTTAAATACTGATTTATGCCATGAGCGCGTGAGACACCTACTTCATTTTTTTTGATATTGAATTCTCCCACTTTTCAGCAGGGGACGCAACTCAATATTCAATTATTCTATTTACACTGCGTTTGCAAAAAGTAGCAAAAAGTACAAAAAGTGCAAAAGTGCAAAAAGTAGCTTGCAAAAAGTAGGACTCTGTCCTTCTTTCAAATGCCTGAGGTACATTTCAGTCAATAGGGACTCTATTTTTTTTGATAGATGCTAATCTTTCTCTATTATAAATTTAATTTTTGAGGCTGTGCATCTTAAATGTACAGGACCGCGCTTGGTCGGGTTTGAGGGTCCAGGATTAAGCGGTCGAAACGCGATCGTCCTGACCAAGTTCCTGTTGATGACCTCATTAAAAATAGTCAAATAATTTGTATGCATATTTTGTACAATTCTATTTCACGTTTTAGCTTAAGGAACTAATATTAATTCTCTTACACACTTGGTAGATTTTAGATAGCGTAATCCCGCTGTGTTATTAGCTAGATCTGGTATTTTGATTGGAAACAGACCTGTCCTCTTATCATCTGAATGGGCAGACTGTTAAATAGGATCTTTTCAATATATAAGTGATAAACATAATTTTGAACAGAACGACTTACTCGCCAATTCATTACACATAAGGAGAGGAGAAGCGTTGTTTGTCCTTCTAGTAAGTATTTTTAAAATTTGTAGACATTTTAGGATATAAAAATTTTCTTTTAAATCATACTTTGTACCTATTGAAAATTAACTAGTTATTGGCTTGTTTTTTTAATTTTGTTACCTTGACGCACTTTGCTACGTTGAATTTATCAATTATCACAGGTGCGCTGACTTAGGCGATTTTTATCAGTGATGCTTCTAAAGTGATATTTAATGAAACCCGTCAAAATTTCCCTAACTTGATAATCACAAAACTCAAATTTGTGTCGATGTCGAGAGAACTGGGCCTGCTGATGATTCCTGATATTGTATGAAATGGCAGCTATTCACGTCTGTTCCCATTTTTCAACTGAAGATACAGCTCAATATTTACTTATTCCATTTACAAACTAAGCTAGCTAATTTTCTAATTAAGTATCACTATTATGAATGAGCAGCGAAATGAAATACCCCGCAAGTTAGATCAACATAGTCAAATAATTTGTATGCATATTTTGTACAATTCTATTTCACGTTTTAGCTTAAGGAACTATTATTAATTATTATTATTATTATTATTTTTTTTTTTAATATTAATTTATATATTAAATTTTTCTATAATAATTTATCGCATATGTAATGCGAAAGATACAATTTTTGAAGTCAATGAAGTCAACATAAGTGCAAAGCGATATAAAAACATTAATCTCAATTTTTTTAAAAGTTGATGCGAACCTTTTTCAATAATGTCAACTCTCTGTTTAACGAAGAAATGATTTGTTTATGTGTATCAAACAACAACGAATCCTCGTTACAGCACTGAAAATGTTTCAAATGTCAATTACTTACCCTGATTATGAGACAGAGATGGATAGAGCTTTCTTGATGAAGTTTGTAGCCAGTATGCAAGCAAACAAATATGTATGCAACATTTTTGAATCAGCAAAAGAAGCTCATCTCGGAAATGCATGCAGACCATATGAGTCCATAATTGAAAGTTCAATTGGAGGAGGCGGGGAGGATGAAAAGCACATGCAACCTCAGAAATGACAGAAAATGAACGTTCCATCGATAAAAATTGATTTTATTCGCATTTTGCATTCATTGTTCACTTCAGACCTAATGCAAGTTGCATTCAATGCAGGAAATAACTTCAGCTGAAGCAGGGATGCGGAGTCATGTCATTTTGATAGGACTCCGACTCGGGTCGTAAGTAAGATCTTAAAGACATGCTTTTTGCAGTGTTTTAGAAGAAGACGACAAGATTGCTTGTCCTCTAGCTCCAGCATCGGTCGCTCGACCCTGCCTCCTGATTAAGTCCTACTGGCCTAAGCTTGTCTCGCGTTGGCTACAATATTTCGTATCACCTTTTCGAAATCTAAACTTGCTAACCACTTCGTGTCCAGACTCCAGACCGTCCTTGGTGCTGCATGTAAGGCGTGTCAAACAAAATCAATAAAGTCAAAAGTTCAGAAAGGATAGAGAGAAATCGACGGCGAGATTCGGCCTATTTTGCTCAGAGAAAAACTGAATAGGTACTGAGGCTGTGATTGTATTCGTCATCTCCAATGTCAATGACAGCTAATTTTCAATAACAGAAAGATGGCAAAAAGGTGTTGCAAGATTGCTTTTTACATCATTTTTCGACATTTTCCAGAATACAATTTAATCGTTGATTCAAGTTAAAAAACGATTATTAAACTTAAAAATCCTTAAAAGTTTAAAGTAAATAGTCGCGAAGTTGGTGCAGTGTTATGATATCCGTGCAATGATATCTCTGCAGAACACGAGCAACTGAACGAAGTCACGTGTAACACATGTGTACCAATTCATGTTTGCATATTCAGTTTCAATCAGTTCACGTCAGTTCTCTTCTTTAATCAACTCATCAAAAACATAAGAAGTCCTCACCTTCTCTCTAAACTTCCTTCTAGTGCTCAACCTCATTCCAGGACGTATCCTCATATTCCCTTTGGATCACCTGATTTATATTTCTTATTCTCTAATGGTCTGGTCGTGTCGCAAATGCTTCAGGTCTGTTTCTCGTTCCTCAAAAACTCGACACGTCTCATGTCCTCAACCAGCCCACGTGATAGGAATCCATGTGCACGCCCATCCTCTAGTCGAATCGTCTCTCAGAGAAGTGTATGTATCATTTAACATTAAACAATGGCGGTTGTTATGGAAACATGCTCAAGCTTTTGCCACGCGTTCATTTAGCTCTGCCAACGCTCGAACGTGTTGAGTTGAGACGTGGCTAAGCAACATGATGCTGTCGTATCTGCAGATCTGTGGTTTTATCACATCCTACTGAGTCTTTTATTCGGGGGAAAAATGATGCGAGAGGAACTGATAGAGCGAGTCTCGCATTCGTCTGTGAAACTCGCTTCCATCCATCCATGCGTTTGGAAGTGTTGTCATGACAACTGCGGTCGTGAACTTGCTTTCAGGACATGACCTCGTAATAACAGCGAAGGAAGAAGGAAAATTCAATTTTTGAGGTGAATTGATAGGTAATCAACAAACGGTAAAATTTTGAGAGACGTTTTCAGCCGATTGCATCTTGAAATCAAATTTTACAGAGTAAATAATGGGAAGGTTATTTGCATGAGATTCATGTCTGAAGATAAAATCGAAAAGATAAATTTTGATTAGAAGTTGTGAAAATTGTAGTCTTAGCGTGTGCCGTGTAATTAGGGAAGGTCTATCAGAAGAGCTCTCAATACCACCTCCGGCCTTCAAATTTGTCTAAAAGCCTGTAAAATTGAGATGTACACGGCTTGTCCAAATGAGTCGCGAGTCGATGTATTTTGGAAATATTCAAGCCGAGCTGAGTCGAGCAGACGAGTCGCAACAGTATTGAGCAAAACATGGCTAAACTTTAACCTGATAGGCCGCCTACATATATCAGATAATACTGTATGACTGATAGACTATATAGAACATTTATTGCATATAGAAATAAATTTATCATGAATGTCTTGTTGAGGAAACATTCATCTGCATGTGTCGTTGTAGTCTTAATTAAAGTTAGCAACGTCAGCATTAGAATCTCCTGAAAAGTCCAGGTTGCATCGATGCAATTCTAATATGTGGCTATATTTGCCGGTTAGGCTACTACATTTCTTACTGTGCCTGTTATCCCACTAAATTTCTTGTTTACTTTCACTTGCCGTTTCTCCAACAATCATGCACATCTATCTAGTTATGAAATTTTGAGGAAGACGCTTAGTGCATCTTAGTCTGCTCTTTGAGGAAAGAAGTGCATGGCAATTTTTTCCATTAATTCATTAATTGCAATTGATTAGTCGCAAATGATTGACTTCTCCTAACAAAAAATTAAAATTAATTGATTGGTGTGAGTCAGTAGTTTAAATTAATTGATTGATAAGTGTTGTAATGAGGAAGATATTTGATTGACTGATTTACTTGTCATTAGGGTTTCACATATTCCTGAGTATCGAAGGACAGGCTCCGGCACAGAATCCGGTTCCAATTTGCAAGAACGTGCACTGATACTTTGAGGGAAGGAACTAATGCAGCAGATTTCGTGGAAAATTGCCATCTGCACCTTAACTGACATGTACAGTTATCAACTGCGTAGGTACTGAGAGCGCTATTGTCATACAAATTACATTATTAATTATGAAATTGCATCAAATGAAAACTAGTTTTTCCTTCATAAAATTATGCTAATCTGTAGAGATCTTACAAACTATCAGAAAGGGACTTTCATAGGCCCAAGTATGCAGTCATCGCTCAGATGAAGTTTTGTTTTGAGAACACAAGCGCATTCAACGATCGATCACATAGTCTTGATCTTATCTTTCGACAGAAATTACCAGCTGCTGAGAAACTCCGTCCTTGCCGAAATTGGGTTTAATACTGTGTAATGATTTCTGAGGAATTTACAGTTAGAAGACTCAACTGCAGCAGAAAGCGGAATGTGAAGCGTCATATCTCTCACCACACCAGCCTCAGAGCTGCTGAACGCATAATTCTGTGACTGAACGTTTCACATATTTCTCGGCTCTCGCAGCCACCAACCATGGGCGACAGGACCCTATCAGCCTTTTACAGTCTAGAGAAATGCATCTTTGAGGGCCACAATGGACTTTTCACAGCTTCTATTTCATTTAAATGTCTTGAACTTGGTTTTGAAGTTTAATTCTGGCATCAGACAATTCGGTGCCGGTACCAGAATCAGCATTAAATTCGGGAAGCCGGCTCTGGTAATCACGATTTTGGGCAGATCCTGTTCCGAAACGCTACAGAATTAAACCCTACTTCCCATGCCATCATTTCTCGTCGCAGGAAGAACTACAGTGATTTATTCAGATACTATGCTTACTAAACACATCTTATTCACAGCTGATAGCTTTCAAGATTCTGCAATCATGAACTATTTGGTGCACAACTTATCTAGTATCTCTATATTACTATGCTTATCAACAAAATTCAACATTGCCATGAATATCAAAACATGCATTACTGAGTACAGACAAAGGAAACTGCCTCAAATGCTACTTATGCGATACTTATTGATACCAACGTAAAAGTCTAGTCCTACACCGTATACAGTGTCGCCACAATTGCCCATTATTATCTTGCAAGATTACTTGCGAATGAAAAATTGAAGCTTTAGCCTTGCTATTCCCGCACAGGACACTTAAAAGGTGTTCAGATTTTCAATTGGGCGTTGTGATACTTCCAGTCAGCATTCCCTTTCAGCCGACCACAATTCCGCCGATGCAGAATTTCAAGCCAAGCCGACAATTCCGCCGATGCAGAATTTCAAGCCAAGCCGATGCCAGTAGTCGCGGCTCCAATCGGTTCAAAGAAATGAAGCCGAACCGACAGCAGATCGCGGCTGTCGGCTAAGCTTAGATGTGTTAGATATTGTACTCATATTGGAATTATTGGCATAGAATGTCCGAGGCGCGTAGCGCCAAGGACATTCTATGTCAATGATTCCAATATGAGTACAATATCTAGCATAACCTCTTTCTATGACCCAACTGAAATTGATATAGTTGTATTAAGTGATAGATGTTGTACAATATCTAGCTTAACCTCTTTCTATGGTTCTGGGCTATAAACATGGAAATAATATTTCAAAATTCAAGATTTCCATACATTTAATACTGTTGTCATTTTGTTGCTGAAGCAAGATGAATAACTGCTTTAATATTAATACCAGGAAGATTACTGATTTTAATTTGGACATAAAATCTAGTTTGATTGCTGATGATATACCGGCAGATGATATTAATTTCGTAACAGATGAAGAAATTGAAAAGTTGTCGTTAGGAAGCATTCCTTTTAACACGAAATCCAAAAGAATAGGGGCGTATCACCATTTTGATTCTTGGCGACAAAAAAGGAATGAGAATCCCGATGAAAACTTTCGTATACCTCAGAAACCAATAGAAGATTTTTCAATTGAAGAGTTAAACTTTGCAATCCCTCGCTTTATTTGCGAAATAAAAGATAAAAAGGGTTGCATATTTGGGCCAAAAACTTTGAAGGAATTGGTATTACAACTACAGCAGTACATCAACATGAATCATAAAAATGAAAATTATCATTTTTTGAGTGATGGCAAGTTCAAAGCCATCGGAGGCTGCCTTGATTCAATGATGGCGAAATCAGCGGCCGCGGGAATGAATATTCCAAAGATTTGGCCGTTGTCATCATACATTGCTGATTTGGCCGATGTCATCAGATCTCATGGATTGCAATTTCTTTTTTACGCTGACGATATTCAGATTTATGGCTCCTGCTCTCCTTCGGACACTGATTCATTGACACGACGCATGACTTCCTGTATCAATGAAGTTTCAAAATGCCTACACTCTAACTGCCTTCAACTTAACATCGCCAAGACTGAAGTGATGTGGTGCTCTTCACAACGTCGTCAGAATTTGGTTCCTCACCTTCCACTGTTCATAGGCAGCCATTCGGTAACACCAGTCAAGAAAGTCCGCAATCTTGGCATCTGTCTCGATTCGACCCTCTCCATGAAATGCCATATTCAGCAGACAGTTTCTTCATGTTTCAGCGCTCTTCGCCAGATAAGATCAATTCGTAATTGTGTTCCTCAGTCGGTTTTGTCTACTGTTATAGTCAGCATTGTGCACTCGCGTCTCAATTACTGCTGCAGCTTATACCAGGACTTACCCCTCAGTATCATTTCTCGACTGCAATCGGTCCTTAACGCTAATGCAAGACTCATCTTCAATTCTCGCAGCGATGACCACATCACGCCTTTGCTTACCTCCTTTCAATGGCTCCCTATTCGATATCGCATTGAATACCGACTGTTGGTTATAGTGTTTCGTTGTCTTAATGATGAAGGTCCATCCTACCTCAGAAGCTGTCTTCAGTTGGTTTCTGAACTCAAATCGAGATCACACCTGCGATCATCGTCTCTGATGGCTCTAGCCTGGCTCTAGCTATACCAACGACGCGCCGTAAAACTATTGGTGACCGAGCGTTTTCAATATGCGCCGCTCGTGCTTGGAACAAACTTCCATTATCAATTAAATCTTCTGCATCCGTCTCGTCATTCAAACGAAACCTTAAGACACAACTACTTTCGCACTGTTTCGAGTGACCCCGTTTTTCTCTCTCTCTCTCCAGCATTTCTTAACTGTTTACTTCCACTCTATTTTCCGATCCAGATGTTATGTTGTAATATGTCTAATTGTAAAGTGGCCTTGTAGTGTCTAACGAAATGCCACTTAAAAATTATTCGTGGATATAAATGAATAAAGAAATAGGCAGAAATTATCACCAAGGAGCAAGAGGATAAGTTATGGCAAATGGGATTACTGGGTTCTGACACGCCACAAAAACTACTGAACACCATCCTATTTACTGTTGGCCTGAACTTCTCCTTACGTGGTGGCTCCGAACATTCACTTTTAACAATTGATCAATTTGAAGTTAGAAATGAACATGGAATGAAAGTATTGTTTTTTACCGAAAAGAAGTCGAAGAACCACAGTGGATCACTGAAAGACATCAATAGTGACATAAAGGAAGTGAGAGCGATTGAAAATCGAAACGATATAGACAAAAGCCCTCCCCATATATTTGAAAAATATTTAAGTCATCGTCCTCCAGGGGTTTCGCGATTATACCTTCGGCCATTAGTAAACGCGAGAGGAAATGTATGGTATTCCATTCAGCCGGTAGGCTTGCACACAATTGAGTCTATGGTTGGCGACATAATGAAAAAGGCCAGATACAGTGGATACATAATGAAAAAGGCCGGATGCAGTGAACCTTTTTCATAGCCGTTGGAAATCTGCTTTTCTTATTGAAATGCTTCGTATAACTCAATCAGAATTCAAATGATTTGTGAATTAGAGGCAAACTGTAGTCTAACAGTCCTTTTTAGACTGATTTGTTATTTGACTTGCATTTTTCATAATCTCTTATTCAAGAGTGACTTGTTTTCCAAGAAATATAGCAATTCTCTTTGACAATTCTCTTCGCGACGACTCGCAAATGACTATGACTTGTAACATTTCAACAAGTCATGCCTACTTTGTGATGAAAATAAGGTCATATGAAGAGATTTGAAAATAATCTCTTCATAGGAAAATTAACGAGTGAACAAGTGTCAACAAAGCACACATTGAGAATTTCACGTGGCTTTGTGCCCCAATGAAAATGACGAATCAATCTATTATAGGCATGTTTTGCGTTTGATTCATTTGTGAGTTTCCGTCTCCGGCGAATTTTGGCGAGAACTGCTAACAATGGACATTCTGTACATAGAATTAATAATTTTCTTCGCGTATTACATGAAGACAATGTGACAATGACAATCCACTCGAATTGCATCATTGCATCTCTTTGACGCCGGAGCATCTGAAACTACATTTGCTTTGCTTTCTCGTGTAGGCCTACCGATGGAGAGATTATACTAAATGTTCTCATGAACACTAACCCGATTCAAAATTTTGAACCCGACCCACGAATATCTATCCTGCACGAATCAATCTTACCATGCCTTAAATATTGAGCGTATTATTCCTTGAAAATAAAGAGGAAAGATGGATGAGCTGTGTCATCAGAAGTGCGCAACATGCGACGATTGTGACATTAACTTTACATATTAACTATCCGACCTCTTGCCGATAAGTATGTGCAGATTGCACAAAACCAAAATCATGCAGCATGCAGAGATAAAAAAGTGACTGACAAAAATCTGGATGCCACCATACGTGTGATGGTTGCACAAATGAAATCAACTCTTCTCTTCTGAGTGGCAAAGTTCAAGAACAAGCTACTTGGTTATTGCATGTTCAGTCATTTTTGTCAGTTTTGCTGTCCTCGCTTTAAAGGATATTCTGATATTTCTTATCATTTGATTTTGTTGTTTATTTGTGATAGAACTGTACTCGGTGGATAGGCCGTCACATATATCAACCCGTGCAATCTTGCTTTATTACTTTGATCTCGTTGAGGTTTTGAGGAATAGTACACTCGTATACTCAACTCATCTGATTGCTCTAGTTCACTTATATCAGCATAAATTAAATGATAATTATTTTTAAAATTTTTCACTTTCAAATGACAAGTTCAATGCTTCTACTTAAATGCAGAATTGTAGAATTGTGTTCCCCTTGTAAATATGTTTATTAACAAGAGAATGAACTGAAGTGAACGATAAATCAATTTGACATGCAGAGGTGTGCGGCTGGTAGGATGGAGCATATATTGCATGTATTGGTGATATATTTACTTATTCTGCAACGAAAATGTGTTTAGACTTGACTGCAGCCTTAACTATGAGGTAACGGTTGGCCTTCATAGAAGAAAAGGTTGCTTCACCGCGCTGAATGCACGATATTTTACAACTTAATGTTTCTTAAATATAGTGTACATTTATATTTAATTTGAAATACTTGCAATATTCAATGACATGGACAGGATAACTTCATTGTCATTTAAAATGGATTTAACCAAGGATTTAACTAATTTCCTGTAATACTTTCTAAAAGATTATACCCGTTAGGCTCTTATCATAACAAAAGGCGTCTATTGTTTTGGCATTTTGAGCAAAATCAATCAATCACACTTATAAAGCTATTTTTACGATGCCCATCACTTATTAGTTCTAAAAGAGTGTTGAGCATTCAAATCAAGCTATATATACTATCAAATTCATTATAAGGGTTGGGATATATTGTTTAGTGTTCGATGAAAAGAATAAACCAATATTCTAAACCAATATTGAAACGCACGCATTCGTAGGTGCTTACATATTTCACAAACAAAACGCTTTTAAAATTTCATAACTCGAACTCTAATTCCGGTCAGATTCTCAAAGCTCTCTGAAATTGACTTTCACGTGTTCTGCGCAAATTAAAAAATGAGAGGATCAGTACTGCATGAATGACTTATAATGCACCATGCGGATTGGGGACGATCAGTTCCAATATGCTTTTACATTTTTTGCTTTTGGTATTTCCGGTAATAAGCTTAGAATAGACGATGGATTATGATCTTATTTTGTTAATTCATTGATGTTATTTATCAATTCAGAATAGATTATTTCTTCAACAGAAAGTTATATTGAAAAAAGAGAAGCATGTACCACACTTTGTGGCATATACTTCTCTTTTTTACAATATAACTTTCGGTTGAAGAAAGTATTTTTTTCTGAATTGATGATCTAAATACCAACCGATGAATTCCATGGATCTTGCTATTTAGCTTATGAGTAAAGGCTTATATTTGTCATGGAGGTGGTTTAGTATTATCTTATAGCAAGAGTCTCTCGATGAACTTACTGTTATTGACTATTACAACCAATAATAGCAGACGAAACTAATACTTTGATTATGACCTCTCAAACTGAGACTGAAACTTCTAGTTTGAGGAATGCTATAGAGCCGCAATGTCGAGACTTCAATATTCGGCAATTTGAAACAGAAAACTGATTTACAATTGCTAAGTTGCGTCAGCTCAATTAAATCAATTTTCCGCAAAATGGCTTCCAAAGCTAATTGATAATACCGAAATTGACCAAGCAAAAATCAATGAGCAAGAATGGGGACCGAAATTGTGTGCGCTGAACATCTACATACAAGAACGTTGCAAAATTGAAATAAATAAATACATAATTAAAATTGATGATTTATAGTCAGCAATTCGTAGGTGAAGCATGCCGAGTGGCTCACACTCAGATGGAGGCCCTCTTTCAACTGATGCTGTTAAAAAAATCAAAAATTGCCAAAATGACGATTGAAGGTGCAACTGAAAAGACAGTTCTTAGTTTTTTTGGAGGTATCAACATTAACTGATGATTCTTCAGTGATCCTAAAATTTGTAGTATATTTCTGTAACACTCTTCATTATCTCGATGCCTATGAAAAATAATCATCGTTGGGTTCAGGAATTTTCAAATTTCAAAAATTCAAATTCTATGAAAATCCAATGGCGTCATCAGGTGTCACAAACTTAGTGACAATTTACGATGTAGTTATGTGTTTTGAGTTAAGGCATTTAATTTTTTTCTGACAGTCTTTCATCAACTTGCGTGTCAGCAAAATGGCAAAAAACAATTGCATGCTTCTCAAGGTCGGTCATGTGGCCCAAAAGTGGTCTCACGCTCACTGTCGGTGTACTCTGCGAGTGAGTGGCAAATGAAGTTCACTTCTGGAAAGGAATGACACTAATTTGGCACATAATTTGAAATGACAATGAATGACAGCAATAATTTAGAACTAATTTCAAAAATCTATGCCGAATGCTGCTTTTACATATAGGTCTAGGCCTACATAAATAGTAAATATTTCCTTTCTCACGCCATTTCGGCTTCAGAATTAATGATGGCCATGGTTACAAATTATCCATCGCGAGTAATATGAGACTGAATACGGTGGCTCACTTCTCTACTTCCGTTTCTTGTCATGTTATAAAAAGTTTTAAGTTCATGGCTTAGATTAGACAAATTGTAAATTTTTTGGTGCAAATAGTCAAATATGTCATAAAATTCATAACAGCTTGGTCCAAAGGGCTTTAAGGATGAACACTTTTTATCGGAAATTAATAGAACAAATATTCGGAATAACTCAAACATAGGTTGCGATAAACCCTTTTCAATGTGTAGGCTTGCCTCACATGTTATTTATTTGATCAGCATGCATATTTCATTCAAAATTTGGTATTTCATAAAAATTGTTGAAAAAAAGCTGGGCCAACCAGATTGAGCGTTGAGAAGCATAGTGATACAGCATAAATGCTCAAATCTATTCGAGTGAAAATTCACAAACAAGGATCGACGACGAATTCCCACCAGATGTGCAAAAATCGGAAGGCTGAAAAGGACGCAGGAAATGATAATAAAATAAAGTGCATTTTTTGCTTAAAGAACACTCTGCAATCTAAATGCATGCGTCGTCATTCACGTTAAGGAACATGGCTGTTCAATTGAACCGATCAATTAGTAAATGCGTGGACGTTGTTTTTCAACAATCTATCGTCTGTCATATCATAATTAACGTCATGCAGGTAATCCAGGGGAAACGTACTTTACAAACATGATCAACACAATACATGCAATACCATGCATGCATACAATACATTCGATTGCAAAATGAGTAGCAATTATTTGATCGTTATCAATTACATATATCGACGTAAAATGAAAATGTGCGTTTTACAAGAATTACAGAATTTACAACTTACCTGAGATGATCATGCTATTGAATGTTTAATCCGGAAATCTGAATGAACTTACTATTCAGTATACAAAAATGATGTGGGTATAAAAAATATGTTCAATATCTAGAATAGCGAAATCGATATCGGACATCCAAGAATTCTATGATATTTTGAATATTACGTGGATAGTGTGACTATCATGGTTCTCGTAATTTTTGATACTCATAGTTTCATAACTATATTCAGAGATTTCCGGAAAAAGAAGAAGATAAGTAGTTGCTGAAAAATTCAAGAAGAAATGTCATATTTAAATTGAAATTTGTTGAAAATAGTTTATAGTAGCGCGTGAGCCAAACTCTTGATGAGAGCACAATACACAATTTACAAGAAAATAATACAATCAGATTAAAGGGCATTGGAGCAAATAAAATACCAATTATGGAAGTTTCTCAAGAAAAATTATGGATGAAAATTTATAAAAGAATTTAGCTAATATTTGAAAACAGCTGTACTGAGTCGTCGGGGAGGAACACTCTATGAGAAAAGACTTCGGCCTCATTCCTCCAACCTATATAATTGTTTCGAAAAAACGAAATGGATGGTCTTTCCAAACCTGAGTTGACACAACCAACGGAAGCAAATCAAATTAAAAGGTAGTCTCAGATCCAAAACAAGTCAGCAGTAGGTCAATCTAGTAACAAATACATATACGTGATCAAAGGAATCTGGAGAGATGAAAGTGTCCCAGTTAGTAGAAAAGACAACAGTTTTTACCGAAAGCTTTGGTAAACGAGCTCATGTTATAACTTCTACTTCTAACGATTTAAGTGCAAAAATGCGGTGAGCCCTTGATGCACATGCTGAAAAATCGGAATAAATTGTAGCGAATTATTAGTTGGACGGTAAAGACATTTATTCAATCATTGATTGCTTGGCGGAGTATTCCTTTCTGAGGTGCATAGATGAACTGGAAAATTGAGCTCGTCCATCTTGTGCTAAATCACAGTAACGTTTCGTATATGCCGAATTCACACATCTGTCATTGTTTCTATTTCTGCAGTCTGCTGGACAGAAGATTAAGTGGGTATATCACACAAGGGATTTCGCTAAATAGTTAAGATCAAATACATGGCATAGTCCAATCGTCGACATATACATGTACATGTCCACGTGCCACAAAGTAGGCATACAAGGCCGATTGCTTTTAGCGGCGAAAAAATAGTCAAGAACTCGAATTATTTGTGAATCAGAAAAAATATCAGCAATGATAAAATTGGAATTTCCCCTCTAGAGATGCCTCTGATCTTCTTAAATAAGAGTATTCTGAAAATTATACAGGCGTTATCCAAGATGAAGTCTGTATAAATTGATTTTAGTTCAACAACACTGTCCACTTTAATTGCCCTATTGTTGAAGATGAATGCATTATTCATTTATATTATGTGCAAAATAGGTTTCTTGCACTATGAAATATAAAGTCACATCACTACTGTTTCATCACTATTCCTGTAGCATTACATAAAGTTGAAGAGAAAAGTAAATCAGTAGATCCTACAATGCTAAACACTATAGAAATGCATAAAGATATATTACTGGCTATACTCTTTCATTTAGGAATATTCTGATATCTGTGTGTGCAGTCATGGTGTGGAAAATTAGAGAAGCACTCGAACCAGTGCGATAATTTTCTCAATTCATTCAGATTTTTTTTAATGATATTGTCGTCCAACTGTAGCGCTACTATCCAATTTACAATTTTAACTTTAAATAACAGTGGATTATCAGACAATTTAATATAAACAATTGTAGTAACTTTTCAGTCATTCATTACAATGCATCCATTTCTAGCATCATCTGTATTTATAAGCTCATACTCGCATGCATGTTTTGTAACGGATATTGTTCTATGTTTTGACCGAGAATTGAAAATAGGAGCTGATGTCATTTCTCTATATGTTTTTGGATGCAAACTTTGACAAGTCGCGAAGTATAATCGGCAATATAGGAAGTAGGTAATTTGGAAAACTCAGGGCCTTCCTAATTATCTGCGATTACACAACTTGAATTGAATTATTTAGACTAAGTTTTTCATTTGACTTTTTTATTTTTTTTTGGCTTCAGGTCAATCATCGATATGCGAGACGACTCAATATTGTGAAAGCGTTCTACAGCTCACTTCTTCAAAGTTTTGTATGATCTTCAAATCTCACAACATTTCAAAGCATAACATTTTGTGTGGTCGAAAAATATTATTCAAGAGTAATTATTCAGGAGAAGTGAACAACTTTGACTGATTATAATTATTCTATTGATAAGCAGACTTTCGCTTCTGTGAGAAGGGTGACAAACTGCGCTCCACCTACGCCCGTCAGTCTTTCAAATTTCGGAATACGAGAATAGAGAAAATTCTCGTGGGAGCAGGATAAGCGTGAGAATGGAAATCAAAGAATAGAATGGGATAGAATGACGTACGAGCATGTCATCATTTATTTCTACATGTACATCATCCTACGGTTTCTAAGCAATCATTAATGGAAGGAATTAAAAGTGACGGCTGTGTTTCTTTCATATTGTAATCTAAGTCAATGGTTTTCGCAAAAACATTCTTCACATTTCGCATTTTTAGAGATGCACATTGTTCTTGGTGTCTGACAACTTGAGGCTTGACTGTTTATAAGAGAGTGCGCACTATATATGACTTTGTCTAACCGATGTAAGCATGTTAAAGTTAAAGTGAACTTTAGTGATAAATATTCATGAAACTTCACATCAATTGCATGATGCGAAATTATGAATGTCCATGTTCTGTAGGTGTACAAGCATGCTTATGTACGTGTAGAAGGCCTATGTAGGCCAATAGGCTTGCTCGTAGATTATATAGACTATATTAATTATTATTATACAGATTATACAAAGCATGAAGGATCATGAAGTTTATGAAGGATTCACAATAATTAATTTCTTAGTGCATTAAAGAAAGAGTACAGAATTTTAAGAACAATGCTGTCTTCATCGAATAGGCAGGCTTATATTTTGTCTACCGAGTCTTTAACTCTCAGTGTAAACTTTACACGGCCATTTAACAGACAATTTGTCAGCCAAATCAGTATTTTGACTGATTAACAGACAAATTCCGTGCGTTTAGTTCATCGCACGGACCGATTTGTACTATCACGTTTACTTTGAGTTATACTAATTATAAGTAGTATATAATGTACATGCTTGTCAAAATTGGATAGCATTCTTGATAATTTCCAATTATGTGTAAATGAAATGCATAAAACAAGTAGAGCACTATATGTATTTTTAGACCAGTTCTGTATTATTGACATCTTGATACAATATTTTAATACAATTTTTAAAATGCTCTTCAAAATTTTTAAGGGGATATATACTTCCCTAAAGTCGCAGCTAAATATGCGAAATATTACTAACACGGTGTAATAGCTGTTCTTAAATAAATTACATGGTCGTGTGAGTGAGTGAGAGAGAGGATGTGGTCAGGGGTATCTAGAAAATAATGCGCTGGTGCTGGAGCGCTTCATGGATAATACTTTCTGTTTTAAATGAATGTTAGGTTTATTGACTAAAAAAGTGGGCCGACTGCACATAAGCAGTGTTAGAAATTGAGTTGTCAATGGCAAGCAAATTTGAATGGGTGAGTGATGCTGTCAGAGATTTGTTAACACTGCTTCTGCAACAAAACTGTGCATCTCTAAAGAAAGTGACCCATTTTTCAAAAAAAAAATTAGAAGAGTAGACAGTTTTGTCTGATATTTTGGCTGTTATCATTGTCTACTCTGAGCAGTCACTTTTGGCTGTCCATTGTCTGATATCGCCTATTGCAATTGTGTGATCATTGTAGCCGATATTTTGGCTGCTATTTAGCTGTTTGTAGTTTACAGCATGTAATATTGATTTATTCTTGTTACAGCAATGTGCATTAGGCTAATACATTGCCAAATCCTGAAAGTTCGAAATCCCGTTAGTTTCTGGGGTGTCAAGATACTGTTGCAGCGAATGCATGATTCTTCTGTCGCAAATACGTTGTGGCCAGAATACATTTTGGGGCACAAGCATTATTTACCACTCACAAAATCAGAGGGGTGGGCGCAAGTGCATCGCTCTTGATAGGATGACGATTCGAATTAACTATTTTCAAATTCAATTTTAATATGCAATGTAAATCAATTACTCATATCAATTCAAAACCTAGGATTCACCTTTGACCTCAGTGTCCTCCCTTCTGACTCACAATTTCGAATATTCGAGAGTTGCTTTTCTCCTGACAATTTGTCAATCTGTTGTTGAAGCATCTATGTTCAGTGGTTATTAATTAGGGAAGACATCCTAACTTTGTGGATGGTCGAACTTCTGAGAATTTGAGGATGACGTGAACAGGCTCCAAGAGTTACACGAGAAGAAGATTTGTTGGCCTCGTTCCCTTCCTCTTTACCTCTTCTCGAGTCATGACAAGGCATGTACTCGCCCTCAGGGGGTAGACTCAAGTCACTGGGACGTTGTCACGTGCTTGAGCCATATTAGCACTGTAGCAGGGCAAGGGGACAGCGCTGCGGCTACAGAATGTCAATGAGACAAACGATCAAAGCTAAGAATTAAAACAAAGGCTGGATTATGTAACTTTGGAAAGAAATAAGAATGAGGCTTGAACACTTTTGTGGCATTCATATGGTCAAGTTGTTATTGTCTTTTCTAGACAGAAGATGCCGATTGAAATGTTGCGATTAATACAAATGCGCATCTTTGATGTTGCCTCACATGATAACATGTAAAAGGAATGCAAATAATATCAATCGTTTCGTAAGAAGCTGTAAATGAGTGTGCTTTTGATTAATGCTACATGCCCAACAAGCATTGTGCATTGCCGGAACGAGGCATTGGAACCTAGAAATAGCAACATAGTTTGACTGTATATCGGATGACTGAAAGAATATAGCAAAATATTTACTGGACACGTAATTATGAACATCAATTAAATGCCTAGTCGTTATCTTGACCAATCTCAATTCCGTCAACGATCATCTTCTATGGAAACCTAATTTGTAGAGGAGTCTTGCGCTTCGTGCAATAAAGATTTTTGGCAAGATTCTTGAATTAACGGAATTCATAAACATTTTGTCAGTTTGCATAACAGAAGGCATTAGATAATTGTGCCATCCTATTGTGCATTATATACTAACAAAATAGGTAGGATATTTTGTCTATCACTGAAATATCTACATTTCGCAAACATTGTTTTTTTAATAAGATGTCGAACGGAGGTGACAGTAATGCAGCTTATCTTGGATATTTTGTCGAACGCATGAAGAGCAGAAATTTCAATTAGTGCAATATACATAATCTTGATCCTTGCAAAGCTTTTGGCTGATATATTTGAAGATGACATTCACAAATTCTCTGATATTGTGATTGACAAATGTGTGTCGGGCGGATGAAAGTCCGAAAAAAAACATTTCGATTTTTCTAAATCAAATATTTGTTCACTTTATATCATGCTTATGATTTTTCGGCATATTTAAGTGATTTCTTCTCATCTAACTAAGATTTGAATCTTAATTCAATCTTTTCCTCCTTTTGACACTAATTTCTAAGGTAGAGAGTTGATTGCAGAACACAATTTCTGGTTACAGAACTACTTTGGAAAAAAGATTCTTTATTCTGGCATATTTTGTCGAAAAATGCATGAATTAACATAGTTCAAAAGGCTTCACTATCATTTTGAAATAAGAGGGCATACTACCATTGGTAGCGTATCTGACAGATAGACCAGACCTGCATGTTAATTCAGTTACTACGCAGATATTCGTGTTCCACAGGTGTCTGTCCATATTTGACCATAATCCAACCAAAAGGGACCCAGTAACTCCAAAATTGTTCAAAGTTAATGTAACAATTATCTACCCGACTTGCAATGTAATCACTCCATATCAAAGACTATGTAGGCCCTAATATTCAAAACTTCCCTATCTCTACATGTTGAACTTTTGGAAGTCTCATTTGACCTTAATAAAGATATCAGACAATTTCAATTCATTGAATGATTGGAAGAGAGGAATGAACATAAATACATGTATTTTTGCACTGATATCTTTATTTTCCCAAATTCACACACGAGTTTTCAGTCTCTATATTCAAGGTTTCCAAAATCCTGGAAAATCTTAGCCCGGCACAATCCCGGGACTGATTAGAATTATAGTTTGTTTTATTAGAGCATAGATGTGCGTTAATAACATCGCATACAGGATGTGGTATCTCCAGAGATTCGAAATTGCCAAAAAGTCGGTTTACTTACACATGGTATCGGGATCGACAAGACTTAAGGTATATTGAATTCCAGTGTAGGCACAATTGGTAATGGCAACGTTGAGAGAAACATTTCCTGACTTATGAGCTTTCAATCTGCAATTTCCTGGATTCGTGGCTGGCAAAGTGAAGACACAGAATAAAGGACTGCATATAAAATCCGTTTTTCTTAATTGCGAGATTTGAGATCGCAATGACAAAACATAAGCCTAGTTGTAGCTACAAATAAAATGGTAAGCCAATCGAAATGATATCTTATTGCACTGGAAGATTGGGTTTTCAAAATTACGAAGAATTCAAACATTGGGACTGCAGGATTGAAGAATCCAGTCTGTGAATCAAAATTGCGGTAGTATGAGGTGAATTCTTCCTGAGCATCTCAATCCCGGGATTTGATCGATCCCGAGTTTGAGGTTTAATTCGTGGCAAACAATAAAAAAATCTGTAGTCTATGAGCAGTGTGATTGTTAAAGATCTCAATCCCGGAGATTAGCTCAATTCCTAATCCGGTATTGTATAATTCTCCAATGCTTATCTTTAATTGTTCATACTTGCAAATAATCTGTATCAAATGACAAGCTCGAATTCAATTCTGAAAAATCAACTGAAGAGCCTCATCAGTCGCTTGTTGAAAACGTAACGACTATTATATCGAAGTGTGAAGTGCCTCATTTGTGTTGCGTGTGGATTTGTGACAGTTTTATATTCGTCAATTTTTCCATCTTCAGACGAAATACAATTATTTTTTTGAAATCTCAATCATCATATTTTGGCCTTCACGTCCCGGGAATTGATTCCTTATTTACACATGTCACTGTCTTCGTTCCACATCCATGTTTAACACTAGAACCGCCACCACGACATTGCAGTCAAAAATCAATTTTTGAAATTTTGATACAGCCCGATTTGAAAGGAATTTAGTAAACGAGATAGAAGCTATGACCGAATAGTTCTATTTCCAAGGAAAATCCAAAAGTATAAATTCATGAGTAAATATATCTATTGGTTGAAAATACACGACAAACACGACAATAGCGCCTTAAGCAGTAATTTGACTGCAAATCACCCATAGTATTAAAGTCAAAGTTAAAGCTTAGATACATCCTTATCTCATTTAACAAAAAAAGTGAAAACAGTGAGTCAACATGAATCTGGATCAAGTCATGAAAGTCACCAAGTCGTCCATAAAAAATTTCTAGTGTTTTGTACATCATCATACGCACACTTAGAGAAAAGTAGACTATCAAAGGAGGACAGTAGAAGTCTTTCGATGGCACGACGAGAGAGACGTATATCTGCGCAAAACTGACAGACAGATGATAAATTGATCGAAGAAAAATCGTATCATATGACGAAGAGGTGACATGAACGAATAATCGAGAGTGAAAAAAATTCATCATTAACAATAAATGAAAATGTTGAGATTGACGACGAATCAATAATCAACTGAATGAATAAACAATAAGGAGACGAACAAAAAAACCCGAATTAATCTGGGATAAGGGTAAAATAAAAAGTACTTTGTGGCACAAAAAACAAATAACGAGCGACGAGGAAAAAATCAGAATATCTTATCGATGTTTATATACGGACTTTCTCTTCAAACGAACGATCTATCTCCTCAGAGAATTATTAAAAATCAACTTCTATCTATTCAATATACTAAAAATGAATTCTGCATGTACAATAACTACAATAAAGCGACCAATCGACAAAAAGAAAATGGTCCAAATCCAAAGAGAAAGAGAAATGTAAATTGGAAAATTGAGTATTATGTATATGCGTGGTGCGACGTCAGCCTCAAGTTTGATCTTGAAGCAATATGGAGTGAAGATAGGAATAGATCCAATAGTACAGACTATAACCGCTTCAACCGCTCGTGAGATTAATAAGATTCTAATACAATGAGAAAAACCGAAGTAAAAAATTATCCGTTACATTAAAAGTGAATTGTGATATTTATATTGGAAAACGTATGATTGAAATAGCATGGACAGGTACAAAGAAAAAGAATTCCTCAAAATGATATAAAGCTCTCAAATCGACATAAAGATGCCATAACAATATAATAAAAACAAAAACCGGAATAATTAAAAATAAAGTTCTGGGTTCTGTGTGATACCGAAAATAAATATGTCCTGAGAAGCTTCGTTGGGAAAGAGGAAATAAAAGTCAAAAGCAAATGATAACTTTGTCTGAAAATACGTCGTTAACATATTGGTGAACCAACAAAGAAATTGGGATATAAACATCACATAAAACAAAAAACAGGTCTTGTCAGTCTTGCCTCTGCATTGGAAGAAACAAAAGTTTACCATGGTTGGTACAGGAAGGATTTACGCGAATGTTACCGGAAAAGTTACCTCAAATCGGCAATGGATAATCAAACGTTTCAAAATCAAGATCTTCTTGAACTCTAAAAGGGAAATGTAAAAATCAAAAATATAAATCAAAATCAGAAAGTCTGGCGCGTTTCTATCGGGCATGATAAAATCTTTCCCTTTGGTCGGCGGACCGAAAAAATCTTCAAAAACGGTCAATGAACAAAACGAACGAATGACATCGTATGTATTCATGAAAGGCGGGGCTCACACTGTGGCGGCCACACGCATATGCCTCGCAGATGGGTATTTTACAATTTGTTGGACATCGTTGACTCGTTGCCCATGGATTATATATAAAAATAAAATTGCTTGACCAAAAATCAAGGAGAAGGCGAGATTATCTTCTTTTCTTGGGAGAGAGGAGGTGTTTGAATTCTTTTTTGGACCAAGGTCAATTGCATGCTTCAGAATCTCCATCTCAGCATAGAAAAAAGCTGAGCGAAAGTCAAAGGCAATAAACAACACAAGCAAAGGGTGGATGTTTTGCAGTACATGCAAAAACATGGTGCTGTGGTCCACATTCTGCAACAAATATCATTGTTACATGTGTAAACTGTGCAGTTTGATTTTTGGAAAACAATGACAGTTTTGCAGTTACTGTAAAAACCAGTACAGTACAAATTTAGAAACTTTTTTCTTTATTTGCCTTTTATTATAATTTTCAATTCTTTAGAAATAATAATAATAAATAAATGAATTTATCATTCAAAAGTAAAAAACATGTATTAGAAAAAAATAAACTTACTACAAAAAAAAGTCAACTATCAATAAAACGTGATTTTTTTTCGCAAGCAAAAAATAAAAAATTTTTTTTTTTGCATAAATGAAAATATAGCATATGAACCACACAGTATATATTAGTAATATAATCACTTTTTTTTATGAAAGTAAGTATAGCAATAATATGTCCCATTACCATGATAAAAAATGAGAGCCAATAAAACCCGTAAGAAATTTTAGGATGACAGGTAATTTACAGGTTCTCATCATTTATCTTTTATGTTGCAGTCATTTTGACTGCATTTGGCGGTTAAAGGTATGTAAAATTCTTGGCGGTTCTAGTGTTAAGTTATTTTCCTTAGTAAGGAGTTATCTGTTTTATTCAACATTATGCATCGTCTGTTCTTGATACCAAACATGGCATGACTTAAGCTGTACCTGGGTAACGAGTTGCCCTTTTTGATCATGATACATGCATTGACTGTGGACATTTGTCTCATTTTTGTCAACTAATGAGCTAGCAATTTATGATCATATTCTTGCTAAACGAAAGTAACGGTAGCAGTTAAGATATGTGTGCTACATTTTCACAAGAAATAATATTACTTGCTGTTCTAATAATATTTTGAAAACTCAATTTGTAAATAAGATTTATTAAGATGCAAAGAAAATATTGATTATTGTTTCCAGAGTAGCAAGAAATCTTTGCAAGTAAATTGCATATTCTGAAGTAGTTTCATTTTTCAACATGATCACACCGCCTATTTATTTGAAAAATATTTGTTTTCAACTATTATCATTATTTTGTAAGATAAAATTATCTTAAATTTATGCATGAACTTGTAAGTATATTAAGCTGGTTCATTTGATTTCAGTTGATCAACTTAAAAGTTTCTGTTGCGAACAAACCGAGCGACTAAAGTCACAAACAACATTTATTTCAAAGCTATTGGATCCTTTTGTATTCATTTCTAGATTAGCTGTTGGAGCAAAATGCACATCAGATGTGGAAATACCGTCCAAAGCTTGTGCACCTACACAGCTTAGCAATAAGGTTCACATCTAAGGCCCCAAAGTTTGTGCGAAGGGTCACTATATGCGGACATTATAATGTTCATGTATATAAAAGTACACATTTAAACAGATAATGTGATGAACCATTGGTCGGGAGAATTTCTGTAGATCTTTGCTTAGCCGTCAATTACAAAGGAAGAGAAAGTATCTCTATTGCATTTTAATACATCTTGTTGAGCTGACAACTAAAATATGAGTTAATTTCCTCCTTCATTAGTCTTCCGTTTATATGCAATTCTCGCATGATAATTCTTATATCATGCATGACAATTCCTACTTGACAGTCAAAATCTCGCTTTATAGACTTCCTTTTTTATAGATTTTGTAATCTTTGCATCAGTTGATCATTATAAGTACTCTAATATCGCATAAAAGGAGAAGGCAACTAGTTTTCATGAAAAAAAAACAACAAAGATCTGTTCGGTAACCGACCCTTCACGACTTCTTTACGATTAGGAAATCTACAGCTACACTGATATCCGATCCGAATCCCGAGAAATATACTACATGCGTTCAAACATAGCATGTGGGAGGACAACAATACAAGAATCCATCAATTTTTCATCATGCGAAATTCAGTTTTAAAATCTTCCTAAGAATAGTTTCCCTTACTTCGTGTGGGAGCATCTCTTTCACGCATTCTCGAAATGCTGCTAATTTTCTAGCTCGGTCATTATCTCTGCGAATTAACACAATGTAAAAAACTGATTGAAATGTATTAGATTTCCTTCCTCCCTTCCTACGCTCCTACGCTGCAAATTTATGTATATTAACAGCCCTACATTTTTCTACACGAAGCAGATATTTTCGCCAAATATTCCCTTCTGAATCGAGAAAGGCGTTTAAATATTGTAAACGACCATCTCTTCATGGAGTTAAATCGTATTCTGTCGTCTTCTTAATCACAATTCATGCTGACTGGAATTCTGTCATTGTAAGGGAGAAAAGTATGTGTAGGAATGATAAAAAAAGTTTGGCACTCCACATTGGAACCATCCATATTATACAAGACTGACATCAGTGAGTTTGGTGTCATTGTAGCATTTCACAAAGCTAGCATGATTTATTTAGAATCAAAGTGCTGACTGAATAACGTTCTCGACCTATTGGTAGCAGTCTGTAAATACATTTGTCTCCTCATATGTAGAAACCGAACAAACACATGAGAAAATGAATAATGGCATGCATCTGCGTCACAAACATGGGAAATCGCACTCATTGACCTCATCAGGGCTTCGAAGTCGTGATCCGACTACCACGGCTCCGGGCCACTCCGTCTCCGACCCAAGCCCTTCCACAAATAGTCGGGACGAAAAAGGGTTTTCAAAAAAGTTCTTCAAAAAGGTAAAAAAGGGTTTTCAAAAACTTCAATCCGCATCCACTTGGGTGTATTTTTTGTCCTGTGTGATAAGAATAGGAACCGGCTATATAAGAACGGGGAGATAAGAACGACTCCGGGCGGCTGCGGCTCCGAAACCCTGGTCCACAGTCCACATCGTTTCCGTAATTTTTGCTCCATACGGCTCTTGATGCTTGTCCATGTCAACTTTTGAATTAAAAGGATCTCCTTTATAGCAACTCCCCTTGCTTTCTGTGCATTATCAAGTCGTGACTCAATACAAAATATATGTGTACGCTTTCAATTACCTGATGCTTGAGGATTCCTTTCACAACTTCATTAGACATGCACGAAAATGATGCCGAAGACGTCGTAATGACGTATCTAACTTGCTCATCACCGGCGGAAACACATATACTTCTATGTGGAAAGCATTTATGTGCATGCAAAGTCAGAATCATGAGGCAGAAGAGATTACGAAGTGCTTTATCTGTCTTTTAGCAAATGCATATTATTTCTGTTTCAAATGCATTACATATAATGTGTCTTATGGCCGGGTTTTCTCAAGTTCATAAAATGGAAAGCGGATAACAAAGGTGTAGATTGACCAAATTTCACATGTTGTTTTTATTCGCTCAATCAATCAATGATTCTCTAATCCCTGTTCGCCACTTGCTTTCATCTAATTCATTAGCGTTGAAGTGTAGAAGAGTAGTAAATTTTCGTGATGGCGTCATCATGGACACTCTCTCAATTGAGAGAGATTGGCGTAACGTGCATGCAGAGGATGGAGTGACACTGCCTTCTCTGATAAGGAAGTTTGATTGACCTGCATCGAGTACGTAGCGTTCTCTCACCCTTATGCAATACAAGTATGAAATGAGTGACCACATGTAAAAGCCGTGGATGGGGCTGTACTGTATAAATCTCCCACGCAAGCATCACTTCTCATGAAAAGGACATCCTGTTGATCTGAATAGCCATAGATCTCCAATCCAGCATGGGATTTGCCTTCAATGACTTTTATTCCAGAATTTGGCTTCGTTTCCCGCATTGATATTATAGGAATTAAATTATTCAAAAGAGTATTTGATAAACAATAACGCCAAATAATAATAATTTATTTCATGCACTTTTTCCCAACAAGGAAGACTAAATCTAAGATTGGAACATGATTCCATTGACGATCTAGACAGTTCTCTAGACATTCTCATCCTAGACTGGTCACTAGGGAAGGCAGCTGCTGTAGACATTACTGCTGCACATCCGCTCACTTCTGATTTTGCTCATGGACAGAGTGCAATCGGACATCTGTCTGACTCTGACAGCAGCAGAGAAGCGCAAACATCAAGCAAATGACGCAAAGTGTGCCAGTATGGGATGGATTTGTGAGCCTATGGCGGCTAACCCTTGCGGTGTTTGGGGCTCAAGAAATGGAAGCACTACTGGTGGATCGGATTTCCAGATTTCTGCCAACATGCACTAATGATCGCCACTCATTGATTCGCATTGAGGTACTTGACTTCGTGGGCATGACACTAACAAAGTCAGTTGCCAGATCTATCTTGGCGCGCATGACTTCTTCAAGTGTTTTCTTTTTTTTGACTTGGTGTCTTGAGTTGAGCAGTGATTCCTAGACTTTGTACATAGGTTTATTTGTGTAAGAACTAAGTTTTTGTTTGATGCATCGAGCACAAGGTCATGCATGTAATAAAATTATATAAGAAAATTAGATAGATCAATCACTTAGCCTATTTATTTACGTTGTTCAAAATATTAAATAAGACAATTCAATGATAAGTCCGCACTGAAGGAATCGAAAACCTCACATGGTTGTTTTGAGAGTTTCATCACAGCATCCTGAACCAAAGTTAAATGTTGATATCCTGAAATACAACATGTACCTATTAACAGAGACGCTGTTTAAAACGTCCTGTTCGTTCCATTGGCAATACTAATCAATTGATATTTAAAACATTTGCTATCATTTAGAAAAGCAATAAAATCTGTCTAGACACCATCGAAGGACATTTGTGAATCTGGTAAAATGTTATCAAAAACGAAATCAATTTGTCAAAATGCACCTCATCTCCTGTCATTAATGCAAATTCTAGCTAAAGGAACAAAGAACACAGACAAGGTGTTTTTAACCAAAAGATTTTAAAGCCTGTCACGTTTTTGAAGTCTCACTCACCATGGATTCGGAAAATTTGTGTAATGAGACAATGAGTGGAGCAAGAAAATTCTTTAGAACTTTAATTGGCATCCTGTTTCGAGTGTTTCTAGCAACATGAGTTCTCTTAGTCATGTAAACTTATCACTGAGGAGAGAGAAAGGCATGTTTATTGTCTCTTGACATGGTATGGAATACGGATGTCGTCCTGACACATATAAAGTGACATTCTAAGTACGTCTAGAGCAATAGTCATGAGACATCCACTGTTGTCTCAAATATGCTGGTAACGTTAGACTGAACGATTAATCGATCATATCATGTCATAACCTGACTAATAATAGCATGTCAAAAATGTACACAATTGAGATCACAACACAGACAATGAATTCGATTAAATCACATGAATATGCCTGTATAATGGATAATCCTGCAACACTTGGATAATCAAAATCCGCCTTTATATCTGGCAGTGGCAAATTATTGCATAATTAGGACTTTGGCAAACATTGAGCAAAGTAGAATAATTCATTAAAATGAAATGTGAGAGATGTGAGACAAATTTTAGTGAGATATTCTTTAACTTTTAAATTCTTGAGCAATTTATTTTATTCGTTTGTAAAATTGAAAATGAAATCCTCGCACAATTTTGACAGATTACATAACGTCCGTTAGAGTGTCCCATTAGTAGGCTAAATATCACTTGTTAGTTTGTTTCTTTCATGGCAGAGGAATGGAACTTCCTAGGGTCGTTTACTCGTTACTGTTGATTTGGATACTGTCATAATTGGTTACTGTCCTCTTGGAAGCTGATTTTAGATAAGCATATACTTTAGATTATCCGATATTAAAATTATGCTAGTCAATAAATATATTTTCATCATTTATACATTCTTGATAATACTCTGTTTGCTATCAGAAGATGCAGAGACTAAAATAATGCAATTTGTTTAACATTCCATAGAGGTTACACGGACATGCATCGCACTCGCATATACAAGCCATGTTCATGCACAAAATAACTTATGTTAAATATCCGGTTCCTCAAAGAAAGAAAGTCGTTATAAAATTTGGTTTAGCAGCCGACTGTTCTGAATGCGGTTCTAATTAAGAAAATTGTGTTCAACTGAAAATAGTGAAAATATGAGATTGGGAGACCAGATGGAAAGGAAGGACAACAAAAAGGAAGATTGAAGCAAAAAAAATAATCTACAGTTTTGGAAGTCAATTCTACAGCAAAATTGCATTTTTTGTTTGTTTTCATTGCTTCATGTAGGACTGCAATGATGAAAATAGGTCTCTGAAATTTAGTATTGAAATTCATGTGAGTAATTTGACTATTAATGTCAATAAATTCTTAAACGAGTTTGTCATAACATTTATTATAACTTATGATACTGCGTCTGATTGTATTAATATTATGATATCTCTGTCATAGATGGTCTATCAATTAATCATTGATTTTTAAGCATTATATCGCTGGTTGTGAGGTCGATAGTTTCGGTGGTACCGCATCTGCAACGAATCGTGCGCAACACAGAATAAAACCAATCAGTTTATGCATTATATATTTCATGTATTGGTAAGAATCAGATTTGCCAATAGGAATAAGAAATTCATGGGAACTTCATTAATGCTTCTCTAACGTGCTTGACACAGGATAAGGCACATACGATCTCTCTACGATTTTGTAACAGAATTAAAGCAACAGACACAGAACAGATAGCATATACCATGATCAATGTTACTTGCTCAGTATATAGAAATCCCATTTTTCGCTTTGTTTAAGTTGGTGAGACTAGAATGGACAACAGCTTTTTGTTGATGGTCATTTCAGCTGCTCGGTCAGGCTCCGATTTATGTCAGTGTTGCTCGATCTTAAGAAGAATCAAATTACTGAAACCCACAATAGTTGTAGATTCTTGTCTCACGGCGGTGTATTGCAAGTTATTTTATCAAAATGATTTTGTACTTAAAGAAGGATGATAATAATTGTGATATAGTCTATATACAGTGATATTGTCATATAGTCTAAGGATGTATGGATATCTCATTTGCTCATGATATCGCTTGCTTCACCAACTCTTAGGTTTTCATTGCAATGTGGAACTTTCACTTCTATATTAAGTAAGACAACACAATCAATTAACTGAAATCAAAATATGATAAACAAGAAATGTAATGATGAAAAGACCACAAACGTGTGCGATCCACTTCCATGTAATAGTAGAGGTAATTAATCAGATTTTGGTATTACATAATAGCACAGATGGGCGTCTTTCTATCATGTTTCATGTACGCCGTTTAGGTACCAAAAGTTTTTTTAGCAAGAACAATCCTTACGTGAAAAAATAAGGTAAAAGTAGTTCTTTAAGAACTGGTGAAAATCATCGTCTCTTATTGTCTATATAAAAATTGGTTCATCTCTTTCGACAAAACGCTTTCAGTTTGAAGGCAGGCAATTTGCTGAATACGGAATCAGTGATGTAACATAACAGACAAACTGGGGGTGGTTAGACGACGAATATTGCGCAACTTCACGCGTTAGCAACGCTGCCTTAGGGAGCGAGTGTGATGTAATACACATGATCGCCATAACCTTCACAGTTCACAACCTTGACTTTCTAAGAGCCTGTCGAATGTTGAAAACATTGCAATGAATCATTATTCTATCCGACTGTTGTTAAGGGCTCATTTACGAAATTCAAAAGCATTACAGCGGCACCACTCAATGCGAAGGTTACTCTGTCACCTAATGAGGACATGGCTGCCACCTCTCAGCGCACTCATCTGTTTCATAAGCTCAATTCCCATCCCCTCAGCCTTCCCAGTTCACCATGACAACACAGATTCGTGCTCACTCTTAACTCAAATCTGCTGTTGCTAACGCATAGCTTCGAGCAGAAGCCGCAAATTACTAATACTGAAAGACAGTGACAGACGAGCATCAAAACATTGTCTGCTTTGGATTTATCAGCCCCTGGCGCCCGAAATTAAAAGTACTTTTAGATTATAGGAATGACGGTCATCGGTCAGGCCAAATAAGGACATTGCGAGGGCATGTAAGTGGTATATCTTAGATTTCATTAGGTTATATATATACATGTATATGTAAGTGTTCTGCAAAAATCATGATTCATGTGTAGTTTTTTTGTAGAACAATCGTAAAATTTCTAATATTCAGTGAAGTAGGTATGCAGTAGTTGATTGTTTCTACATTCTTTTTTATCTCACGCTTCGTAGCAATTGCAGTCGCTAGTACTTTTCACAATCACGGGATTCCGGGATCTCGCAAAAATACATTGTTGGGAAACCACGATTACGAAACAGATCGCTTCATAGTGTGCTAGAGGAAGAAAAGAGCCTTTTGGTAGTGATCTTCAGCTGTAGAAATTACTACTTGACATAATCTGGTGAATTAGCAAGGGCAATACAGTATAATTTGATATTTACTCGTCTTATATGTCCACATAATAGACGCTACTTTCCACATCTACCACTATTTTACATATTTTTTGCTATCGCGAAATTCTGCATTGCCATTTTCCCTGCAGTACAAACTTCCACAATAAAGCATGATTACTTTATAAAACTGTCATCAATATTATAAGAGTACAAGTATTTGAAATAGTTTAAATGATAAAATGTGTATCATTCATGTCCATGCATTATCTTTACGACATGCAAATCAGGCATTTAGAAAATAACAAACGAAGACTGTCAATATCAAATTGAACAGGTCGAAATATCTATCTATTTGTGATTAATCTATAAACGTATTAACGCAGAAGAGCCAAGCTGTTCAAATCACTGAACCATGGAGTAAAGAGATGGCTGACAGTTGGTTTCATAGAGTCCGATCAATCAGAATAATATAGGCTAGCTCCACATGCTAGAAACTGGAAGATTTTATGACACTGTTCTTTGTTCCCGACTACGAAGTGATCTTCATGCCACGAAGAATCGAAGTTGGAGACCTTTTAGGAAATAATTAATTCTTGGAATTAGCTTAAGCTTAATTAATTCTTGTACAATTTTGTGTGATTGTTTTTAGTATCCATTACGGGATCAGAATAAGTTTGTATATAAGCACAATTATGTGACAATTCATTTGGCCACCGACACTAGTGCATGTAGCAACAGTCACAAAAGATTAGAAATTCAATGAACAAAATTTAATAAGTTGAGCAATATTCATTCCATAATAGATTTAATTTTGACACAAGAAATAGTTTGAAATTTAATTTCAACCACAATAAAATAACTACAACATCACTAATAAATCAATCCCGGGATCCTCGGGATTTGCAGAAGCTTGCGGAATCCCGTAATCGCATTCGTATCTGCAGCAATCGTGATTAATTGATTTTTTAATGCTTTAAATGATTTTTTCTGGCTTTTATCATCGAACACAGATGTTGTGTCATCATTCTTTGAATCACATTTTCCTGGTAGCATGATTGTAGGCTAGGTCAATGGTTTTTGAACACGAAATCGTGACAAAATTTGGGAAATTCAAGATTTTCTCGAAATTCGACAAAAGTTAAGAGAAAAGTAACATACGACGTACATTACACTAAATATGGGGCAATCATGTTTTAAATCGCTGTGCGTGAAAAATCACTCATAGATTTCTAAAGCACGGTATACATGTATGTCGAAGTCATACATTTCCACATTCTTCCAAACATACCTCGGAGGTTGAGTGTTTGTTATTTCGCTGTTGCATGATTTGTGGTTTCATCGATTCCGTTATTTTTCTCATTGTGTTAGTGCCGATGTCTTTAATTTGCATATTCTTCAATTTAGTAGGAATTCAGCTTCATAAAGAATCACAATAAAAGGTTTTAGAGTACATGCGAGTATGAGGACTGTAATGAATTTGGCCATCATTTAGCTGTAATATAAGTGTTCAGCATTGTTTGGTAAAGCAACACGTGAAACATTTTCTTACAACAGATATTTATGTCTTCTATTCATTCAAGCGAATAACTATGAAACGTTTGAACAATGACATGCTTCTTTTATCAGGGGAAATTAATTTTTATTACTTATTTATGTAAGCTGAATATAGGTCAGAATTTTTCAGAACGACCTTCAATAATAATAAAATTTACTATGAGGGTTGCTGCTCTTCTGAATGAGAAAATTCCCAAGCTTTTGTGTAATCTACAGATACATTCAAAGGCACCGACTAACATGTACTTAAACACTTGCGGGTGGTATTTAAATGAATATGTAAAGCACGTGAAATACACTCGGCCCCTTACACTACGCCTTGGACAAGCGGAACCATGCGATGACAAGCACTTAGAGTCGACTAAAACTAAGTTATCTGTGACTCGAAACAGTGAATATGTGTCACTATTAGAGCTTAGAAAGAATAAGGTTTCCACTGAAAAAACACTGACAAATACTATTGATGCGACAAATGTACGACAATAGAGTTACGCAGCTGTGAGTACAGTCCTGGACCCCTGGAACATGGCTTGGCATGTGCGTGTGAATGGAAGTACACGGATGATCTACCACGAAGGTGTACACAAAATTGTCTCAATGAAATCTTTATCTAGGCATGATGAATTGACAAGGTTGCTATAGGTTCAACATCTGAATGCTCACTGATAGAACAATTTTCTTGTATTCAGTAATCATCGAGAATTCTCGTTGAACCAGGCTATTGGTTACATTCATAAAAGCGTCAAAACACACATTCGGTTAATTAATACTCGATTTAGTCGACGTGGTGGAGCGGAGATCCCTGGAATAGTCGTCTTCTTCAATGAAATATAAAATCTTTCTTACTACCTGTTGTAGAAATGCATGAAAAAGGGAAACTTTTCCGACTATTTTTAATGATTGTTTTTGAATAACTATTTTTGAAGAATATTTCTTTCAATATCCTATGTATAAAACTCAACGAATTTGCACTCTTAATTTCAAAATTGAGATACAAAGGGAAGATTGCATTTCTGCAATTAAGACTTCTTCTCAATTGAGTATCAACCAATGCATGCTTTTAACGTTTTGAATTACTTAGCAAAGTGCGATAGGAATACGAATGATCGTTTATCAACGTTAAATTGCAAATTGAAAACTATTTTTCATTGCAGCTTCGGTTCTTCAGCATTGAATCCTTTTCTACCATGCATAATTAAAGCTTGTATTAATGTATACACTCATGTGCTGTTTATTTTAACACGTAAATGGTGGAATTCGATAAGAAAATTGGTTTTCTCTCCACTTAGCGAAGTTAGTTATGGTCTGTTTCTTTCATTCTCATTACAATAAATCAAGTATTTGAGGTTCAATTAAAATATTTTGTCTTTTTGTTCATTGCAACATTATTTTCATTGAAATGCTATGTGAAATGAAATGAGAGTCAATGAGTGCTTACATAGCCCAGCATGGCTACATATTTCCAGACTTGATCAAAAGTGTTTTCAAAATTTCAAGTGTGTTTCACAAAGCACTTTCAATGAGAGAGCCATTGTCCATAACCGATGACAACGATCACTGTATGTAAAATGTAATCTACATTATATGCATGTGCTAACATAATCAATGGTCCCTGGCAGAAACTTTCCGACTTTCTGTTAATTGGATTTCTGCTAAATGGGCCGGCACCACGAAAACCCGCTGAAATTTCGTAATTAAAGAATAGTGATATATAAGTTAAGTAAGGCAGCATATTTCACATCAAATAATGTGTGAAAAATAAGAAAGTGTTTATGAAGGAAGTACACAAAATGTTGTTTTGCAAGTTTGAGTTGCTCTTCACTCACAAGAATAATTTGATGGAAATCTGATCGAGTCTGGACAAGTCTCATTGTCTACCAAACCGAGTCATCAATCTGGTTTGAGTAAGCAAGTAATCAGACTAGATGAGACGGCAAAATGCGTCTGTGAGTATCCCAAGAAAGCAGCGCTAAACATACCATGGAAAGTCCTAGAACACTTGCAAAAGACCTTCATAAAGACATTCAGGGATTTCTCAGGAGAATTTTGTTCATTTCTTTCAATATTCTTACTCCTTCATTATATTTCTCACTCTGCTCTGGTTTTTAGCCTACTTCTGCTCCCGTCCCGGACGCTGACTCATTGCAGTCGATAATCAGGACACAGAAGCGCCGTCACCGATTCGGGATTTGAGATCGCGCCAACCCCTTATTTCACCCTGGTGAGGACGACGTCGCTGCATCATCTTCTGCCTTTCCTCTTTCCTCTAACTCGCTCCCAGTCTCACGAAACGAGGCGATGAAGAACAGAAGAGGGATAGAAAACGGCGACGAGGCGAGATGCATAGACATCGTAGGAGGAGCGAGTCGAGTGGGAAATGAACTTGGCTGAGGTTCTGCCGCCGTTTGCACGCGTCGGTTGTTGACGCGCAGATGACGACGACGGCAGAAATAGCAGTAGCAGCCACGCTTATGTCCTTATGTAACCCCAATGTAGAATTGAATCGAGTTTGCTCGGCCTCTTTACCTTGTATGACCTGAGCATTGAATGTAAGGACAGATAAGACGGAGTTGACTACGCATGTAGTCGTCTTCGAAACTTTTAAGTCTCATTAACTCACTTGCAGTACTCTTCCCATTCGAGTTTATTCGAGAGCTAGCGTGAAAGAAATTAACTCCTTTGTAAATCATTTCCTTCTTCAGAGTGGGAAAGGCTCAGGTGTTCAGTTCGGCATCAGTATGAAGATACCAGAGTGGAAACCGGGACGACTTTATCAACTCGGACACAGCCCGATGCAGCTTCGGTCTGTCTAATCTAAAGTTAAACAGCTATTTGTATACTTCAGTTGTAAATTATAATTGTATAATAAATTGTCATATTTCAAGATTCACTCGAGATGCTTTTCTGCTCAGAATTAAGGCATAATATGCAGTCATAACTAAATGCAATTTTTGATGTGTGAGTAGTGTGTGCATGCAAATACACGCAATCACAATTTGAAATGTGCAAACGCGTGCTTGAAAATTGGGATTCGTGACCACGAAAGAAATTGTGATGGTATCAATAACTTATCCCACCGGTTACTTCTGTCCACTCCGTAGTTCTCACCTCGGAGCATGATCAGTGAGTGAAATGGCAACAACCAATTAGGAACCAATGCTAATGTAATGCAACATAGCAGCACTACAATTCAGACGATTTTGCTTCAAATCTGCATGACTTATTACTACAGTAGAAATATGCAGAATGTACGTAAATAGACAGGCGAAATATATCCCTTTTCTTTCATCTTTTCCAATGGTCAGAATCTTGACACATTGCTCAAATTTTCCGTTCAAAACCGTGGATCCAAAAATTATGATTTATGAAGCATGAGCATGATGATATTGCTGTCGAAATTAAAGAGATGGCCGAACTCCCCTCGGGATATCGATCTGACTAATAGATGGATAAATGGTGTAGATAGGCCTAAGTGATATGAAACAGACCTATTGAATGCGGGATATTCAAAATTACCCTTTAAATAAATAGAATGATCTAATTGCTAATTGCAAAAGTAACATTCAAAATTAATATACAAATACATGACAGGTTGGGCCATAAAAGACCGCTGAATGCTCTTTGCATTTTATCAAATAATTGGTCTATTATTTTAAACTCCGCATTTTATTGAAACAGGCAATTGCATAATGCAAACTGTAATCACGTGAAGTACCAAAAAAGTCTTTCGTTATTTTGTTCTGCTTACATTCTTCCTCTTCAACAATGGAATGTCGAATATTCCCACGAACAGATATAATATTTATTGAGATGCATTTGCATACATACATGCATATACATGCATGTATGTTGATGAATTTCGCTATTCCAATGAAAAGAAAGACAATGCCAATAAATAAGGTCTTATTGTGACAATATTTCGATTGTCTCTTTTACAAGTCTGATGGTATAAAGAATTCTATCAACACTTTGACATACAAAAATTGAAAAAATATATCTATGGATTTTGATTGAGCATGACATTCGTAGCTGATGAATTCACTTTGATATAATACTTTGCTGTGTCTTTAGTTAAAAATTACAGGAAAATTTGTGTGGGTGAACCTGAGTTGATCAGATGCCAAACAAATGGAGGTGTTCACTTTTAAAATATATGCAAATATTGCTTTACTTTAGTAAGATGCTGATGCATTCAGATTCGCCAATATGAGATTCATCACAAATTTTGTATTTTGTTTTATAAACAGTATTTTTACAAAGCAGATATTCTCGTTATTGCAACAGCAACTATTATGACACGGAAAATTATTTGTCGTTCTTAATTGTCTCGTCAACGATTTAGACAAGAGATAGCATGATTTTGGTTGGCTACAGTTATTTCTCTCAATTTATCCCGAATTTTTCTACCTTGAATTTCGCTTAGAAATGGAATTCTGAGGAAGATCATATTTTTATCACTTCATTGTTGCTTCACCTTAGGTTTCTCAGTGTTGATACACTTATCGATAATCGAATCAGGACACCCGTTATCACGAACTCTGCTTCTGATGAAAGCCATGGCATCCAAAAGAACAATTTCTGTGAGCTCTAAGATTTTCAGATTTTAAATGCCTAACTTTTCCTAGACAAGGGCACATGGCTGTCCCATGTGCATATGACCACCATGCAAAGGCATTGGAAAAAATCGTAGAAAAGTTAGATTGTTCTAATGTGACATCTGTATTTAAGAAAAAAATTTGAAAATGATTGAACTCTTCAAATTTAAAGCAATATTGTCATTAACGATGAACAGAAGTTCATTTAATGGAGAGAAGAAACTGCAAATACAACATCAGTACTATCTCTACCAAAATTTAAACTTTGCAGGAAATTTTTCGAAGATGAGAGATTCAATATCAACAGGGTGTCCCAAAATTAGCGCAGTTTTTTTATTTTGCCGTAAAAACGAGACTTTACGTTCAAGAATAACATTTATGTCGAAAAACGGAAAGAATTGTGAGGTTTTAGTATTTAAAGTATCAATTCAAAAATTCGTTCATTTTCGGTCAGGAACATCGCCCTTTACATCGATAGGCCTGTAATAAGTATGATCTTGAAATAAAAGTATCAAAAGCATATCTAATGAACCCAACGATGCGTCATGCGCACCACGAATAATATGGCCTCTGTGATTGGTCAGTTGTTAGATAGCACACCAAACAATTTTTGCAAAGGTTGTGATTATTCATCACAGGGATAAATTTTAGCTGTTATCAAAAATATGGACGGTAATCGCAACTTATCATTGAGTCAAGACTCAATTGTTCGACTGCTTTATCATACAAATGAAAGATTCCACTCAAAGTTTATGTGCATGTTAGACAAAGAGATCCATTTGTAGCGTCACTGCAACATCACACGTCAAATTTCAAAATTTGAAAATACTTGCAGTCTTCTCGAATCTCGATGCCCCTGGAAAGGGCAAGAAGCTTGTAGAGGAAAATTGTGTGTCTCGAAGAATATGTAAGTGTGATGTCTCTAAATCTCCGAGCTCATTGAACTTGTCCAGCTGCAACACTTGCTTTTCTGACTGAAATTCCGAGATCAATTTTCATAGAATGTTGAAGACAAATAGGGACTTTATCTTAATCCCATTTCTTCTCCCATCACTGCAGAAGATAACGATAACCAAATAAAATTCGGCAAACGGTTAATAAGCAATACAGATTTAGTACCCAGGATTATTTGGAGTGATGAAGGAATATTTTCACTAAATGACAAGGAAATTGCATCGCATGGCCCACCATGACTTTGACCCGCTATCTCCATTCATCGCGTGTTGAGGTATTGGCAGCCTTCTCTCAGTGCCATAAATTTGAGTTGCTTTTCTCGTCTAACCTTGTCAATGACAATAATTACAATTAACTGATAAAGAATGACCTCATTGCACAAAGTCAATCGAAAGGATGTTGCTCCTCAGCCGCAACTTTTCTATGAGATAAAGCATCACCGCACTTTCCTCGTCATGCTATCGCAATTTTAAGAGAGCCCCAATTTCTTCAAATGGTTTTCGGACGCGGCCTTGAAACAATTTGGTCAGCAAGATTCCATGATCTGACATTATGACATTGCCAGTTTTGGATGCCATTGAAGGACAGGTTGCATCATAATCGAAATCCAAAACTATTGACTGACCAAAGAGATAATCGGTACCAAGTTTGATGAAATCAAAAATGAAAAAATCACAAATGCTGCTAAAAACATCTAGAAGAGTGAATGTTTTATTATCCGAAGATGGACGATCTTTTGAACATTCGCTGCAATTACTAAAACATCATGATATTCTCATGTCATTTTTCATTATGAAAATGAAATTCGAGCGCAAAAAGTCTTTCTAACATGGAAATTAAAAGTTGCGCTAATTTTGGGACACCCTGCATATTACAACAGGAGGTGGGGGAAAGGTTGTTGCCCATGCCTAAGTCGCAGACATGTTTACAGCAACAATTATTAAAGAAAATTTGATCAGAAGTAATAGTTAACTCGTGTAATTGTCGAAAATCATTTGTAGGAAGTTAATGTTGTCACAGATGTGTGTTGACTAAAGTATTTACTGTTGATTAAAACACACTATTGGGTCCTGTCAATGGAATGGAGACATGCAGATTAACAACGTTAAGAGAACCGAAGAGCATATGACTAGAATTAATAGATGATTCAGTAATAGAAGAAATAAAAGAGAAACCGTCTTGTAAGTCTGTAGAAATGAGTGTAATATTTTGACAAAGGAGTGCCCATCATACAGTGTCAGTAGTACAAATAAATGGTTGACCTTGTAAAGGATTCGTATGATCTCTAGACAGCAAAGTTAATCGACTCAGGAAAGGGTCACAGCACTTTAATTGAAAAAGTTGACATTTTAGAGATTGGTTTTGACTATTTGCTATTGATGCGAGATTCTTATTGAAGCTTTAATGGACTGTGTCACAAAGAAGCTACAGAACTAAACAATAATTTTGCAAATGTGGAGTAGCTGAAGCGTTATAATGGGAATTATCCATAGCAACAAATTTTTTTTGGCTTTATCAGAAGACGAAATTGTTATTGATTCGAAAGATTTGATTTCTTTAATGCAATTGTGATGATTTGAAAATGAAAGTTTTGCATTCTTCGTAATATTCTGCCTGTTTCTTGTATTGATGAAATGTTACAACTGTTGTGGAATATCATTAAGATTACTAATATAATAGGCACGATTTGGAAGATGCATAAACTTCCACATATAATCATAACTAGAAAATGTGAGTAACTTTTTTACGTAAAGAATAAAAGGAAGCACTAATAATGATATCATTTCGGAAAGACAACATCGTCTTATGACCTTTGTTGAGAATATTTAGTTGATCAGATGAAACAGATTTAGAGGACATATTGACGAGAGAATTTTAGTAGCGAAATACATATGCACATGAAGACCTCCTATATGTGCATATAAGCATGCATATGAACCTTCTCTTATAACTCCTAGCTTTGCAATCAACAAATACATGTAGTCTGTTGTTGATTCTGATCATCAATATAAATGGTAGAATTTCTATGTTTTTTACATATAACGTTTAATCTTGATTTCTTTGTGTGCTTTTGTGAGTCGGATAAGGAGTTATGTAAAAGGAGTATTTTTAACTTCTCTTAGCTCGTTCATCCTTGCAATCCTTCGGCGAAGCAGATGTTCTAAGAACTTTTGAGCAAATTTATTTGCTTAATGATATTCATCACACAAGCGTACATAACCTTGACATTATCATTTAAATTGCTGCTTGCGGAAGCGGACATTTGAAAATTTGTGATTTTATTTCTTTTGTTCTCCCGTTCAAAGCTTAGGGAAAATATTCTTTTAAAACTTTTAAGTTTATAAACAAACTTACTTTCAAGCATAAAAAGGCTTCAATAAAGATACATATGCATCAACCCCAAATACAATATATTTTTCCACTGTCTTTGATTAATTCAATTCAAAAATTTAATATTTCAGATTTTATTATATTAATTGATTATTTTTCTATTCAATTAGAATTCAATTTAAATATCAAGGAATGGGAGAACGAACCAAAACTGCCAAGCAAAAATCACAAATTAAAGGGGTCACATACTTCAGATACTGACAGGATATTTCATGAGGTTAATCATCAGATGTCGTGGAGTGACATTTCTCGTGACCGTTTTCCTCACTTTCTACAACACTTTTTCAGATTTCATAAGGTTTCAGAAATCTGTAGGCTTCGTTAATGTTCATATTTACGCATCGCATACATAAAATGTATATCAAATTTTGCATTGCATGAAATTTTGTGTTTCGCTGTTTGAATTGCTATACCACTTCTTTGATCAACAAAGTAGAGATAAAGTTGGTGAGTTTGACTTTAGCAAAACAGTTCATACAGTAAATATTTTCATATAGAAATATTCCGTTTTAATATTTTCTGCTCAAAAAAGTCTTCGAGTTATTTTAAACACTTTGCTAGGTTTGTTATGCATGCTTTTGCGCATGTCTATGCTGATGCCTGCTTCGTTCTGGCACATTAATGGCAATAAGTAAATAACTGGAATACACATGAGAAGCAAAACTGTTTAATTGACGAATGAAGTACACGAGGACGCAGACAAAGAATTGAAAACACGCATGAAATTTGATAACAGGCAGACGCTTGGTTTATCATTCGATCTATTTATAGATTAATATCAAAGCATTAACCATTTTTAAAATCAAAAAATTGCATAGAATTACATATGAAATAAATTTATCCTATTGCAATGTCGCTATCCTTCTTTTTACCGCAATGTTAAATTTAAATATAAAAAATGTTTTGGTTTAATAGAACCTACCATGTAAAAGAATCATTCCGATTCATAAAGTGAGCAGAGCACTAAACTAGAAGATCTCCTAGTTAAGTGCATTTGCCTAATTATAAAACCTTGTTCATCATTTGAAGCGTATCGCCTCACGATCGGCTATTGCCTATTATTCCTATAAACAACTACTCCCCCCAATCGTCTATTGGCCTCCTGAGTGACCCCACTGACGTCTCATCGCCCATTGGGAAACATCTTTATTCTGCATTCGCTCGGCATCAAAAATGAGAGGCAATCATTAAACACATTTGTGAACATTCTATCACTCAGATCGGTTGATTTCCTGAAAGGGCATGTCCTCACTCAAGCAACAACTTTCTCGTCTACCATTGAGCTATTTTCAGGTTGCACTTAAATTTTAGAACAATTCACTTCTCATTACTTGTCTTTTAACAATCTATTGATTTGGGAAACGTCAGTAACTTTCTTTTATTATTCAACCCACCCACATCTATCAGTCACGACCAGATATCATACTTATAGTTTTCCTCTTACAAGCAGCTTACAAGATTCAAGAGTGATCCGGTGTTAATAACAAGCTTATAGGGATTATCAGCGCACGCGGAAGTCATGAACAACGTCAAGTGATTGACAGTTGAGCATGGATGTGTGAGAACGGAAACAACTGAATCGACGTCGCCATGACAACAGGGATAGCCTGATGAGGACAGAATCGCTGCCAATGATATAACATCACTGAGTGCAGTAATATTTAGAGATATTTAGAGCAAACTCTTCATCACAACGATGATCACAGTAATAGTTTCTTTGAAACACGAGAAGTAATGAAATGTCAAGTGTTGTGGTGACTGAATATCAACTGAAAGCAGTAATAGCCTATTCATTATAAAGCGATGGCAAACGTGTTATTCAATCATGTATTGCAATTTGCTCTATACAGAATAGAACAGAGCTTGAAAAATATTGAAATATTACATGAGAGAAGTGATTGCCTTTACAATGCAGAACACGATGAGATGTTATCAGGAAAATACCCTGAATGACTACGACACGGCTGGGAGTGTTGCAATGGTGTTGTCTAACAAGATAATGGAATTTTTCTAGCTATCCATGGATAGTCACATCAAATTTACTAGCTGATTTTTTTGTCAATCGATCGCAATGTTTCGTGTGAAACAATGAAGAACTACATACAGTACGGTTGGGAGTGATGTAGTGACAGATAACATGTACTTTGAACGAGCATGCAAAATTTCTATCTAGCATTGCAGTAAAACCAGCAAAAAACTGTAAATAGGCACATCAAAGTTACTACTTTATTATTATGTCATTATATTACTATGCTTCCCGTTTAGCAATGCATAATCGTGTAGTGCTATCAGACATCAATCCCTCTAAGTTTCTAGTTGCTGAGTTGCTGCAATTTAAATAAATATTATTTAACGCAACCAAACCATTTACTGAAAGATTTAAATGAACTTAAAACATTTATGAAAGCATGTAGCCAATACGTGAATGAGCAAAAGTAATATATGTTATTTTATACTTAGAAAAGTGTAAATTTCGGATTATTACGCTCCTTTTATCAGTGTTTTCGCCTTCATACCTGACATTCCAAACTATTCACACGGAAATTTGTCTGAATTCCATGTTATGACTTGGACTCAATTACGTCCTATGTAATCATTCACGCATCAGTCACATTTTCGTCCTCCGAGCGTAGCATCTCGTCTATCGCCTACATTCTTTGCATTCTTTCTCAACCAGATCAAACTTCGATTGGCATACATACCACCTACGATTCTTATTTGATCGTCGTTCATTACGTCATTAAAACCAAACAGATACACGCATACCAGACACAACAGATGGCCACTCAAGGACCAGTTAGCTCAAGGTGAAGGCGTACGTGTTGACCGAACGCTTTACGAGGATATTTTCAATGTCTGTGAGAGGTGTGTCGAAACGACATAAGCATTGAAATGGCTAAATATATAAACTGGCAACCGAAATGATAAACACGCAATTCAGTCTGTTAAGATCTGGGATAAATTTATCCGAATAAGAGAACGCGATCGAATCACGTCTTCTTTCAAACGTAGGATGGATCGTTGATGACCTTGAATCGGATAGTAAAGATAGATTAGATGTAAACATTTGATTCATCCATGTTTGAATTTGTTTTGATATGTGTAGGTGGTTTCCAGGTATTGGAATTTCGCAGAAGACATATGACCATCGGGTCAGGGTAGCGTCTAAGATATAAATATTTTGCAAACAGTGTATAAAAAGAGATCTAACTAATCTGACTGAAATGAATAAGATAAACTTGGCAACGGTGATTTCGATCTCAAGCAAAAATCAACATATTGCATGAATTTTAATGGAAAGAATGACGCCTGTCAGGTGATGCCGCTGTTCCTTTGAAAACATAGCAAGTTTAAAACATGGAATGAATACGTTCGCTGTTTTCAGTTTGCATTATTCCAGAGATCATGGCGGTATGCCGGTGTTATGACAGTCTTTTTCCCCAGTCTAAATTGCTGCTCGAAAAGTGTACATCAGAAAAGCGTATTATCTGTCGCTTACTCGGAACAAGAGAGGCAGATAAATTTTTCTGGAAGTCGCTGTTGAAAACTTTAAATCTTTGAATCAGTTGATCTCTAAAAAGAGATGCAAGTACAAACTTTACAAAGTCTCGTAAGCCAAAAAACAAAGGCCAAAAATCTCAATATCTCAGTATTGCATCCCCAGTTTGAAATGTGGCAGATATGTTAAGGGGAAGTATACTTGGAGGAAGAAGAACACCATAATTCAATATCAACACTTCAAACTTAGTATACATGTAGTTATTCGAGGAGAAATTATAAGCAACATTTAATATATCCACCTAGTTGATGAAATGATGGGAAAAATTGTAATGTATCACCAGACACCGATCGCCGGTCTGGTGTGGAAAATTTCGCACAGTTTAATATCCGCATCATGCATGTACAAATGTGGAACTGATCGATGGCTGACCCGAATCCTACAATTTGATGGATCTCCGCCCAGACTCGAAGTCTGAACTGCTCCAATCAATTAGCTACACAAAATACTAGAGTTCCGTAGAGGACGGACTGATCCATGCATGGCTGTGTGTTCTGATCTCTGGTCAGCCCGCGACTTGAGGAAAACAAAATTTCAGCTTTCCTGGGGTCACCACACAGAAACAGTGTTTGATGGTGAGATCTGCTAGTCCATAATCACATGATGCACACATAAGAATCATTAGAGTTCTGTTTCAATTCATGAATGGCAACTCCTTTGTATGACAGCATGTTCGAAGAAGAATGCCGTTTTTGGCGTTTGTAACAAGCGGAAATTCTTAAATTTGAATGAAAAAATCGCTAATGATGTATGGCACTAACCTTGGGCGATTTCCGCCAATGATCATTTTCAAATGCATGACTATAGAGAGTGACGATTATATTTTCTCTGCCGACTGATTGCGTACTAAACCAGTGTGCTATAGAGAGGATCATAAAAAAATCGGACCACTGAAATTATGTCGAAATTCAATCGATTTTCAGCCTTCCATTCGAGTGAATGACATTCTTACGGATGAGCTGTAACAAAATTGCATCCGTTATTTTGTTTGTCAAAAACTGAAAATCGATCAAATTAATTATCGTGATTTTTCAATTGGAAAACAAGTGACCATAACTTAATCAGAGTTGGAACAGGGCCTACTTTTGAGGCCCAAGACCAGCCCGGCCAGGCCCGTGTGAGTCTCCAATTTACAGGCCCAAGCCCGACCCGTCCCGTTCTCCGGCCCGCCCCGGTTCCAACTCTGATAATAATGAATCAGGCACGAGACAAACGTGTATTTTCTGAGCTTTATTTTGATATATTGCTAATTGAAATCGATGAACCAAGAAAGAAATAGCCAGAATGTAAAGTTATCACAAAAATTGTGACTATTATGAAAGAGAATGTCATATATTCGCTGTGCAGTGACACCGCACAAACAATTAGTGACCGCGTGTCTTTTTCTTTATTCTCCCAACGCACCATGTTCACTATTCATGTTCGTTCATTCATTAAAAAGAATTTTGTGGTCATGAGAAAAATGTCGCAGAAGCTTGAAAAAAGAAGCATTGAACTTATTTGATTGAGACTTGCACATCCATGCTCCTTACATCGTAAGGACTATGAAGAGTAAAGGCCAGCATTTTTGAAAAAAGAGAGAAAATGATATTTTCAGCCAATGGTCAGTCACGATTCTATGAAAACTTCATGATTTCACTTTTCTTTTCTAATCCACCATTTCGATGACCAATATATCAAAAGAAAACTCGGAAAATGCTCATTCATCTCGTGTCTGATTCATTATACTACTCACATGCTTCTTATTGATAAATTACAACTTTGAGCGATTCACATATTTTGACCACTGTCCTGCAAGCAAAATAACGAAGACAAGTTTATCATGGCTCATTTGAAAGCTGAGAATGCAAGCTCTTGAATGATGCATGGCACGTTGTTGTACGACAGGATTGGAAGGTATGATAACTGACCGAATTTCATGATAAAGTAGCCTTCCATTTAGTAAGTCAAGGAAACATGAGACATGATCGTATATGTTACCACTAAATTTGACGCCAAACTTCCTCATTACTAATAACAAAGTTCATATGTGCACTTCACGGCTAAGGTATAGGGAATGGATCGCAGACATAGGATGCTTGCAGAAACTGCAAACACAGATCGGCTGTCATTAGTTAGCGCCCACTAACCAAGACCGTAACCTAAATTGACCTAGCAACATTCCTTCTGTGCACACCCAATGGGTTAGTGACTCTGTTTGAGATTTCTTGTCGGCTGTCGTCACTAACTGTAACTGTGCTTCGGTGCGGTCGCCCCACTCTATGATCGCCCCTGTTTGTTACTGACACAGCATTTTTGCTTGCACAAAAGCGTCAGGAAAAAATTATTAAGTCAACTTCTAAACTTGATTAATTCCATTCTTTTCGTTGGAGACTACGTATATCACGCTGATGTTGTGAGTTATGACATTTATTCAATAGGAGGCTGAGAAGCATAATCTCTTTATCTTTTTCCGTTAGAATTCATTCTCACATTTGAAATGATCTGCTGTTACAATCTCACAACAGTCGAAATGAGACCTGGATAAATCTAGACTACGCATTTTAGAAATAATTTCATGCAACCATTGCAATGATTGTCCCTGATTTGCGAATGCATATCCTAGTTCTATCCCAGCCAGGGCACTGATTTAGGCTGCACCTAGTTCAACCCATTCGTCCATAAACTCCTGCTAATGTCCAATAGATAGACAAAGTTTGAATTTCTGATCAATCTCTTAACGAAATAAACTTTGACACAAATTGTAATGTAATGAATTTTTCGTTATATGATATTTTCATATCAACACGTTTTTTTCTCTTTCACGTGCAGAAGATGTCATTCGAGATAGATATCAATTCATCAAGATTAAATCTCCGAAATAGATCATAATTGCTCATGCAATGCTTATTTGAAACACGTTTTGATCTCTCAATGGAAACAAGTGCAATTTACGCATTTTCGTGCTAAAACGTGATTATCCTTCCTACTCAGATTGCGATAATATTGAATGCGAAATAGCTTCTGAGTGATGAGATACACAATTGAAAGCGAACAATGCACTAGAATTTACAAACAAATTGGATATTTTGGGATCATCATGTTCAGTGCATACAATTTTGAATTTCTATTATGCTGCTTCTATTGCATATATCATGAAACATGAGGGAAATAACCTTCGCTGCACGCACGCACATATATATCATATATATGATTCTTGATGTCCATTATAATTTTTAGAAATTAAAAAGTCATTTCTCACATGTTTCTGCACATGGCATATGCCTTCATCAGGTGATACTACTGATAGAGAAGTCGTTATTTATATGAACACTGATGATAGCGAGCGAAAATCGAAGTCAAACTCGGTAAAAAACATCTTCGGTGATCCCACGAAGTGGCGTATCTAAGATCATGCATTAAGACTCGAGTGATCCCAAAAGTTTTACAATTTTCTATACCTGAAAACCTAAAAAAACTGCAAATTTCTTTTGCGCAAAACTCAAACCAGAGCTCTCAATAAAAGTCTCCGAAAGGCCAAAACTGAGTTTGATAAAGTTGATGAATCTCTTGTTCGCATGACTAGCTCTATGAGTGATAATGAGCGCATCCTTCTGGATTCTATTATGAGGCATCATTTGAAAAAGCTTGGTAATATCATTCGCAATACTCATGAGAAGAAATTGAACTCTTTAATCAGAAGTCAGCAGAAAGACAGTCGAAATTTCAGCCCTAAGAGTGTCATCCTGAATCTTTCTGATAATATTCTATCCACTAAGGAGGAGGCTCTGGCGCTTGGTTTTTCCATGGCTTGGCCCACTTTCAAGATAAACATCAAGAGAATTCATGTTCAAACAGACTTCGACCTTTTTGCTAATTTGAGTGATAAAAACGTCAACACTTTGAAACAGAAGTTCAGATCTACGTTCAAGTCTTTCTTCTCTCGCTAAAAGCTTTCCCAGAATTGGGCCTCTAAGCTAAAAGTCCTCCGCCATTTAGCTAATCGCAAGCACCTTTACATACCGAAGTACGACAAAGGTAATGGCATTGTTATTGACAATCGCCAGTCCTACATCTCGATAATGAACAACTTCTTGACTAATTCGGGTGCTCCTCGTGCAACCACTCTAAGGTCTGTATATATTAGGGTTAAAACGATAGTGAAATTTTCATTATCGATAATATCGATATTATCGTATGGGTATCGATGTCGTTTTAACCCTAGTATATATACATATAACAATTATACATGTACGTCGCCCAAATATGTATATACTTGAATGACTACTATAATATGTATATGCTTCATTGACGAAAATGTAGTTTTGGATCAATATCGATGCAATTGTAATTAAACGACTATTGCAATGATCGTATTTGATCAATACTCATGTGATTTCAAGCTAAAAATTGATATTGAGTTAATCAGATTATTTACTTGCACCTAAGTTGATACTCGCAAAGACGCAATTGTTAAACTTAAATATATTCATCGCATAATATCGAAATGGCCGGCCTTGGGTTGGACGGGTTGGGACGGTGACTGGCTGGTATCCTTCTCTGCGGACTGTTCGTTCTGTTCCGCGGATGGATTTTGGATTTGGCTAATTGTGATAGCAGAACAGAAGGAATAATGACATTTTGCAAATCTTTCGTGTCATGTCAACCTATGTTTAGAGGTAACATAGTTTGTAAAATTAGCAATCCGATGCGTTACTGTCACTTTAATACATAGCCTTATCAATAAGAGCGCTTTCTTGAGCGTGATCATATCACAAGCTATAACCTGCCACTGGAAGCGCAAACTAAAATAACCACTGACAGATCACAACTGACCCAAAAGATGTAAGTGGGTATTACTATTCAGATTTGAGTGAATCATAAAATAATTACCGTAAAACCTCTATTTGAACGGCATGCCGATCTATCTTTCAAACCTTTCCCCGCACTGCCGTTTAATTAGAGGTGCCGTTCAATTAGAGAGTGCCGTTCTATTTTTCGACTAGCTGATCAGAATTTAGAGATGACATTTTCAGTAATTTTTATCTTAAATCTGTAAATTTTATAGATGAAAAGCGAAAACATGTAACATAAGAACTCTGGATATATCTATTTGACAAAAGTTAACAAACACAGGTTGCCGGTAATCACTGGTTAGAAATCACAAACTCACTAGTGAAAATCAAGTGACACGTCACTGTTGTAGCTGTCCTCGTCATTCGCATCACCTTCAGCATCATCGTCAAAGATCTGATTGATTCCACGTTCGACACCAGCATTGGTTCGGGCTTGCCGGAGAAGTTGCAAATCAGTCTGAATTGGACCGTCCGAGTCTGGCTTAAAACAATGGATCTGGCAATCCTCCGAGCCGTCGAGAGCGTTGGTCAGTCCGCATCCTTTGAATGACTTGATGATCAGATCCTTCGGCAGCTGATACCAGGCATCGACAATCCATTTCAAGTATACTTCCATTGATGGCGCTCGCATGTTGCCGGATTTGGTGTAGCTCTTCTCGCCGTGCAACATCCAATTCTCGTAGAACTGTCTGACTTTGACCTTGAATGGGGCATTCCAGTAGACGTCGGGGGCCTGTATGAATTTGGTGCACCCGCCTGGAATCACGGCCACGTCAATCTGTAGTTTCTTCAATTGCTTCTTGGTGGTATCACTAATGTGACAACGGTATGAGTCCCAGGCCAGCAGGCGCTTGACAAACATTGAAGAACCGATGATATTGTGTAGAAACTCAGAAGTCAGATCGTCATTGAAGAACGTGTGGCCGGCCCAACACAGATGGAGCGTGTTCTTGAACTTGGTGGCGATCTCCTTATTTGGTCGCTTGTTTGGGAGTAGAACGTACGGTCGACATTTATATCCATCGGATCGAGCGGTCAGCATGACAGTCACATGTAACTTGTCATGACCGGCAGTCTTCACCGGGACCTCTCGGACTCCCTTACTTTCAACGGTAAGGCTGCTTGAGTAGTCCAAGTAGACGGCCGTCTCGTCGGCAGCAAAGATGTAGGTATAGTTGGAGGTACGACGGCACTGTTCGACGAACAATATGTAATTCACGATCTTCTCGGCGTACTGTTCCGGCTCTTTCTGACAGGTCGTTGTAGGGCGGCGTGAGACCAAGTTGTGGGGAAGTAAAAACTTTTCCAACCAGTTGTTGCTCGCTTTGAAATCCTCGTCTGTCGACAAAGCGAGTGCCTGTTTCTAGATTATCGTGCGGCTGACGCGGAGCTTTTTCTGTCGTTGCTGACGAACCCAACAGATGAGTTTCTCGTCGATTTCCTTGTCCTTCAAAGGGCATCCTGCACCTTGGAGTCGCTTAGTTGATGAGATAGAAGATGAAGACGCCTTCAACTGAGCCTCAAGATGTGCTTTCTGCTCCGTCCATTGTTGGATGCATGAACGAGGGACCTTCTTGTCTTTCGCAGCCTTTGATTTGTTGTGTTTCTCGGCGTATGCAACAACTTCAAGTTTGAAAGGTATATCGTAATTTCTCCGCTTTGTAGGGGTCACATCTTCAGTGTCATAGCTGCTAGACATGGCTGCCGAATTTCTGTGATCTTATCGAGCTGCGAAAGTTAAAATATCCGGTAAGCTTCTACAATAATACAGAATTGACGGATGGGAATGAGTCTGGGAGTGGGACTTCCCAGTGTCTAAAAATGGATACTATGTAACTCGATAGAACAGGATTTCCCAGCATCTAAAAATAAATTCGATGCAACTCCATTGAATGGGACTTCCCAGCCTCTAAAAATGGCTCCATAGCATTCTACAAACTATTTTCCTGTTTTACACGTTTTGCAGAACATTATTTTAGTCATGTAATTGATGTAGGAGATGAATTCATCAAAGTGTCATTAAATTAGAGGTGACGTTCAATTAGAGGGTGCCATTCAATTTTTCAACTCCTCCTCTAGACTGCCGTTATATTATAGGTGCCGTTCAAATAGAGGTTTTACGGTATATATACCGATGAAGATAGAATAGAAAATTTCAATTTTCAAGAAAGCACGATGTCGACGTTTTTATGAAGACTGCATTACAATGCAGCTAATGAATTTCCTTTGATAATCAGCTTAATTTCCGCTTAATTAAGATGCTTGTTAGCAAATGTTTATTCCTTTTGATGTCCAACGTGCTTCATACTGCTTATAAAGGAGCTTCATCTCGGTAGCATGTTAAACACAGGAATAATTTGAATAAAATTGTTATTTTAAAAACTGCTCAAATAATGTTTTGGACAGCAGGAACGTAATCTCCGCAAAAAACTGAATTTTTTCATGTATAAATTTTCATTGTATACAGATACTTGTTTGAGTCGACACTATACCTATATATGGTTAATATATGGTTACTGTATGGTTAAGCCCCGCGGTTGCCTGTGATTTCAGTATAAGTTATAAGGATGCTAATTTCATATAAGATGTACTGCATGTAAGATACATAATACATATGTTGCATTATCAAGTTGTCATTCAGTCTGCAATAGCGCAGCTCTTTCTTCGTTTGCACGGAAGGACAAAAAGCTTTTCCTCTCGATCATGACGCCTTGTCAGTCATTTCACAATAATGCTTCCCGGAGACCCGCAGGCGGACCAAGCAATTATAGCCAACAGTCTACTGGCCGTCCATCCCACATCCAACTCATGTGGAAACACACATTTCGCACATGCACTACATGCAAAACAATTCTGCGTATTTTAAGATGCCTATAGAAATCTTGATCAGTGATTGTTCATTACAGGTTAGATTACTGAACATATTTTTTATTTATTTACTATCGCAAACGATTATATCACGAATATATATCTGTCTATGTACATCCGACCGGTCTTCTCGATAAATAATAGATAACAGGTCATCAATAGTTAAATTAAATAATTGGGGCGTGTTATGTAAAATTGCCTCGTACAATACAATTTTTTTGATAAAACATTGACATAAACCATACATGTACATGACTATGATGACTCATATTTATATCCTCTCCGTCCATTTCATAAAATTGCTATACTGACCGAGCACTCCAAGGTGACTTCAAAGCTGTTCCAGAAATGCATTTTTTCTGTTTCTCTTTTTTTAGCACGAGTTTGTCCAAATTAATTGGAAATAAACTTTCTTTAATTTTTTTGAATTTTGAACTGGTTCCAAACTAACGGCGTCTAAAGAGGTCCGCAGACATTTTCGTAGTCAACACACCTGTTGAAATTTGAAAGGAGCTGAGTAACACTGCACTTACATGTCTGTAGATTTTTAAATCGCCCCGGATGTTTTTCTGTGTGTCCCGTATGCCAATTCCAATAACATGCCTACGTCTAAAAGTTTATCCACATGCATTAAGTGCATATGCCAGACTACATCGCTCTTCGGTGTTTTCAATAAATGAATAATTTTGTTTTTAAAGCCATACAGTTGATAAGTCTTTCATTCACGTGTGTCTCCTCTTTGTTTTCTTGAATGCGCACACGGATGCGTAGATCATTTCCGTTGATTATTTTGCTTTCCTCAATAAAATGTTCGCTGTTATTAAAACAAAATTGAGGTGATTGAACGAAACCTGGCTCATAAGTGCAATGAATCTACAGATTCGCACATTGCAGAGTACAAATTTGTAAGGCACCACTTAAAAAGGCCAGTTTTGGTATGCGTCTCTCTTTCAAGGGCGTCTTTTATTAAAAAACGCTGTCAATTGTAAATTTGAATTGTTAGATGATGATGATGATAATGATGATCGAAAAGGATGCGACATTTTCCATTCTAAATTTCCTCCATTAATCCTATTTAGATAAGCTGTGAGATATAATGCTGTCATATTCACAGATCTGCTTTAGAGAGATGAAATAATGTACTCAACATTTGAAAGCGTAGGAGAACATTTCAGGCGTTGAAGAAGACATGAACCTATAACCTCTTGCGGACGAGGACTGTAAGTTGCAACTGAAAGATAACTTGCATTGAGCGTATGTTAACTGTTATATGAAGGAGTGGTGTTATCTCTGTATATATACATTTGGCAGCAGTGTTGGCGCCATATGGAGTAATTTTGGGACAGCAACTGCATAGGTTTCTATTGTTATTCTCTCATTCAAAAATCGCGCACGCTTTCAGTAGCACTACCATACAAATAAGATGTTTCCTGGTTGCTAATGCGACGGCTTAGAAGGAGTGGCCAGTAATTGAAACAAGAGCACTCAATTAATTTAAGGAAGTAAATTAGGTAACCTAAATTCCTCAGGTCAAGTGGTCGAAGAACAAAAGGTATTTGAAGCCGTTACTGCCTTCTGAATACATGACATCTGCAACAAATCGACTTATTTTGTGACATTATATTCTCGGATCCTGATAAGTACACTCGGTGGCGGAAAGTGCAAATTTTTCACATAGAGATTTTTACATTTCGCTTTCTTCCCATCGATGACATGAAAATTTGAATGTTATCGTAATTAAAAGCTCACACGCATTTATTATAGACCCATTTATTATATATTGCATTATATCATATTATATATTATATTATAATTATACTATATTTTACATTTCATATGGCAACTTCATCTACTTCATCTACTCAATCTATTTCAAATGTGTTCTACAGGAGCATTATTGGATGTATTCAAATGTCGTGTTTACTGAGATGATGTGAGGCTACAGTACAAGATACTATAACATCTCAATTTGAAAGACGATGTATAGAACAACAACACTATTTTAAAAAATGACCAGCAGCAAGTATGAAAAGTCGTGATTTTTCAAGTCGATCCGGGTATCATGTTTAGAAACTTCCTACGCATCATAGGCACGTAGGCATTTTACATGTTCATGCAAAATAGTGTGATCTATTTTTGAATTCATCTCCGCTAGCTAGTATTCATATCTTCCTTGAAGCTAGGTGGCCTACAATCGCATTCAAGCAATTTTCAGTAGGTTTGTGCTGCATATACTAAACTAATTACTCAATAATTAAATTAATAGCAACTTCTAATAAAAGTTGGTCTGTAACTAACTAACTAAATAATGATAAATAGTAATTAATATCATTAATAAACAAACATATAGGCCTAAATGAACAATATAATTATAATGTGCAATTATATAACACATGCTACAATTCACATTTATATGTATGTGAAGCTACAACTATTGCAATCATGGAGAATCAGAAATACTTTGAATCAGTTGCATGGCGATCACATTCATTAGCCTAATGAGGGGGTGCTATTTATCAGCAGCCTCAGTTATTCGTACATATCGTACATAATTTCGGCGAAAATGCAGTATTGGATCAATATCGATGCAATTGTAATTAAACGACTATTGCAATGATCGTATTTGATCAATACTCATGTGATTTCAAGCTAAAAATTGATATTGAGTTAATCAGATTATTTACTTGCACCTAAGTTGATACTCGCAAAGACGCAATTGTTAAACTTAAATATATTCATCGCATAATATCGAAATGGCCGGCCTTGGGTTGGACGGGTTGGGACGGTGACTGGCTGGTATCCTTCTCTGCGGACTGTTCGTTCTGTTCCGCGCTGATCAGAAACATTTCCAGCCTGCGATTATGTCAGGTAATGCAACCATGGAACAAAGTACAAAATTGTGTTGAGAATTTTCAAATCGAAATCTAAAGAGAACTATTGATATTTGCAATCTGAAGTCAAATATACATTAATTGTGCGTTAAAAATCAATTTGCAGATGTGTTATTTGTTGCGACTTCACTCTAAGTTGAGAATGATTTATTGAATGATTATCGCTATTCATTCCATAACATCTGTTAATTCAATTTGAGCTGCACGTTTATGCATTGTATGTGCGTATAGAATGTAGCCGCCCTCTGATTCTATTTCATGTCATTGTATACTGATGATTCTAATTTCAGATCTCCAATGACGTGCTAAATGAATCTCTGCAGTGTGGGTGTATCAATTGTGCATTTTATTTCAGATGTTTACAACCATAGATAGCAATTGTCGGTTTTAGAATGCATTTAACTCAAGTAGAAAAAATCAGTATTACTTTTCAATTTAATGTGTTTCGATAGCTACCTCGCAACACTGAACACCTATTGAAGCTGTTTAGTTTTAGGTGACGAAACGAGTTACACATCAAAAGAATTCTCCTATTTATCTCTTATCTTCTTTTTTGTCTTATAATGCAGCAATAAAATTGTGAAAAAAACATTCTCTTGACTGAGTGGTATCACAGGCTACGCTGTCATGTTGAAGACTTCATGTCATTGAATTTCATTTTCTTGGATTTTTACTTATCGCAAGACCTTGAATAGACGTTAGCGTCATGGTGGTCTGTTTTGCAACCCCTCCTCTGAGGTGGAGGTCTTTCAGAGGAGATCGTCTATTTTTCAACTATCTTCTTGTCAAAAAGTTAAAATTGCAACATTCGTCTATATCTTATGTTGCCTTACTTATTATCGGCATCAACATTAAATCAATCAAAGGTTGCAGTAAGCCTATAAGTCTAGGACAATGACAATTTGGTGATTTGCTGATATTGGAATTTAACAATCACGATTTGTTGGTACCAAATAATATTTACCGGCACATATCTTTGCCCAGTAACTATCAAGAAAAGAGCCAAGCGTCAAAAGATGGGTATTGAAAGAAAAAAAACTTCTTGGTAGGCTACCTGGTTATTAGAATGCCAAAATAATAATTACAAAAGGTGGCTGTCTATTGTTTAAACCATGTGTAGAGTGGCGCTCTACTATTAGAGTCCAGTTCCGGCAAATTATAAATTTTCAAGCAAGGGAATAATGAACACCACAGCATAACCAAACTTCTTGTACTATGTCTTTTGTCGAGGATGTGAAGAGAAGTGATCGCATTATTTTTTGTACTTGTATGTTGGATTTAAGACAGAATAAAGAAAACTAAAGATATTTAAAAATAGCCAATAAGCCATATCAGTCAAATGATGAAAAAGATGGTTTCAAATGATGAACTGTCATGCTGATAATGTGTCCAGCCACAAGTAGATTAATTAAATCCACCTGAATTTCATCAACATCTCAATATATTCAATTTTGAGTCATCGAGTTTCACATTTCACAATAGATATATTTTTATGTTCAGGTCTTATGTTGCATCATTACAAATATTTAGCAAGATAACAAATTATAGAGTTTTAACTTCATCCATAGCAAATTTTGTATAAGCTTTCATAAACTCTTTGAAATGCTTTTTGACATGCTCACTCATCGATATAAGAGAGTTGATGTGATTTTCACTCGTTTTTCTTATTGCAATAGTCTTAAATAGCAGTAATGATGTGAATTGCCGCATTTTCGGCTGCAACCTTCAGAGGGCTAATAGTTTGTAGTTAGCTTAAATGAATGGCTGAATCATAAGACTACAAGCGAGATGCTATAACTGTCAATGATCGCGATATAAAACATATGAATGCGTGCAATTATTAGTCAAATATTTGTAGCGCTTCAAAATACAAATCGATCTTGTTGCAAAATATGAAAATGTCTAAAATTGTCATTTGACATGAGTTTGACGGTCACCGACTAATATCATATCATAGAAAATGTCAGCTTAATGCATGCATGGTTCAAACAAGGAGTTGTATGCCTTGTACTTCACTTGACCTTGATTGTGCTCATTTGGCCCGGCAAGTGAATCTACTCATAATGCCAACAGAAGCGTGACACTGAACTTGCTCTCAATTGAGAAACAGTTGCCTACGCCGTTTGATGGGTTATCGTAATAGTTTCCGCCTACTAAGTTATTAACAATCAGCTGGTGATTGTAGGAGCTCTCTAGCTCTAACTGAACAATGAAACAATGGAAAATGAAATCACTTTACTCACTATATTTGTGACAGTGTCATTGCCAAGTTTTATGTAAGATGATGTCACACTCGTGGTGCAATTATTGTGATTGGCAACAGATCTTAGAGCATGATTGTTGATAACTTTGATGGAGAGGCAATTAAGAATCTGTCGTGGAAATAAAAAACCGTTTTCTATTTAGATTTCAGGTGAAGAAAAGGATAGAAACCAGAGGTGTGTGATCGGGATTTGGGTTTGGTAAAAATATCCTGATATTTTGAGTACGGTATAGCCAAATTAAGATTTAAACCGAAAAAAGTGGAGGATATTTTTGAGTTTTTACTTTACACATACGGCTAGACAGGCACTTGAATAACTTTCAACAGAGCTAATAACAAAAAACGGACCACCTAAATTACATTATGTCGAAGTGCTATCGATTCTCACGCCTTCCAATTCTATCGCACACCAACGTGCCATACATCATTAGAGAGTTTACATTCTCAATCTTCAAATGATCTATGATAAACTGGTGTCCGTTATTTTGTCGCAGGACAGTGGTCAAAATGCAAAAATCGCTCAATTCGCACAAACATGCAAGGTTCACAATCTGTAGTCATTCCGGTGAGAGAACAAAGATACGCCATTGCCTGTTGAAAAATTACAATAAAATGAGCGATTTCTGTATGTTGATCACCACTGTCCAGGAACAAAGTAATTGACACCAGTTGCGCCTCAATGAATAAACAAGGAATGTCTCTCCAAGCTTGAGAGAGCATTTCCATGATGAAATAAAAAGTCAAGCTAAACGCAAGCCTACTACAATAACACAACTATCAACCTATCTTTTCAATCTATCGAATTAAGAAGTTAGTATCACTTTAATTGTAGACGATTACATAGCATCCATTTTAAAGAGCTAGATTTTTTTGAAATTTGTTTGGTCGAAATGAAAATATGGTATGTATATGGTATATAGCATGTAATATGGTATGAAAATATGGTATGGATGCTGTTTGAAAAAGATGACAAAATCCTTTTTAAGAAAATCAAAATTACGAGCGAAAGGAAACCTAGATGAACCTCCGGCACATGAAATTATTTCAAATGTTTGAAATTGCATTTCATTTCAATGAATTATCACAAACAAAGACGTTTGTCATATTGAAAAATACCTGTCTATATTTGACCAAAAAATAGAATTAAATTAAAAATATGTACGTAGTCTTGACCGATGAATTTGCAAGAAATACAATTTGATATCGTATTCCGTCGATGCATTTGCCTGACATCTTCGTCAATGACGAAATGCTTGTTGCTAAATATTTTGCTACAGTACCGTATCCATTTTAATGTGATTGTCATCACAGGCTACTAGAATTGAAGAGCTAGATAATGAATTCAACCGACTGAAGAACCAAAGACGATTGAAAGTATACACACTGTATCTTTGACAACTGCAACTAAATGGTTGAGTGATGTTGTGTCATAACAATAAACTAAAAAAGTAGTTGGGCAAGAGCTTCTGAAGTTTTGATTGCTACCTTTTTGAATATAGCGTCAATATGTCAACTCGTCGTTTCAATCGTCTGCAACACTTCTAAATACGATGTACTCTGAAATGACAGACTATTGTAACTTGGATTTTAGAGATGTGCACTTTCGTCCAGACGAGCTGTAAGGCTTGGAAGGATTGGAACTGTCGTCTTGGAAGGATTAAGTCGAGCCTTAGATACCATTCTATCGTGTATATTGATTGGATTAAGCTAGCTGCACTCGAATAATAATAGTAATTCAGAATGATGAAATATAACAAACAAGGCATATTATTAACAACAGTAATAGCAATCAACAATTCATTTCCTAGTCGAGGTATAGACGGAGCATGAAAGAAACGCATCTTCTACAGCATTATGTTACACTGTTCGTATTATAAGGAAAATAATAACAGTAGGGAATGTATTTATGGAGAAGTTTTATGCATATATACCGTAAAACCTGTAGAAGACAGCCACCCTGTAATAGAACGTCATCTGTAATAGACCCCCGTTTCCTATATTTCGATAGTATATTGTAAGTATAGTGATGCACCAAGTTATTTGCTTGTATAAGGCCTGTCCGATTGTTGATGTGTATTTTGCAATTACTTATTCGCTGCATAGAAAAGAATATCTTTCCCTCGACATTCAAAAGGCTGATGGGTCGAAATTGGCCGATGGCTTTGGCTCCATCTTCCTTAGGGATGTAGATTCCGTCTGCTCTTTTCCAACTCTCCGGCACGCAACCCTTCCGCCAGGCAATTCGCAGCAGCTTCCACAATTCCTTCAAAATCCCCGGGCACTTCTTATACACGAGATAAGGTACGCCATTGGGACCTGGAGATGAATTGCTTTTCGCCTTAGCAACTACTTCCACAACTTCTTTCCATCTCGGCTCTGCAACGTCGAACTGTTTGCTTGGGCTTGATGGCCTTCTCTCGTCCTCGAGCCTCTGGAATGGCTGATGCCTATGGGGATCTGTGTACTTGGATTCAAGATGATCTTCCAGCTCACCCTTGTCGCACTGCAGTCTTCCTTCTTTCTTTCCATCCAGGACTGTCTTCACTGCCTGATACGGATTGTTAGCAAAATGGCGTCGTTGCTTCTGCCTCTCCTTTCTCCTCTTCCGTTGCCTTTCTGCTTTCAGCAAGCTGTTATACCGCCTTCTTACTTCCGTTGTCTTCTCACTCACCACCTGTCTTTCCTCCTCACTAACAGATGAGAGCCATTTCCTTCTCAGATCTTTCTTCTCCCTCTTCAGTCTTTCCAACTCCCTCACCCTGCGTGACTCCCCGTCCTTCTTACTCTTTACAGACAATTCTTCCTCCCCAAACTCTTCCAAACACCAGCTGAAGACATATGATCCGAACCTATTGAGTTTCTTTTCAACATCACCTTTCAAATTCCTTGCCATATGCACCAATACTTGGTCGACGCTCTCCCATCGTTGCTTTTCACTTGACTTAGGCCACTTTATCTTTCGCCTCTCGCAGACGTCTGCATCACCCGCAAGTTCACAAGGAAACTCCCTTTGACTTTGTCTCTCAGAGGAAACCCTTATCGTCTTATTCTCATGGATGCGTTGAACCGCAGGCTCACAAACGCCGCACTTCTTTTTTGTTTTATGGATACGAAGCCCCTTCCGTGATCTGAACACCGCACCACATTCGCAACTCCAAGATGTTAACGTCCGCAATCCGTTCTCGTTTTCCAGATTCGTTTCCGGTCCAATACTAGTTGATTCAAAATCATCATCCATACAAAATACTCCTTTACCCTGCAGAGCCAATCGGAGAATGACCACCGCTACCTAGTCCACCGGGGAGAATCCTCGACTTACCAGCCAGTGCTGTGCGTCTCGGCAACAGGGCGCAGCCTTTTCGGTAGCAAATGAGGATGCAGGGATGGTCTTTTCCCATCGTCACCAGTCTTTCCTGGAGTCATCAGGTTTCCTGAAGTCGCAAATATTCGAAACATTCCAAAGGAATGCTACCAACAACGTCGTCAGCCGAGGACCACCCACGAGTTTCAACCCCTTTCCTCGGAACTCGCTTGCCTGGGTGGCGGGGTCCACTAAGGATGATCAGTCCTTAGCCGTTGTTGGGAGAAAGCCTCGAACGGCTCCATATCCACGCAGATCCTCTCCTTGCTGTTTCACTCAAGTCCTTCTCTGTTCTCATCGCCTCTTTTCCTAATCCCAGCGTCTTCAAAATCGGATCATTGAAAGTCCCACGAATCCGCGGCACCCGACTTCAACCGGCAAAGTGTTGACCCTCCAGCCCCTGAATCTGCACTCTTCTGTCAATTCTATGTATCTGTCCATCTTCCTCTCGTACGCTTCCTCCATCCGATCCTCCCAAGGCACCGTTAGCTCGACTAACATGCACGCCCTCTGCGATATTGACCAGATAACTAAATCTGGGCGCAATTGGGTCACCACCCTATCTTCGGTGGGAACTTGAAACCCCCGTTTACGTCACACGACACCTGCCAGTCTTTCGCGATACTCAAATGAGTCCAACCTTCCCCATCTTTCCGGCGAACTTTCGGCACAGATTGTCCCTCTCTCACAAACTGGATCACTTTAGTACCCTCCTGCTCCCTGTTTCTCTCTATCGCTTTCACAACTGCTTGGTGCAATACCTTCAGTACCTCATTATGCCGCCACGTGTACATCCCACCACTGAGTCTGTTAGGACACGCACACAGGATATGATGTAAGGTCCCTCTCTGCCCACATTCACATCGGTCGCACTCCTTCACTTTCCACTTCTTCAGATTTGCTGGAGTAGGTAGCAAATCATAGGTCGCCCGAATCAAGAACCTCAGCTCCCCGCGAGACTGCCCCAATAAATCCTTCCATGACATACGCTGGCATGTGGCTTCTTCCCATCTCATCCACGCTCCCTGTTGTGGTTGACTACTGGCTGCCACCTTCCATGACTCCTCTTCCGCACGCCTTACCTCTGTTGTTACCAGCTCTCTTTTATCCTTGCCTGTAGCCTTTGACCACCATTTCTTTCTTTGCCAGCCTAAGCCTCGTCTGTCACACTGGACCATACCAACAACCTCGTCATGTCGTAGCCTTGACTCAGCGCTCCTGTAGCATTCTTCTGCTGACCATTTCCGCCCCGTCTCCACCAAACAGTTGACATCCCTCACTGCCTCATCAGGCGAAGATTTTAGCATTTCCAACACTCTGACCTTGTTGACCTTGAACTCCGTTACTAGCGAATCCGTTGGCAATGACAATTTGCATTCATTGCTGAAGAGTGCCGCTTGAGATAGAGTCCTTGGAACACCCAGCCATTTCCTAATCCATACTGCCATTTTCCTTTGCATCGTTTCCACTGTCGTCATAGCCACGTCGTACATAGTCAAAGGCCAAAGTATTCGAGGTACCACCAAGTGATGCAAACCCCACACCTTCTGTACCCCACGTAGTCCCGAGACATGCAGTGCACTCAAGTACTTTTGAAATGTGTCACGAATCTCATGCATCCTTCTTCTATCACTCATGGAGGCATCAAACCATCGTCCAAGGCTTTTAACCGGCTTCTCAGACACTGATGGAATCACCTGCCCGTCGATCGAAAACTTTACCCTGCTTGATATTCTACCAAATCGAATCATCATACCGCGAGATTTCACCGGTTTCACTCTCATTCTTGCCCAATTAATCGCCTTCTCAAGTTTCTCCAATACAGCCCGTGTTGCAGCCGCTGATCTACAAACCACTGTCATGTCATCCATGAACGCCTTAACTGGAGGTAATTTCCTTCCATTGAGCTCGACTCCTTCAGTGTGTTGCACCGTCGATAAAAACTACATTCATCGCCATAACAAAAAGGATAGGCGAAATGGTGCACCCCATTGGTATCCCCTTCTCCAACTTGATCCATTTCGTATCCCACCTCTCAGTCCGAAACTTCATGATGAAGTCCTCGTAATAGGCTTTTATCAGCATTTTCACCTTCTCTGGAACATGGTGGAAGTCCAATGCATACATGACCAGTCCATGAGGGACCGCGCCATAGGCATTCTCCAGATCCAACCAAACGACACCAAGATCTTTCTTCATTCTCTTCGCTTCTTTGACTGCCGTCCATAGCATGAAATTGTGTTCAATGCAACCAGCGATACCAGGTACCCCTCCTTTCTGCACAGGTCGTGTCAATCAGGTTGTTATTCAGGAGGAACGCCGTCATTCTGCCCGTCAGGATAGAAAAGAATATCTTTCCCTCGACATTCAAAAGGCTGATGGGTCGAAATTGGCCGATGGCTTTGGCTCCATCTTCCTTAGGGATGTAGATTCCGTCTGCTCTTTTCCAACTCTCCGGCACGCAACCCTTCCGCCAGGCAATTCGCAGCAGCTTCCACAATTCCTTCAAAATCCCCGGGCACTTCTTATACACGAGATAAGGTACGCCATTGGGACCTGGAGATGAATTGCTTTTCGCCTTAGCAACTACTTCCACAACTTCTTTCCATCTCGGCTCTGCAACGTCGAACTGTTTGCTTGGGCTTGATGGCCTTCTCTCGTCCTCGAGCCTCTGGAATGGCTGATGCCTATGGGGATCTGTGTACTTGGATTCAAGATGATCTTCCAGCTCACCCTTATCGCACTGCAGTCTTCCTTCTTTCTTTCCATCCAGGACTGTCTTCACTGCCTGATACGGATTGTTAGCAAAATGGCGTCGTTGCTTCTGCCTCTCCTTTCTCCTCTTCCGTTGCCTTTCTGCTTTCAGCAAGCTGTTATACCGCCTTCTTACTTCCGTTGTCTTCTCACTCACCACCTGTCTTTCCTCCTCACTAACAGATGAGAGCCATTTCCTTCTCAGATCTTTCTTCTCCCTCTTCAGTCTTTCCAACTCCCTCACCCTGCGTGACTCCCCGTCCTTCTTACTCTTTACAGACAATTCTTCCTCCCCAAAACTCTTCCAAACACCAGCTGAAGACATATGATCCGAACCTATTGAGTTTCTTTTCAACATCACCTTTCAAATTCCTTGCCATATGCACCAATACTTGGTCGACGCTCTCCCATCGTTGCTTTTCACTTGACTTAGGCCACTTTATCTTTCGCCTCTCGCAGACGTCTGCATCACCCGCAAGTTCACAAGGAAACTCCCTTTGACTTTGTCTCTCAGAGGAAACCCTTATCGTCTTATCCTCATGGATGCGTTGAACCGCAGGCTCACAAACGCCGCACTTCTTTTTTGTTTTATGGATACGAAGCCCCTTCCGTGATCTGAACACCGCACCACATTCGCAACTCCAAGATGTTAACGTCCGCAATCCGTTCTCGTTTTCCAGATTCGTTTCCGGTCCAATACTAGTTGATTCAAAATCATCATCCATACAAATACTCCTTTACCCTGCAGAGCCAATCGGAGAATGACCACCGCTACCTAGTCCACCGGGGAGAATCCTCGACTTACCAGCCAGTGCTGTGCGTCTCGGCAACAGGGCGCAGCCTTTTCGGTAGCAAATGAGGATGCAGGGATGGTCTTTTCCCATCGTCCACCAGTCTTTCCTGGAGTCATCAGGTTTCCTGAAGTCGCAAATATTCGAAACATTCCAAAGGAATGCTACCAACAACGTCGTCAGCCGAGGACCACCCACGAGTTTCAACCCCTTTCCTCGGAACTCGCTTGCCTGGGTGGCGGGGTCCACTAAGGATGATCAGTCCTTAGCCGTTGTTGGGAGAAAGCCTCGAACGGCTCCATATCCACGCAGATCCTCTCCTTGCTGTTTCACTCAAGTCCTTCTCTGTTCTCATCGCCTCTTTTCCTAATCCCAGCGTCTTCAAAAATCGGATCATTGAAAGTCCCACGAATCCGCGGCACCCGACTTCAACCGGCAAAGTGTTGACCCTCCAGCCCCTGAATCTGCACTCTTCTGTCAATTCTATGTATCTGTCCATCTTCCTCTCGTACGCTTCCTCCATCCGATCCTCCCAAGGCACCGTTAGCTCGACTAACATGCACGCCCTCTGCGATGTTGACCAGATAACTAAATCTGGGCGCAATTGGGTCACCACCCCTATCTCCGGTGGGAACTTGAAACCCCCGTTTACGTCACACGACACCTGCCAGTCTTTCGCGATACTCAAATGAGTCCAACCTTCCCCATCTTTCCGGCGAACTTTCGGCACAGATTGTCCCTCTCTCACAAACTGGATCACTTTAGTACCCTCCTGCTCCCTGTTTCTCTCTATCGCTTTCACAACTGCTTGGTGCAATACCTTCAGTACCTCATTATGCCGCCACGTGTACATCCCACCACTGAGTCTGTTAGGACACGCACACAGGATATGATGTAAGGTCCCTCTCTGCCCACATTCACATCGGTCGCACTCCTTCACTTTCCACTTCTTCAGATTTGCTGGAGTAGGTAGCAAATCATAGGTCGCCCGAATCAAGAACCTCAGCTCCCCGCGAGACTGCCCCAATAAATCCTTCCATGACATACGCTGGCATGTGGCTTCTTCCCATCTCATCCACGCTCCCTGTTGTGGTTGACTACTGGCTGCCACCTTCCATGACTCCTCTTCCGCACGCCTTACCTCTGTTGTTACCAGCTCTCTTTTATCCTTGCCTGTAGCCTTTGACCACCATTTCTTTCTTTGCCAGCCTAAGCCTCGTCTGTCACACTGGACCATACCAACAACCTCGTCATGTCGTAGCCTTGACTCAGCGCTCCTGTAGCATTCTTCTGCTGACCATTTCCGCCCCGTCTCCACCAAACAGTTGACATCCCTCACTGCCTCATCAGGCGAAGATTTTAGCATTTCCAACACTCTGACCTTGTTGACCTTGAAACTCCGTTACTAGCGAATCCGTTGGCAATGACAATTTGCATTCATTGCTGAAGAGTGCCGCTTGAGATAGAGTCCTTGGAACACCCAGCCATTTCCTAATCCATACTGCCATTTCCTTTGCATCGTTTCCACTGTCGTCATAGCCACGTCGTACATAGTCAAAGGCCAAAGTATTCGAGGTACCACCAAGTGATGCAAACCCCACACCTTCTGTACCCCACGTAGTCCCGAGACATGCAGTGCACTCAAGTACTTTTGAAATGTGTCACGAATCTCATGCATCCTTCTTCTATCACTCATGGAGGCATCAAACCATCGTCCAAGGCTTTTAACCGGCTTCTCAGACACTGATGGAATCACCTGCCCGTCGATCGAAAACTTTACCCTGCTTGATATTCTACCAAATCGAATCATCATACCGCGAGATTTCACCGGTTTCACTCTCATTCTTGCCCAATTAATCGCCTTCTCAAGTTTCTCCAATACAGCCCGGTTGCAGCCGCTGATCTACAAACCACTGTCATGTCATCCATGAACGCCTTAACTGGAGGTAATTTCCTTCCATTGAGCTCGACTCCTTCAGTGTGTTGCACCGTCGATAAAACTACATTCATCGCCATAACAAAAAGGATAGGCGAAATGGTGCACCCCATTGGTATCCCCTTCTCCAACTTGATCCATTTCGTATCCCACCTCTCAGTCCGAAACTTCATGATGAAGTCCTCGTAATAGGCTTTTATCAGCATTTTCACCTTCTCTGGAACATGGTGGAAGTCCAATGCATACATGACCAGTCCATGAGGGACCGCGCCATAGGCATTCTCCAGATCCAACCAAACGACACCAAGATCTTTCTTCATTCTCTTCGCTTCTTTGACTGCCGTCCATAGCATGAAATTGTGTTCAATGCAACCAGCGATACCAGGTACCCCTCCTTTCTGCACAGTCGTGTCAATCAGGTTGTTATTCAGGAGGAACGCCGTCATTCTGCCCGTCAGGATAGAAAAGAATATCTTTCCCTCGACATTCAAAAGGCTGATGGGTCGAAATTGGCCGATGGCTTTGGCTCCATCTTCCTTAGGGATGTAGATTCCGTCTGCTCTTTTCCAACTCTCCGGCACGCAACCCTTCCGCCAGGCAATTCGCAGCAGCTTCCACAATTCCTTCAACATCCCCGGGCACTTCTTATCCACGAGATAAGGTACGCCATTGGGACCTGGAGATGAATTGCTTTTCGCCTTAGCAACTACTTCCACAACTTCTTTCCATCTCGGCTCTGCCACGTCGAACTGTTTGCTTGGGCTTGATGGCCTTCTCTCGTCCTCGAGCCTCTGGAATGGCTGATGCCTATGGGGATCTGTTGTACTTGGATTCAAGATGATCTTCCAGCTCACCCTTGTCGCACTGCAGTCTTCCTTCTTTCTTTCCATCCAGGACTGTCTTCACTGCCTGATACGGATTGTTAGCAAAATGGCGTTCGTTGCTTCTGCCTCTCCTTTCTCCTCTTCCGTTGCCTTTCTGCTTTCAGCAAGCTGTTATACCGCCTTCTTACTTCCGTTGTCTTCTCACTCACCACCTGTCTTTCCTCCTCACTAACAGATGAGAGCCATTTCCTTCTCAGATCTTTCTTCTCCCTCTTCAGTCTTTCCAACTCCCTCACCCTGCGTGACTCCCCGTCCTTCTTACTCTTTACAGACAATTCTTCCTCCCCAAACTCTTCCAAACACCAGCTGAAGACATATGATCCGAACCTATTGAGTTTCTTTTCAACATCACCTTTCAAATTCCTTGCCATATGCACCAATACTTGGTCGACGCTCTCCCATCGTTGCTTTTCACTTGACTTAGGCCACTTTATCTTTCGCCTCTCGCAGACGTCTGCATCACCCGCAAGTTCACAAGGAAACTCCCTTTGACTTTGTCTCTCAGAGGAAACCCTTATCGTCTTATTCTCATGGATGCGTTGAACCGCAGGCTCACAAACGCCGCACTTCTTTTTTGTTTTATGGATACGAAGCCCCTTCCGTGATCTGAACACCGCACCACATTCGCAACTCCAAGATGTTAACGTCCGCAATCCGTTCTCGTTTTCCAGATTCGTTTCCGGTCCAATACTAGTTGATTCAAAATCATCATCCATACAAAATACTCCTTTACCCTGCAGAGCCAATCGGAGAATGACCACCGCTACCTAGTCCACCGGGGAGAATCCTCGACTTACCAGCCAGTGCTGTGCGTCTCGGCAACAGGGCGCAGCCTTTTCGGTAGCAAATGAGGATGCAGGGATGGTCTTTTTCCCATCGTCACCAGTCTTTCCTGGAGTCATCAGGTTTCCTGAAGTCGCAAATATTCGAAACATTCCAAAGGAATGCTACCAACAACGTCGTCAGCCGAGGACCACCCACGAGTTTCAACCCCTTTCCTCGGAACTCGCTTGCCTGGGTGGCGGGGTCCACTAAGGATGATCAGTCCTTAGCCGTTGTTGGGAGAAAGCCTCGAACGGCTCCATATCCACGCAGATCCTCTCCTTGCTGTTTCACTCAAGTCCTTCTCTGTTCTCATCGCCTCTTTTCCTAATCCCAGCGTCTTCAAAAAAATCGGATCATTGAAAGTCCCACGAATCCGCGGCACCGCGACTTCAACCGGCAAAGTGTTGACCCTCCAGCCCCTGAATCTGCACTCTTCTGTCAATTCTATGTATCTGTCCATCTTCCTCTCGTACGCTTCCTCCATCCGATCCTCCCAAGGCACCGTTAGCTCGACTAACATGCACGCCCTCTGCGATGTTGACCAGATAACTAAATCTGGGCGCAATTGGGTTCACCACCCCTATCTCCGGTGGGAACTTTGAAACCCCCGTTTACGTCACACGACACCTGCCAGTCTTTCGCGATACTCAAATGAGTCCAACCTTCCCCATCTTTCCGGCGAACTTTCGGCACAGATTGTCCCTCTCTCACAAACTGGATCACTTTAGTACCCTCCTGCTCCCTGTTTCTCTCTATCGCTTTCACAACTGCTTGGTGCAATACCTTCAGTACCTCATTATGCCGCCACGTGTACATCCCACCACTGAGTCTGTTTAGGACACGCACACAGGATATGATGTAAGGTCCCTCTCTGCCCACATTCACATCGGTCGCACTCCTTCACTTTCCACTTCTTCAGATTTGCTGGAGTAGGTAGCAAATCATAGGTCGCCCGAATCAAGAACCTCAGCTCCCCGCGAGACTGCCCCAATAAATCCTTCCATGACATACGCTGGCATGTGGCTTCTTCCCATCTCATCCACGCTCCCTGTTGTGGTTGACTACTGGCTGCCACCTTCCATGACTCCTCTTCCGCACGCCTTACCTCTGTTGTTACCAGCTCTCTTTTATCCTTGCCTGTAGCCTTTGACCACCATTTCTTCTTTGCCAGCCTAAGCCTCGTCTGTCACACTGGACCATACCAACAACCTCGTCATGTCGTAGCCTTGACTCAGCGCTCCTGTAGCATTCTTCTGCTGACCATTTCCGCCCCGTCTCCACCAAACAGTTGACATCCATCCCTCACTGCCTCATCAGGCGAAGATTTTAGCATTTCCAACACTCTGACCTTGTTGACCTTGAACTCCGTTACTAGCGAATCCGTTGGCAATGACAATTTGCATTCATTGCTGAAGAGTGCCGCTTGAGATAGAGTCCTTGGAACACCCAGCCATTTCCTAATCCATACTGCCATTTTCCTTTGCATCGTTTCCACTGTCGTCATAGCCACGTCGTACATAGTCAAAGGCCAAAGTATTCGAGGTACCACCAAGTGATGCAAACCCACACCTTCTGTACCCCACGTAGTCCGAGACATGCAGTGCACTCAAGTACTTTTGAAATGTGTCACGAATCTCATGCATCCTTCTTCTATCACTCATGGAGGCATCAAACCATCGTCCAAGGCTTTTAACCGGCTTCTCAGACACTGATGGAATCACCTGCCCGTCGATCGAAAACTTTACCCTGCTTGATATTCTACCAAATCGAATCATCATACCGCGAGATTTCACCGGTTTTCACTCATTCTTGCCCAATTAATCGCCTTCTCAAGTCTCAAGTTTTCTCCAATACAGCCCGTGTTGCAGCCGCTGATCTACAAACCACTGTCATGTCATCCATGAACGCCTTAACTGGAGGTAATTTCCTTCCATTGAGCTCGACTCCTTCAGTGTGTTGCACCGTCGATAAAAACTACATTCATCGCCATAACAAAAAGGATAGGCGAAATGGTGCACCCCATTGGTATCCCCTTCGCCACCTTGATCCATTTCGTATCCCACCTCTCCGTCCGAAACTTCAGGATGAAGTCCTCGTACTAGGCTTTTATCAGCATTTTCACCTGCTCTGGAACATGGTGGAAGTCCAATGCATACATGACCAGTCCATGAGGGACCGCGCCATAGGCATTCTCCAGATCCAACCAAACGACAAACCAAGATCTTTCTTCATTCTCTTCGCTTCTTTGACTGGCCGTCCATAGCATGAAATTGTGTTCAATGCAACCAGCGATACCAGGTACCCCTCCTTTCGCACAGTCGTGTCAATCAGGTTGTTATTCAGGAGGAACGCCGTCATTCTGCCCGTCAGGATAGAAAAGAATATCTTTCCCTCGACATTCAAAAGGCTGATGGGTCGAATTGGCCGATGGCTTTGGCTCCATCTTCCTTAGGGATGTAGATTCCGTCTGCTCTGCTCTTTTCCAACTCTCCCGCACGCAACCCTTCCGCCAGGCAATTTCGCCGCAGCAGTTTCCACAATTCCTTCAAAATCCCCGGGCACTTCTTATACACGAGATAAGGTACGCCATTGGGACCTGGAGATGAATTGCTTTTCGCCTTAGCAACTACTTCCACAACTTCTTTCCATCTCGGCTCTGCAACGACGAACTGTTTGCTTGGGCTTGAAGGCCTTCTCTCGTCCTCGAGCCTCTGGAATGGCTGATGCCTAGGCGGATCTGTGTACTTGGATTCAAGATGATCTTCCAGCTCACCCTTGTCGCACTGCAGTCTTCCTTCTTTCTTTCCATCCAGGACTGTCTTCACTGCCTGATACGGATTGTTAGCAAAATGGCGTCGTTGCTTCTGCCTCTCCTTTCTCCCTCCTCTTCCGTTGCCTTTCTGCTTTCAGCAAGCTGTTATACCGCCTCTTCTTACTTCCGTTGTCTTCTCACTCACCACCTGTCTTTCCTCCTCACTAACAGATGAGAGCCATTTCCTTCTCAGATCTTTTCTTCTCCCTCTTCCAGGTCTTTCCAACTCCCTCAACCCTGCGTGACTCCCCGTCCTTCTTACTCTTTACAGACAATTCTTCCTCCCCCCCTCCCCAAACTCTTCCAAACACCAGCTGAAGACATATGATCCGAACCTATTGAGTTTCTTTTCAACATCACCTTTCAAATTCCTTGCCATATGCACCAATACTTGGTCGACGCTCTCCCATCGTTGCCTTTTCACTTGACTTAGGCCACTTTATCTTTTCGCCTCTCGCTGACGGGTCTGCATCCACCCGCAAGTTCACAAGGAAACTCCCTTTGACTTTGTCTCTCAGAGGAAACCCTTATCGTCTTATTCTCATGGATGCGTTGAACCGCAGGCTCACAAACGACCCGCACTTCTTTTTTGTTTTATGGATACGAAGCCCCTTCCGTGATCTGAACACCGCACACATTCGCAACTCCAAGTAGGTTAACGTCCGCAATCCGTTCTCGTTTTCCAGATTCGTTTCCGGTCCAATACATAGTTGATTCAAAATCATCATCCATACAAAATACTCCTTTACACTGCAGAGCCAATCGGAGAATGACCACCGCTACCTAGTCCACCGGGGATAAACCTCGACTTACCAGCCAGTGCTGTTCGTCTCGGGCAACAGGGCGCAGCCTTTTCGGTAGCAAATGAGGATGGCAGGGATGGTCTTTTCCCATCGTCACCAGTCTTTTTCGCTGGAGGTCATCAGGTTTCATGAAGTCGCAAATATTCTAAACATTCCAAAGGAATTCTACCAACATCGTAGTAAGACGAGGTCCACCCACGAGTTTCAACCCCTTTACTCGGAACTCGCTTTCCTGGGTGGCGGGGTCCACTAAGGATGATCAGTCCTTAGCCGTTGTTGGGAGAAAGCCTCGAACGGCTCCATATCCACGCAGATCCTCTCCTTGCTGTTTCACTCAAGTCCTTCTCTGTTCTCATCGCCTCTTTTTTTTTTTTTTTTTTTTTATTTTTTGTGTTTTGGTCTTTTTTTTTTTTTATTTTTTTTTCCTAATCCCAGCGTCTTCAAAAATCGGATCATTGAAAGTCCCACGAATCCGCGGCACCGAAATACCCCCCCTCCGAATCAAAAAATCAACCGGCAAAGTGTTGACCTCCTTCGTCCAGCCCCTGAATCTGCACTCTTCTGTCAATTCTATGTATCTGTCCATCTTCCTCTCGTTACGCTTCTCCATTTCTTCCTCCATCCGATCCTCCCAAGGCACGTTAGCTCGACTAACATGCACGCCCTCTGCGATATTGACCAGATAACTAAATCTGGGCGCAATTGGGTCACCACACCCGACCCCTATCTCCGGTGGGAACTTGAAACCCCCGTTTACGTCACACGACACCTGCCAGTCTGTTTGTTTCGCGATACTCAAATGAGTCCAACCTTCCCAATCTTTCCGCGGTTCCTTCCTGGCGAACTTTCGGCACAGATGGTCCCTCTCCTAGTCTCTCTCTCGTCACAAACTGGATCACTTTAGTACCCTCCTGCTCCCTGTTTTCTTCTTCTCTCTATCGCTTTCACAACTGCTTGGTGCAATACCTTCAGTACCTCATTATGCCGCCACGTGTACATCCCACCACTGAGTCTGTTAGGGACTAAAAATAAACGCACACAGGATATGATGTAAGGTCCCTCGCTGCTCTAGCTCTGCTGACCTCTCTGCCCACATTCACATCGGTCGCACTCTCAGTCCTTCACTTTCCACTTCTTCAGATTTGCTGGAGTAGGTAGCAAATCATAGGTCGCCCGAATCAAGAACCTCAACTCAAGCTCCCGTCCCCGCGAGACTGCCCCAATAAATCCTTCCATGACATACGCTGGCATGTGGTTCTTCCCATCTCATCCACGCTCCCTGTGTGTGGTTTGACTACTGGCTGCCACCTTCCATGACTCCTCTTCCGCACGCCTTACCTCTGTTGTTACCAGCTCTCTTTCTATCCTTGCCTGTAGCCTTCTGACCACCATCTCTTTCTTTGCCAGCCTAAGCCTCGTCTGTCACACTGGACCATACCAACAACCTCCCCGTCATGTCGTAGCCTTGACTCAGCGCTCCTGTAGACCTTCTTCTGCTGACCATTTCCGCCCCGTCTCCACCAAACAGTTGACATCCCTCACTGCCTCATCAGGCGAAGATTTTAGCATTTCCAACACTTCCCTGACCTTGTTGACACTTGAACTCCGTTACTAGCGAATCCGTTGGCAATGACAATTTGCATTCATTGCTGAAGAGTGCCGCTTGAGATAGAGTCCTTGGAACACCAGCCATTTCCTAATCCATACTGCCATTTTCTTTGCATCGTTTCCCTGTCGTCATAGCCACGTCGTACATAGTCAAAGGCCAAAGTATTTCGAAGGTACCAACCAAGTGATGCAAAAACCCCACACCTTCTGTACCCCACGTAGTCCCGAGACATGCAGTGCACTCAAGTACTTTTGAAATGTGTCACGAATCTCATGCATCCTTCTTCTATCCACTCATGGAGGCATCAAACCATCGTCCAAGGCTTTTAACCGGCTTCTCAGACACTGATGGAATCACCTGCCCGTCGATCGAAACTTTACCCTGCTTGATATTCTACCAAATCGAATCATCATACCGCGAGATTTCACCGGTTTCACTCTCATTCTTGCACAATTAATCGCCTGCTCAAGTTTCTCCAATACAGCACGTGTTGCAGCCGCTGATCTACAAACCACTGTCATGTCATCCATGAACGCCTTAACTGGAGGTAATTTCCTTCCATTGAGCTCGACTCCTTCAGTGTGTTGCACCGTCGATAAAACTACATTCATCGCCATAACAAAAAGGATAGGCCGAAAATGGTGCACCCCATTGGTATCCCCTTCTCCAACTTGATCCATTTCGTATCCCACCTCTCAGTCCCGAAAACTCATGATGAAGTCCTCGTAATAGGCTTTTATCAGCATTTTCACCTTCTCTGGAACATGGTTTGGAAGTCCAATGCATACATGACCAGTCCATGAGGGACCGCGCCATAGGCATTCTCCAGATCAACCAAACGACACCAAGATCTTTTCTTCATTCTCTTCGCTTCTTTGATTGACGTCCATAGCATGAAATTGTGTTCAATGCTACCAGCGATAACATGTACCCCTCCTTTCTGCACAGTCGTGTCAATCAGGTTGTTATTCAGGAGGAACGGCCGTCATTCTGCCGTCTGGATAGAAAAAGAATATCTTTCCCTCGACATTCAAAAGGCTGATGGGTCGAAATTGGCCGATGGCTTTGGCTCCATCTTCCTTAGGGATGTAGATTCCGTCTGCTCTTTTCCAACTCTCCGGCACGCAACCCTTCCGCCAGGCAATTCGCAGCAGCTTCCACAATTCCTTCAAATCCCCGGGCACTTCTTATACACGAGATAAGGTACGCCATTGGGACCTGGAGATGAATTGCTTTTCGCCTTAGCAATACTTCCACAACTTCTTTCCATCTCGGCTCTGCAACGTCGAACTGTTTGCTTGGGCTTGATGGCCTTCTCTCGTCCTCGAGCCTCTGGAATGGGCTGATGCCTATGGGGATCTGTGTACTTGGATTCAAGATGATCTTCCAGCTCACCCTTGTCGCACTGCAGTCCTCCTTCTTTCTTTCCATCCAGGACTGTCTTCACTGCCTGATACGGATTGTTAGCAAAATGGAGTCGTTGCTTCTGCCTCTCCTTTCTCCTCTTCAGTTGCCTTTCTGCTTTCAGCAAGCTGTTATACCGCCTTCTTACTTCCGTTGTCTTCTCACTCACTCACCTGTCTTTTCCTCCTCACTAACAGATGAGAGCCATTTCCTTCTCAGATCTTTCTTCTCCCTCTTCAGGTCTTTCCAAACTCCCTTCCACCCTGCGTGACTCCTCTCGTCCTTCTTACTCTTTACAGACAATTCTTTCCTCCCCAAACTCTTCCAAACACCAGCTGAAGACATATGATCCAGAACCTATTGAGTTTCTTTTCAACATCACCTTTCAAATTCCTTGCCATATGCACCAATACTTGGTCGACGCTCTCCCATCGTTGCTTTTCACTTGACTTAGGCCACTTTATCTTTCGCCTCTCGCAGACGTCTGCATCACCCGCAAGTTCACAAGGAATCTCCCTTTGACTN
>CAJQUW010005830.1:0-111387 GCA_907163375.1 Prostheceraeus crozeri | reverse complement strand
CTAAATGTCAACCTGGCGCGAATGCATACTACGTTGAGACAGAGGCAATCCCTTGCAAACATGACGCAGAGAGGTTTAACAAGATTGACCATTGCCGAATGTCCCTTGCGGTATACATAGCTACGGTTTTCACCGCCGCCCTTTACAGGAACGCCCGTCGAAAGGAAGTATTACACCGAACTTCATTTGCAACGTTCAAGTTGACTGATAACAGATTCAACTTAATGATAGTATTCGCCAGTCTAAAGACTGCCCAGGGCAAACCGCGTGGAGGCTCTATCATGTCTTGCCCCATAGTGGACGATTATACGGTAGTGTGTTAGTAGATTTCAATCATTGAAAAGGGAAGATGAGAATCATTTCATTTGTCTCATCAACGTTTATCATGGGAGCAATCATTGACGGGACATCTAATGAATTACATTTCACTCTACTCCATATCATAAAGACTAACCTTTGTCGACTGGCTGAAGTACTCTGACCTGGCGAGAGAAAGCGTCACGTTGAGTATGAAGTCGAACGCCCAACATGAGCAACGGCTCAGAGGTTTCGGTCTAACAAACGACGAACAACCCGTGCAACACAATCCCTCTACGGCAGTACCCGCCGTCCCGAAGGAACGCTCGAGCAAAGGAGGTATTACAGCGATGATGTGCTTTATGAGTAGAAGTGAATCTCTTGATAGCAAGAGACTATTCAACTTGATAGCAAGTCAAAAATAACCTGATAGCAGGACAAATGTATAGTCAGTAATTTACACTTAGTGAGGAATGAGAGATTTGAGTGTAGTGAGTGGCACTCGATCCCGTCGACAGCCCGAAGGCCTTGTACTGATCACTAGGGAAGTGAGAGATCTTCCCCGATACCCGCTCTTTACAGCTGAAGACATCATTGTCACTGCCCCGAAGTGGTAACAGCAACGCCGAGTCAAAGGTAGTGATCAGTAGCTGGGTTCTAACCCCTCAAAGCTGCCTTAGTCTTAGTTAAATTTGAAATCTGATAGCAGATTTGAACTCAGCATACTTGAAAACCTTGAGGAAACATCCCAAGTTATTGCTTTGATCAGCTTGATAGCAAGCCGTAGAGAGCTTGATTAACCAGCGTTTTGCAATGGAGATGTTTAGAGGTCACCCATGACAAGATAGCTAAGACTCAACCGATTGGCGTTCAAAGTGCTACGTTGAGAGCTGTGTCAAATGCCCAACATGAGACATGAGTTGTCCCAGCGGTTACGGTCTTAAATATGACACATTCCCTTGCCACACTTATCACTACGGCATCGTCCGCCGTCCCGAAGGAACACCCTGTCAGTGGAATATTACAGCAAAACTCTCCGTGTCTTGCTCGCTTTCAGTGAAAAGCCGCTTATAGCATGAGAAGACTGGCTCAGACATCATTAAAAATGCTTTCATTGACTTCAGCAGGGTCGAAAACCCCAGAAAACCTCCAAAACTAGTGAATTTAAATTTTTCAACTTTTTAGCAATACTTATGAAATTTTATAAGTAGTCCATCACTTAGGGCAGGTCAATAGCGACCGAACCTTTTTTGAATCAAGTCAAACGGACTTGTAGAAGCAAAGTTACAAGCCTTTAAAGTTTTGGAGTCTTTTATGGCCTGGAGACGAAGGCCATCTCCTGGCGAACCTCTAAGTCTGACGGCTTAGCTGATATCAGCAATGAAATTTTCTAAGTCGGTTTCTTTCAGAAACTTGGAATTTGGAATGTCCGAAGCTATCATCGGAGCTCAGAGAGACGACCTACCTCTGACAATCGTTCTCCTCTAAATGACAAGTCTCCGTCGGTTCCCAGCTTATATAGTGTGTGGCGATCAGCTGATGACGTAATACCCATCATCCAAACCCTAAAAATCCCGTCTATCTCCGGTTCTAGTGCTCCGATTGAGCTGGAAATACACCATTTCCATGTAGAATTTGACGCTGAATCCGAATCTGGCCTCCGTTTTCCCATCCGATGCTTCGTTTTGGCTCTACAGTAGGCAGGCATCGCAAAAATTCTAACTCTGTCGTTTTTCCGAAAAATGTTGAACATTTTTCTCGCCGATTGACTTGAAACTCTCCGATTGACATGAAACTCACCATACAGATAAAGAATTTCACGCTGATTCCAAATCTGAAATCCGTTTTCCCATCCGATGCTTCGTTTTGAAGCTGGAGCCCAAAACGTCCCAAATTCTAACTCTGTCGTTTTTCGCCAATGTCCCAAAATCTTAAATGGCGTCTCACATCTAAACGAAGACAGATAGGAACAAGCCGATTCTTTCACTGAATTTGTCTCACTCTTAGCTTTCAAACGAGCTATCGCACGACAAATCCGTCCACTGGAAGCCAAAATCGAAGCAAGCTGTCCAGAGGGGGGGGACGTCAGTGAAATTTCAAAATTTGATGAAAAATGTTTTGGTGACGGTCCCAGGTCGAAATTCCACACTTTGGAAAATTTTCAAAATTTTACCCATACAAAGTCTCTCTGACACTTAGGATTTTTTCAGGTGAGCGAGCTCCGACCTAAAATCTTGTAACCGCTCTAACTTTTGAACGAAGACAGATAGGAACAAGCCGATTCTTTCACTGAATTTGTCTCACTCTTAGCTTTCAAACGAGCTATCGCACGGAAGAATCCGTCCACTGGAAGCCAAAATCGAAGCAAGCTGTCCAGAGGGGGGGGGACGTCAGTGAAAATTTTTTCTCTCCGATTGAGCTGGAAATACACCATTTCCATGTAGAATTTGACGCTGAATCCGAATCTGGCCTCCGTTTTCCCATCCGATGCTTCGTTTGGGCTCTACAGTAGGCAGCCATCGCAAAAATTCTAACTCTGTCGTTTTTTCGAAAAATGTTGAAAATTTTTTCTCTCCGATTGACTTGAAACTCACCATACAGATAAAGAATTTCACGCTGATTCCAAATCTGAAATCCGTTTTCCAATCCGATGCTTCGTTTTGAAGCTAGAGCCCAAAACGTCCCAAATTCTAACTCTGTCGTTTTTGCCAATGTCCCAAAATCTTAAATGGCGTCTCACATCTAAACGAAGACAGATAGGAACAAGCCGATTCTTTCACTGAATTTGTCTCACTCTTAGCTTTCAAACGAGCTATCGCACGACAAAATCCGTCCACTGGAAGCCAAAATCGAAGCAAGCTGTCCAGAGGGGGGGGGACGTCAGCCGAAATTTTTTTCTCTCCGATTGACTTGAAACTCACCATACCGATGCAGAATTTCACGCTGAATCCGAATCTGGCCTCCGTTTTCTCATCCGATGCTTCGTTTGGGCGCTACACACCAAAACGTCCCAAATTCTAACTCTGTTAAAATTTTGAAGAAAAATTTTTTCTCGCCGATTGCCTTGAAACTCACCCTACCGATGCAGAATTTTACGCTGAATCCGAATCTGGCAGCCATTTCACCATCCACGACAACCTAGACGGTCGCCCACGTCAACCTAGACGGTCGCCCACGTCAACCTGGACGGTCGCCCACGTCAACCAGGCGGTCGGACCAACTCACCCGAGTCTCACACTCTGTCGTTGCAGAGGGGGGTGGAGTCAGCGAACATGTTGTGAACGTGAACCCACCTGGCCGGCACACCACGACAGACCACAACCTCTGTCGTTCCAGAGGGGGGGGGCGCTGTGTTTATTATGGACCTATTATTACTACTACCAAGTTTTCACAGCAGCCTTTGATGAGTTTAAGATCTTCACAGCTGTTTTAAGAGTCATGAACTAATAGTTTTGGATCCTCCACATTTTCCATGGTGTTGAATAAAATTACAATAGTGAACAAATGCAGGGCAATTGGTACACGGAGTAGATCAATTTCACTAAAATTAACTATAATATAACTACGGTTTGATAATGACGGTGGAGATCGTGAAATCGTTTCCTAACGCAACTAACTGACGTTGGGCCAATTGACTTACATGTATAAAAGCACCAAATTTTCGCATGTGCTTGAAAAGGTGGCTGAACAGCTACATGCATATCAATCAGTTTGCACGCAAACTTCATATGTACTTAAAATCTCTGAAACTTTTATTAATGGTTTTGTTTTCAGGTTAGAGAATTCCACAAAATTTCAGGCGATCAATTTAAAGCACAATTTGTTTGCGCGAGATCTTTCGGACTATGACGTAGGCCATTCTCAAGCGACTGCTTTATTCACAGAAGTAAAAATAGCACGATTGACACACATGAAGTTAAAGAATCAATACTGAGAAAATCAATCAACAATGCGGATGATAACCGGAAATGAATAGCGCGGTGACGAACAAAGAAATGCAACTCATGTTACTATGCCAACATTCAGGATATGCGAGAAAACGGATGAGAATCACACCGAAGACAGGCACACAAATATCATGTAAAAGCGACAATAAAACTAAATATAGTGATTTGCATAAGAGAGCGAGCAAGTAAGTAATAGACGCAGATGCAAACATTTATTCAAGTGAATAAATAAAAGCCAAAAAAAATAAATATAATAATAATGAAAATAATACAATAAGAAAAGTAATGAACTAAGTAATCAAAGTAAACAAGCAATAAATACAGTCAGAAAAAGTAAAGTTATAATACTGAAGCAAAACACAATAGAATATTACTACAATGCTGATCAGTAACATGTAATTTGCATCATGAAGGGCAAATGAAAAAGACAGAAGAAGAAGAAGTAGAAAAGTAGAAGCAGAGTGAGTTTCTGCAGGGAACGAGGACATGATGAGACTTTCACAAAGGATGTACACCCTGTGCCTGCTACAAATCTCCAAGTCTGCCGAGTTCTACCTGGTTCCTCTTCTTGTCAAACACAATCAAAGAAAAGCACCTGTTGATCCAAAATGGGACGTAAACTGCAGTTTTTGATTTAAATGAAATTTTCTGTGTTCTTTGTTTCTTTGAGTTAATGATAATAAGTCCAGAGCCATAAATTTTGATATGGAATGTAATCATGCATTTCCCATGATGCGCATGTGTTATTATCAAGCTTCTGATCGGCAATGCAGACGAGAATGTGGTTAAATGTGAATTAAATTGCTCAAAATGCTTGTGTCTGGAGAAACTGGGGGCTTGCCAAATCTGAATGTGTTTAACTTCATAGACAGGGGTCCATGATCATGATAGGAAATGACATGAAGACGTGACATGTCAAAAATTTACATGACTCTGGGCTTAGTACTTTCAATTAATGAGAGAAAACATATAAAATTTCATTTTAACCAAAAACTGCAATCTGCATCCTATTGGATTTACATGTGTTTTTCTTTGATCTTGTCTGACAAGAATATGAACTCACTAGAACTCGGCAGACGTGCAGATTCGTAGTAGGCATAGTACATCATTCTGTGAAAGTCTCACTTTCGGCCTCGTTCCCTGCAGAAACTCGTTCTGGCTGCCGGACTATGCTGGCTGTGAATAGAATCCAGCCCTAATCCACAGACGGAAGCCGTTTGACCTACTAAATGGAATTTCAAACCCGTACGAAAGTTTATCCCCTGTGTTACTCTCTCCTTATTACAGATTGTTTCATAAAAAATGGATCACCCTTAAACATCGCCTCAACTTCAACTTTGTCTAACTCCGCCAAACTTGAACGAATTTCTCTGAAATTTGGAAGACATGTCAGCTGTGCTTACTAATATCATTGTTGGAAATTTCAAGCATGAATATTGAGTTGTTCTCCTGTTATAGATAAAAAAATAGTAGATAATTTGATCTTCATTTAGCAATGTTACACAAAATCATACCTCACTCTTATAAAATTACATTTGTTTCCTTTGTTATGTAATATGTTGTTCTACAAGCCAAAAACTATCAAGCAAAACAAAAATAAAGAAAATCGGTCAATCAGAGCCAGTATAGCACCATTATTCATCAACAATAATGTAACTGCTACATGTGATTAACTGGACTTCATGTTCCATAGCTTCCTGACTTCGTTGCGGTGGTGTTGGCAGCACTCCTGATTGCTTTCAGCTAGAAATCTATCTCTTACCGGTTGAAAACAATACAAAGCACAAGTGAACAATAACGAGATCGCAAGCAAGCGACTAAATGTCCCTTACACAAATGTGCATCGATGGCATAATGATGATTTTCGACTCTGTCGTAAAGAGGGCTCTGGCCGCCCACGCAAGACATCCAAACGTAGAGACCGCCTAATTTTGAGATTTGTTAAAGTTGATCCAAGTCTCTCGTTAACTGAGATGGCTGCACTAGACTCGTCTATTTCTAAGTCCACTATTCGTAGAAGACTTATTGAGTCGAATTTCAAGAGCTGTAAGAGGCCCTCTCAGATCGAATTATCAGATCAGCATACAAAAAGACGTCTCAGATGGGCAATGAGTCATTGTCACTGGCGAAATCAATGGGATCGGGTTGTCTGGTCTGATGAGGCATCAGTCCGTCTGAAGGATAGTGATGGTCGATTGAGATTGTGGATAAAATCTGATCAGGAAATTCCGAGACATTTACATCGTCCCCGGGTACAAGGTGGTGCGACTCTACTGATTTGGGCTGGCATTTGGACCAATGGCCGCTCTGAACTTCACATACAGCAAGGAACCATGAATTCTGAACGCTATGTCAATGTTTTACGAATGAACATTGGCATAATGACAGATCAACTTGGTGACCCATCGACTTGGTTATTTATGGATGATAATGCTACGTGTCACAGGAGTAGTAGAGTCAACTTATGCAAGTCTCAATTAGGGCTTAGGAGATTATCTTGGCCAGCTCGTTCTCCTGATCTGAATCCCATAGAAAATGTATGGAGTATTCTAAAACATAACGTTCGTCGTTCACTGCTACCTACAGATGGCGTATTACAACTTACGTCACTGTTAAAAAGAGAGTGGAGAAAGTTAGATCAGTCAAAAATCAACGATATCATCGAATCAATGCCTAGACGAATTGGTAATGTCATTGACAATAAGGGTAGGGCCACAAAATATTAGCTTCTTAAGAACCGTTACTGTATCATAGCTTATCAGATTATATAAGGACATTTAAATATATTAGGGACATGAAATGACATGAAAAATGCTTTCTGTATCATACTTATGTTTTATTTAGTCAAATTTTAGGATGATCCACTTTTTATGAAACGGACTGTATTTTCACACTGAGCTTGTGAACTGCATTTCTGAGGTCAGATTTTCAAAATCCTGATCTCTCTATTAAATATTCAAGTTTTACGAAGCAAGATCATTCACAGCTATGAATATATAGGCCTAATGGGAACATTCTTGATGCAATTTTGAAGATGCTAACGATCAAAAACTCTAAATTGATTCACTGATCACGGTTAGCTGATCAAAAATGTCTAGTGATTAATGTTTCATTGTCAATAATGTCTAGAAAACTATTAGTTGGCTGCCATTTTTGAATACGACACCGGCTTGGCCGGCTGCGATCAACTGCTAGCAGGTATCACAGTTTTATTACTTTGAAATTACTTTTTCAGTCTTAGGTAGCAAGAAAACGTTTTGGTTAACTATCATACGTACATCATCGTACATTTATTCAAAGTGGAGAGGAGCAATATTTCAGACAGCATTCACAGTTGTTGCATCATTTTGATCCTCGACTGATCCCTCCCATGTATCAAGAGTCTATCGAGTACCGGAACAGACGCCACTCACGTTCTCAGCGTCGATGAGAATTGTTGAGATCCTTATCATTAGTATTATAATGACTGAAATTCTCATGCACGAGCAATTTGATCTTGGCATTGTTGTCATGTGAATGAAGCTTCGCGAAACTGACAACATGAGCACAATCATGTGAATGCAAACATCACGGAATTAAACTGCTTAAGTGTGTCACTTTTCTAGACGTGCAAACTGATTCAAAATGATGGCACATACAGGAACTTACTAAGTGGGCAAAAAGAAATGTTTAATGCCTGACAGAGATAGGAAAAAAGTCGTGCGTCGCTTGCGGATTGCTGTGAATTCCTTCAAAATTCTCCAATTGCCACGACTCCTTCATATTCGAAGAATTCAGATCATTGCCCAAAAGTTTGCTCGATAATGTTGGGTCCTCCGATCATTATTAAAAAAATAGCAGGCGCACGAAAAAACGTTCACAAACTTCTCTGTAGAACTTGACATCGTCTGTGTCTCTTTGCTGTGAGATCCGGTTGATAACAGTTACTGAATCGTCGCACAATTTGATGTGTTTAATGTTGAACTGGCTGCTCATTGTTCGATTGCTATGGTATTATGTCAGCAGATGTGCCATATCATTAGCGTTGCATGTTCCAATGCTTCATATCTAGTCAAACAGAAGAAGAGATGAGCTGTGTAATTATGGTACAAACATGCAATCCGAGCACGAGAGTGCATGCGCGATAGGTGACGTGTTCATGTTTGTGCGATGTTCAAGCAGTGTGACCGCCAGCAAGAGCTTCTGCGGGCAACGAGGCTACTACGAATCTGTACGTTTGCCGCGTCAAGTTCTACCCAGTTCCTATTCTTGTCAGACATGATCCAAGAAAATGCAAATCCAATGGGAAGTAGGTTGAGGGTTTGGGTAAAATGCGATATTTTTTGTGCTCTGTTTGAGTTAATGAGAAGCACTAAGTCTATGGATGTAATATATACCATGGAATTTTACAGGTCGTGCAATTATGTACATGCATCTTTGTCTATGAGACTCAACATATTTAGATTTAGGAAGCATCTTAACAAAGCATCAACGGCAACGATAGCATCTTGATTCAATGGTATCCACACTTTTGCACCCACCACCAATCGGAAACTGTTGTGCCAAACTTTATGACTCAATACTACTGCTCTTCACTTAATTAGGTGAAAACATCGAAAATATCATTTTTGCTGAAAACTTCAGTCTGTTTCCCATTGGGTTAATGTGTGTTTTCCTTGATCTTATCTGACACGAAGATGAATCGAGTAGAACTCGCCAGACGCGCAGATTCGCAATCAGGTGCACATCATTCTGCAAAAGTCTCATTCCCCGCCTTGTTCCATGCAGCTACTTGTACATGCGACCGGACTGTAGTATTTACATGATTTTAGTTCTAATTCGGTCCTCAATCCCTTCAATAGAATAGCAAGACTGGGACTGATGCCGTCAAACGATTTTGATCCGCTGAGATTCACGAGCAATTCAATCTTATGAACACGGATTTTGTAACTTGTGTAAGTTAACACGCGCTGCACGGTCTTCATAGTCTGAGGTCTCAGTCTCGATCCCCTTTATGTTTTCAATATTCCTTTTTAGTACTAAAACATCCACTTCATTGAATTGAATTGGTGTCAATTCAACCATTAATCAGTGTGGGTTTTCAAGCTTTCTTTTTTATTTGTTTTGATGTTTTTAGTACTGAATTTTATCATAAGCACTGAACTACGAGTACATACAAGGTTCCATGCTAGATACCAGCAATGGTGAAGCTATCTTAATAAAGCCGCATGTTAACGTATGTTAAACCAATGTTAAACGTATCAATCTGAGCAATTATCTGCATTTTTCATTTTGTTTATCCCTTTCATTTGTTAATATTAAGAGTTCGTCGGTAATTCAAGTGGACAAAAATGGGATTTTCGACTCCCCCTCTGCCCTGGCCTTATGGACAATTCAGGGACACCGGCCCACACCCCTCCCCCAGCCCCGTGGACAGTAGACAATTACTGATATTCATTGTGGATATGTATTCAACTTTACTATTCTGCATTTGCGAGCTACAGTGTGGATGCTGTGTTAAATTGTTTCCTCGTGATTATTCGATGATCCAGATTACAGTATTGGGCTATCCTTCGATCTCTATTCATGAATATAGGCCTGTTGTTCCCTCTAAGTGTCCACATGGACTCTTCCAATTGTTCCCCTTCATTCACATGGACAGATAGTTGACAACATCACAAATCCCCCCTTCATCTGCTGTTCACATGGATTACGGACGATCCTTAATCTCGCTGTTTGTGGATGAACTGTGACTTGTATATGACCCAACGTTTACTTCCACGCTCTGCTGCTCACCAATCATGGTGCGTCACGGATATACTGAAACCAGGGATGCGGAGTCGGAGTCCTATCATTTTTACTGGAGTTGGAGTCCTATCAAATGATAGGACTCCGGACTCCGGCCTATAACTAGACCCGAAACATAATACAAGCAAATCATTTATCCTCGTGTATAGCTGTCACTGTTTTGATGTCAACTTTCTCCGTCAAACAAAAGCACAGAGACACTGCTGGATGCAAAGCTTGTAATAGTTGAGGGAATGAACCTTGATAGTGAAAAAGGATTGTCTTTTTCACCCGGTGATTTAGTAGAGAAGACAAGCCTTCCCAGCCTCGATCACACCTACGCACCAAAGGTCACATCAGAGATAAAAACGAAATGCTAGTTTGTTTGAGAACATTGCCTCTTACCCAAACGTTAGTCGTGTGAGATGGCTCCTCCAAAGCGCATATCAAACTCAATAGTGTGCTCATATTTTTTGAAGAAGGATGGGGATTTTCCTGCCTGGTAGAGACTGGAGAAAAACCGTGTGAAGCACACATCAAGAAGATGGGAGGAGCCGAGTCGTATGCATCTAACTGAAAGCGACATTTGATAAACTTTTATCGAAAATGATTGATAACTGATACAGCAATGATCACTAATGATAGGTTCAACAAAGTCTATAATGATCTATGATGTAGGTTACCAGCTTTTTTAAAAAAACTAGGCTACATTTACTGGCCACCCGGAGTCGGAGTCCTATCAAAATGATAGGACTCCGCATCCCTGACTGAAGCGCGACTGTTACAAGTAATCAGTACATTGCTATTTGTTATTTGCACAATGATAACAACACATTATCATTTTCTTGTCTCATCTTTCATCATATTAAGTCTAACAGACTTTCTCTTGATTATAAAATGCAATAGATTGCAACGTTGAAAAACTGCAATAAATGCCGACAATATTGACGATTATCGATATACATGTTTTTCGAAAACGCCATATTTCTGCTGCTAAAAATATAAAATATTTATTAATCTTTATGACCGAGGAACTTATACTCATTCGTCTATCGGCTCAGCACCGTTAATCCTAATGCGGTCATGCCTCATCTGTTGACATGAATTTGTTATTGATTCAAATGCTAGTTCCTCTTCATTCACAAATGCCAAAATATATTATTTAATATTTTCTGCACTTTCCAAGTGGAACATGTCTCCTCAGATTTGAAGCTATGCTTAATAATGGAAAATGCATCACTTTCTCGGCAAGGAATCCATCTCATAGAAATATTCCCATTTGGCAATCTCTGTGGGGATCTGTTATGATGCATGCTCGCACGAATGCCATGTTGTTGCTGCCTTCTACGGATCGGGAAAGAAAAATACAGATTTGTAGCCTTGTTTACACATCAAAGCTCATAAGCGGAGATTTATTTTTTTATTTCGCCGAGTTTTACTCACAAATCCACTTTCTTTCTTCTTTAAAGAAATCAGATGAGCCAAAATGTAATGCAGACCGCACGAACATACACGTACATATGTACATTATTAGCTACTTCCTGACACAGAGCGAATACTATGCCTCAATGCCACTGCACCGATCTGGCGTAAGAGAGTGTCAGAACTCAAGAGTCTTGGCCACAGAATTAGACAGGTCGTCTCTTCTTCCGTTTGACTAGAATGAAGCATTGGAACATGTAACGTAAATGAATTGGCACAATTTCCTGACTAAATACCATAGCAATCGAACAATGAGCAGCCAGTTCAACATTAAACACGCCCATGTGCAAAGTTTCTGTGACTGTCATCAACCGGATCACACAGCAAAGAGACACAGTCGATGTTAAGTTCTACAGAGAAGTTTGTGAACGCTTTTTCATGCGCCTGCTAACTTTTTTTTAAAATGATCGGAGAGCCCAACATTATCGAGAGAACTTTTGCGCAATGATCTGAATTCTTCGAATCTGAAGGAGTCGTAGCGATCGGAGCATTTTGGAAGAATTCAGAGCAATCCGCAAGCGACGCACGACTATTTTTCTTATCTCTGTAAGGTATTAAAAATTCTTTTTGCCCACTTAATATGTTCCTGCATGTGCCATCTGTTTGAATCAGTTCGCACTTCTAGCAAAGTGATACGATTAAACAATCTAATTCTGTGGTCTTGGCTTTCGGAAGACTCTGGGCCTTACACGCACAGCACAATACAACGACACACCATTACTAGCGCCCGTCTCTAATTAAAGCGTGACCTGATCATGATTTTGCCAAGCATATCCCGAAGCGGATGATGAAAGTCTTCATGTCAAATTGCCTTTTCACTCAAACTTGATGTCTGTCTTCTGTATAGGGAAATATAAGAAGGAAAACAGTGGACCGAAGCTTTGTAATTGAACTTAAACGTTGTTTCTTGAAGTCTGCTTGTAATAATAACAATCGTCTGTCAACAAGTTATATTAATTGAGTATCTTATACTTAGACATAAAAGGTCGCCACACCCATTGTTAATCTTCAAATTTTCATGATTCTTTTCATGTAAAGCGTGCTCAGAAATGAAATGTAGTGCATATGAGATGCTGAATGCGCAATTTGCTATTCTGCTCATTTTAGTTTGACTATATAATATGCATTGAATAAATTTCACAACAACAGCACTGGAAATCATTGGTATATTCAAAGCGATTCTGAAAATTTTGTAATTCGGTTTTCGTGAATCTATTAGAAAGGATAATTTATGTATGGAAAAAATTTTTTGGCGCCTTTTGCGTCAATCCGCCTTCGTTGCTTATCTCTAGCCTTAACATTATAAATAAACAATTAGCGTTGATTATTACGAGCAAAATGACGAACGTTAACGATATCAAACTCACCTCTCCATTCTTCAATTGCCAACAAGTCTTAAATTACTAGTGATTGTCTCCCTGGTTCCTATCCCTCGCTTAACTGGTTTTACATACATAGGAATCACATTTAGTTTTCAGCTCAGAATCTAATTATAATAATTGACATGTATATGCGTGTTGGCCGTTAAAAAGTCAAAATATTCAATGATCTGTATCAAATATATAATTTTGTATGATGGGCTTCACAATCCGTGTCAAATTATGTTCTTTTCGGCAATAATGAGGAGGATAGGACATGTGGTTGATAAGCGTGGTAGTCTTGTGCATGTTGAGATGCGTCTGAAGATTCTATTCACAGCCAGCATAGTCCGGCAGCCAGAACAAATTTCTGCAGGGAACGAGGCCAAAAGTGGGACTTTTACAGAATGACGTACAGTCCTACTTCGAATCGGCACGTCTGCCGAGTTCTAGTGAGTTCCTCTTCTTGTCAGACACAATCAAAGAAAAACACATGTCAATCCAATGGGACGCAGATTGCATTTTTGACTTAAATGAAATTTTGCTATTTTTCTCTTATCAACTGCTGAAAAGTATTAAGTCTAGAGTCATAATTTTTGACATGGAAAGTCTTCATGTCATTTCCTATGATGTGCATGTGATATTATCAAGCTTCTGATCGGCGATGTATGCGAGAATGTGATTGAATGCGGATAAAGTTTCTCAAAATGTTTGTGTTTTCCGACACTAAGAGGCTCGCCAAATCTAAATGTGCTTGGTTTTATAGACAGGGGTGCATGAAAATGAGAGGAAATGACCTGAAGACATTCCATGTCACAAATTATGACTCTGGGCTTAGTACTTTTGGTTTAATCAGAGAAAACATACAAAATTTCATTTTAGACAAAAACTGCAATCTGCGTCCCATTTTCATGTGTTTTTCTTCGATCCTGTCTGACAAGAAGAGGAACTCACTAGAACTCGGGAGACGCAACGATTCGTAGTAGGCAGAAGATGTACATCATTCTGTGAAAGTCTCATTTTCGGCCTCGTTCCCTGCAGAAACTCGTTCTGGCTGCCGGACTAAGCAGATTAGTCCAAGCGAACCAGCTAGTGTGGGTGGATACGAGAGATAGAAATACCTACTGCCAAGTATTCTGTGACTATTCAGTTTTTAGTATATACCGGGCATTTAAATTTATTGTCTTAAATAACTACTGCATTTGAGTTGCTGTGGCAAACACGCGACATACAGTAGTAAACCTGTGGATGGCATGTTATCGACATTGCAAGTGCTGCATTTAACACAACAAATCAATCAGCTTTTCAGGTCATCAATTCATTTAGGGAGCTGGCCGATTCGAAAAATAACTCAAGATCATAAATTTTCCAACCTGTAATTAGAAGCACCACACAGCAGTGTCTCATATCTGCAGAACAAACATTATCATATTTAGCATGGAGATTACAGCATTGAATTCATTGCTGAAGACTTGCATTCAAGGCTTGTTTCTCAGTGCTTGGTGCGTAGTAGTTGTACGAAATGCTTTTCAAGTTTTTTATTATTATAGAAAAGGTTTGTTTGACACAGTTTTGTTTTCTAATATACTAACAATTGGAGAAAATAAGACTGCAGATTGAAAAAAATGAAGTTTTCATTTTATTTGAAGAGTAGAAACATATTTCTCTACAGACGTGTAGCCTATACAATTAGTAGTCTTTCACAATTTATGTGATGAAGCATCTTTCTTTTCAATATTTTCCACGGTTTGGTATACCGCTCCGGTGCGTGTACAATCCTCTCTGCAGCATCACATGACAGGCAAAGAGGATATGGTGAAGATAATGTTCGACCAAACGTCCCAGGAGATCTTGCAATCTTCAACTTCCCAGCTGAACCATCTTCCTTGCTGCCCTGCTGCACTGGCAGGGCAGGTCTCACCTCTTCTTCCAATGTTCGTACATCAGTCTCTCATAACTTTCTTCTTTGGCCACATTCGCTCATTTCTGATCAAAATTTATCTCTCTTTCCCCATACCATTTCGACAGCTGCATTTACTGTAATTTTTCTGTTCAATGTACAGTTGGGATTCTGGCAGACTATCAATATATTATACACATTTTCAAACTTCTCCACTTTAGTTGTATTCAACCCACTAAACTCCAACATCGTCGTAGACGTTTTCATGAGATACAAACTGATCGAAACAGGTCGTTAGTCTTGGCCATCTACCATCATTTCCAACAGATAAAAGGCATCAATTTTTTGAAAGGAAGGGGAAAATCAAGTTCTGAATTATATTTGTAGTATTAAGATGGCCAAATTGGTAAAAGATGATTCCAGCACTGGAGCGAGCATGGGACAATTTTACTACAGATTTAGGAGCGCTTGAATTGCAGGAACAGCAGAATCAGAATGGAGTTCCATAACCTCCACTACCCGGATATTCGGAGCTGAAAACCAAAGTAAGTACAATGTATATAAGGGAAGTATGGAATCAATGGTTGATTTGTGGCGACAGCTATGATATTACTTTTTCGCCAGCTCTTATAAGCAGTTTCATATGATATCTCAATTGATAACAGAAGAGTATTGAAATATTGAATGGAAAGGACTGAATAGCTATGTCAAAACTATGAAGTAGTGAAAAATTACATTGTTATCCGTAGACATCTGGAAGACAAAACGTATGATGAAGATTCATTTCAATGGTGAAAATGCTAGATTTGATTTGGCATAGAAATTAATTGATCATTAAGGTACTTAATAGACGACTAAAAACCACTCTATACGATTTAAAGGGGGACTTATGATTGCATTAATGTACAGGATATGAACGTGTTTACGAACTTTTGCCCACTGAACATCTGAAAATCTTTGTATCGAACACTTTGCTGAAAACCGACAGGGGAAATTTCAGTTGAATGGTTTAGACTGACAGTCCAGTAAATTGCATCTCCACATTATTATCAATATTATGTAACTGAATGCAACGAAGGCCAACGTGAGTACATTACTTTCAAAATGATAGCGAATTGTAGTTTTATGATTCAATTCATGTCACATTTATGGTTCAATTTTCATTTCAATTATTGAACAAATCGCAATAAAACGAGAGAATTTCAGACATAGGCAGAGAAATTCAAAGGTGATTGAATGCCAAACAGAAGATGATGAATATCAATTAAAGATGCAGGCAGGAAGCTAGGCGCGAAACACAGGGAATTAGGAATCCGTAGACGGAGGTGCATTGGAACATTTAAATGAAGGTGCAAAGAACTTACAGTTTGGAATAGCCTATCATTTGCGCATGCATGCGACTGAGGTGTTAGCAAATTAGCAAATTGTTAAGGAAGTGCAAGGTGCTTAGGGCAGCATTCTATATCTTGATCAAAATTCCAAATCATCACACTTTTTTCCATCTCATCCGTTCCACGAAAATCAGACTTGAATTTGAAGAAATATTGTGAGCATGATTCACCCAAGTACGTTATTATGGAGAAGAATAAATAATGTAGAATTTTTTCAAATTATTTTTTTAATTTGTTGTTTTATATTTGCTGTTTGCAGTGCTGCGTGTCCATGGTCGTGACCTAATTTACCTGGGCAATTTTCAGCTTTAGGGATGATCAAATTATCAAATTTTGTCAAAAATTTCTTTACTACAAAATAAAGGCATGAGAAATTTATTTATGGTATTCGTTCTGCTTAAGTAGATGATCTGCAGTCCATAAAAGGCAATTCATTATGAATTGAATGCACTATATCATTAATTTCGGGTGCAGTAATTTCATTTATGATACCTATTTTAAGTCTTCTGGTTGATTTTTACACTTTGTATTAGAATTCAAAATCCTACATTTTATATAAAGGAAAAAAGGAAGCGTATATTTTGAATAAATGAAAATCGTTATTTACAAGTGCAATTGCAAAAATCACAATGTAAGATATCAATACTACAGACAATACACATAATTTAGGCAGTTGCGTAACATAAAGAAATGATACTATCACGGGTGGAGTAGGCAACAGATACTCAGAATGCATGCAATGCAAAATTTTGAAATACGGTCTTAAAAATGCAATAGAAGAGCGCATGAACGTTAGCTGTTCATTAAATTACAAGTCCAGGGGAAAAATGAATGCAAGCGACGAGAAGTGTGTGCAGCTGGCTGTTGAAAAAGTCCAGATCTCGGTAAACGTGGAGGTACAAAGTCGTGAAGGGGGTGTACATCAACAGACTCGCATTTTAGTAGAAAAGAACAGGCTCTAGCCTTCCTCGAACTAGAAACTGTCGGAAAATCAGCACAGTCACAATGTCTTCTGTATATAATGCGGTGTGCGCGTCTCTGAAATTTTTCTATCATGTTCTCAATTCCCAGAGGCAACCATGCAAAAAGGGGTGCTGTATACAATAGCAAAGACAATACAATTGATTTATATACAATAATTATTTTTTCACGTGGGAACAGCGATCGCAAAACTCTGAGAATATAGAGTCGTTGGGAAGAAATTCGAAGAATTTGAGAAAAATGATATATAAAAATATTTAAATGATTTCTAAATATTGTCACAAATTTCATCATTACCATATACATGGGTTAAATTGTCAAACTGTAAACTTCACAATCACAGTAGAGAAAGCTTATAGACACTTAAGTGGAGCTTGGTCTTCCACTCAAAAGCTTCAATTTGACTTGCCAACTTTTACGTAACCCACATACGCAAACAATAGCGGCACTGTCCAACGGAATATCGTCTACGAGTTTTGAGGCCGCATTTTACTGAAATCACAACTCGAATGTGGTAACAATCTGGGATCTGACAACACCAACAGTCAAGCCAGATGAAATTCTTATTCATGATTGATGGCTTGGGAATGGGGCTGCTTTCGAACACAATTCACCATTTTCAAAATTGAAATGGATATCATGCAAAAGAAAATTTTAGTTTTCGAAAATAATCGCACTATGCATTGTAGAAATGAATGCTCTAGTTTTGGAAATTACCATGTAACTTGTTCCGCCGGTAAATTGTTGTAGAACTAATATGAGCGCATATCTTGCTGGTCTTTAAATCAAGAATCAATGACAGAATCACTCTTAAAGAGAAAATTGTTGTTTTGTGTCAAGGAATCTCACATTCAAAACGTTGGCGTTCATCCAGAAGAGGTTTAAAAGAAGTGTATAGTTTAAGCGGACACGAAGGAAGGATTTTTTGAAAGTCGGCGTCCGGACACTTCTTAGCCCTGCGCGGCGAGGTCGTATTTCTAAAAGTCCAAACCCTAGTCTTGTCCGACCTAGTCTCGACCTTGTCAGGAGAATTGGTTTCTTGCTGATTCCTGGATTCTTGCAATATAGATAGGCACTTGAAGATGCTACTCACAGTCACAGTAGACTAGCCCATTGCACATCACATAATGAAAACAGTTCTGTCGATCGACATCTTTCAGTTTGAATCAATTCAATGTAATTTATATTGGGCCATTATTCCATACCTGTTCCATGTGTATAAAAATTGGGATCTTCTGACCATTGTCTGACTGTGTAAGTATCCGTACACCGTATATCATAAAGTCCCTTTTAATTAACAATCTGACTAATAAGTGAAAGAGTTAAAAATTACCAAACGTAAATTTACAGAAGAAGCACTAGAATGCTTATTAAGTGCGAATTGAGTGCTGCTAATATGCTGAAATATTGATATAAAAAGTTACCCAATCAATCTTCACTTGAAAATATTGGAGACTTATATTATCAATATAATTACTTAAAAATCGAAATATTGATTTGAAAACCACATTTAGAAAACAGAAAAACGTGCTGTGACTTTTCCATCAATTAAAAGTAGGCTATATTCGTTTACATTTCCATCTATATATCCTTTATATGTCTACATAATATATTCGTTTACTGTTCCCATAAATCAATGAAATCAGCTACTAACATTCATCAGACAAAGTCACGTGCTTAAGTGCACGCGCAGTTACTCGTTGTCTCATTGCACCATGCCGGCTATCAAAGAAATGCAGCTTTCCATTCCGGAGCACCTCCAAAACCCATCCATAGCAATAAGTAATGACGAGCACTGCTCTTCCACCTGTTCTCCTGTAACGATGAACAATGTACTAAAATGTAGCGCTTGCGCACTCTCCGCGCAGACAAGTTATGACTACGGTACCTTAAGGAAATAAGCTGTCATTTTACAATCACAAACGGAAAGGTGAGAATTTAATAACAATCATAACATTTACAAATACACATGAATTCCAAGTTTATTGTTTCAGTTTTCACTATTAATACTATTTACATTTGACTGCATTTGACTATTTTTTTCCTTATTTCCTCTTCCTAAGGATCATAAGGACCTTATTTGTTCATAACTGTGATTCAATGTACTGCATTTTTCCAAGATGAACACAATTTCATTGATCTAACTGCATTTCTGCTTTTATTTCACAACAGTCCATAGAGGGATGGGCCTCAACTGCAAAAATTAGTATTAAAATGAGTACTAAAATCAGTACGAATTAAGTGCTGTGCTTTCGAACCCAAACAGTTCTAAAATGACTACAAATTTTTTCGTACATTTCAGTAAGAGTACATGCTGGATTTTGGGACTCACTTTTCAGTCGTAGTTAGTATTCAAGTTCGGCACTCTTTCTAGTATTCATTTAGGACTTTATGGATAACAGTGTAGGAATAAATTTCATCTAATGCATTTCAAACACATGTTCCTCTATTGAACTAGGCAATAGCCGATAGACAGGAGACCAAAAATATTCAAAAAATTGCTGCTCGCACTTTTGTATCCAAATTGCTGTTTCTGTTCAGGCGGTTTGCTTGAATTCATTCGATAAGCTTGAAAAATCTACTGAAAAGGCAGGATATTTCCGAGCTTGTCGTTTGGGTCAGGGTATGCACTATTGGTGCTGTGAAAAAACGTTTGGAATTGTCTGAATGTCAATAATCCAAGTGCTTATGAATTCAATGTCCGTTTCGATGTACCTGAACTTTTGTGACAACTATTGAGTGCGCTTTCTAGAAATCGGAAAGAATGAACTTGTGTTATTTGTAATCGATCAGGCATAGATTTTTTTATAGGTTTATATTCAGAGGAGGAGAACCTCTACAATGTATTACTCTTTGTTTTCAGCGGCTGATAGATGTCAGATACAGAAAAGCCTAGGTTCACATGATAATCAAGTGTGCTTTTCAAAGGATGAACTGATGATCGCTCTACATACTCGTTTGTAAATGTATACTTGTCTTCCCATCTAACAATTTCGTTAATGAGAAGATTTGCGCATAGTAGGTACAGGCAAGGTGCAAATTCGGACGAAGCACTTTTCTTCTATTTGCGATGAATTAAAATTGCGCTCATGCAGCTCATGAAAGCAGTGATAGATGTTGCAAAATTAGCATAAAGAGTTAATCAAGTGAAAATGTTTAAATTTTGAATAGGTTGTTCCTCGACACAAGTGGTCATCAACACGAACACTTCATCGACTCAAGTGGTCTTTAATACGGACACTGGTGTTGTGACTACGTAGAAATTGATGACAATAAAGCATTTACAATGGAAGTAAAGCTGCAAAATAGTGGCTCGAAAATCGCGCGCATTTTCACGCAGATAAACTTGTCAACGGTTGTATTATTGGGTGAGAATCAGTCACAAGTGCAATTCTAAGCTTTTCATTGGTGCTTCATGCCCCAACATAGTTCCCTCGTATGTGCCGAGACCTTGAGTCAATTTCCATTCTAGTCAACTTCAGATAAACACTCTATTTCTATGGCTTTCTATATGGGTCTGCTGATTCTTGGTGCTGAGACACTTCATCACGATTTTCTTACTGTTGTTGATTTATGTAAGCTTGACGTGTGACACTTTCACACTCGAACGTGTATAGCAATCACGAGGTTTTGATAACACTGGTCAACAAAGATTTTTACACAAATAAACCAAAATGTGTATTGAATATAGTTCACCATGCTATTTACGGAAATGACAACCGTTTTGCTCCATCGCCCACTATTTTTCTGTAATTTAATTTTTTGATTTTTCCTATTTACGCTATTTCTAGGTGCTATGATATTTTTGTAAACTTCATTTGCTCAAGACATAGCCTATTGCATTTGTTGATGACACAATCAAATATGTAACTGATTAATTTTAGTTGAATATATAAGACCATAACTTCGTGTGGCATGTTACTGATTAAAAAAATAACTAACAGCAATTGTAAAAATATAAAGAAATCTAATAAATCCAATAGAACATACCAAATGATACAAACAATGTAAATATTTTTTAATGCAAGTGTGTAAATATTTTTTAACGCAACCTTGTGTCTACAAATAATAGAGTTAAAAAAGTAAAATTTGCGCAAAACTGATATAAAAGTAGACAATATGTTCAATTTATTCAAATATATTCGACCGTATGTTATATATAGGCCTACTAGGCCTATATGTGACTTGAATATTTTGACGCATCACTACTCCACTCTACAGTAGTAACGATCGTTTCCATTTTCATATCATCCAACAGTCATTTCCATTAATCATTCTATTTACTTGTAGCACAACACGGTTACAACCCGATTTGCGAATGACAAACAACAGCTATTGATTAGTTTCTAGACTTGCCCTACCGCAATGAGTCATTCTGATATCGATGCTCGGTATATAATAACAGCGCAGGCGTTCACTTTTCACAATCTTACTGTGGTCATGGCGTCTGCATCAGGAAGGTTTAACAACGACAGCAATGATTTCTGCTACATTTGTGCTGATCTCACTTTGAAGAAAGACAAGCGCAATATAACATCGCACATCAGAAAGCTGTATCATACTTATTTCGGAATCAAATTAGGAGACCAAGACTGATCATGGGCTCCACATATTTGTTGTGCTACTTGTCCTTCTTCGTTATCTAGATGGTTCAACGGGAACGGAGGTAAACTTAAATTTGGTGTTCCTATAGTATGGCGTGAGCCTGTCAGTCATCTTGATGATTGCTATTTCTCCCTGACTAAAATCGATGGTCACAACAAAAAGACAAAACATGGTATTGCCTATCTCTATCTTTCATCTGTAAGGCGGCCTATTCTTCATTCAAATGGTCTGCCAGCCCCTGATCCGCCGCTAAAGTTAGAAGATAGCGACAGTGATGATCTTGTGTCTGATGAGGATCATGAGGAAAAATATCAACTTGAACACGAAAAGAGACCTCATCTTTTATTTCAAGCTGAAGTGAATGATCTTGTGCGTGATCTGTCCCTCAGTAAATCTCAGAGTGAACTACTGGCATCGCGCTTGAAGCAATGGAATCTTCTCCAATGTGGTGTGAAGATCACGCATTATCGACAAAGATCTCATAAATTCCAATCCTTATTCACCAGCACCTTGAATTTATGTTATTGCAACGACATTCCTTCCCTATTTTCAGCCATGTGTAAAACTTTCATTGTAAGCGAGTGGAGACTATTCATAGACTCTTCTAAATACAGTTGCAAGGCAGTTATCCTGCATAATGGTAACCTTCTTCCATCTATTCCTGTGGCTCATTCTGTTTCTATGGCTGAAACGTATTATAACATGGAGCAAATTCTGAAATGCATCAGATATGATGAATTTCCTTTTAAGATCTGTGCAGATCTAAAGATGGTTACTCTTCTGACTGGGCTTCAGTCCGGTTACACTAAGCACAACTGCTTCCTGTGTCTCTGGGACAGCAGGGACAGGGCCAACCATTACGTCAAGCAGCACTGGCCTCCGAGAACTCAGGATGTAATTGGCAGAGCTAATGTTAACAACCCTGCGCTAGTCCATCGTCAAACATCATCCTCCCATCACTGCACAATAAATTGGGATTGATGAAGCAGTTTGTGAAGAAGCTGTCAAGAGATGGACCTGCTTTCCACTTCCTGCAACAGAAGTTTCCCAAATTGAGTGAGGGAAAAATCAGAGAGGGTATATTCGTGGGACGGCAGATCAGAAAGATATTGCTTGATCCAAACTTTCAAGAGTGCCTCAAACCAATAGAGTTGGACGCATGGAAATCATTCAGGAGGGTCTGTGATGGGTTCCTGGGAAAGCATCGCCATGCCAACTTCCGAGGCATCATCGACGACCTTATCAAGCACTATAAGAAAATGGGATCTTTGATGTCATTGAAGGTACATTTTCTTCATTCCCACATGGAATTCTTCCCTGAGAATCTAGCCGATTTGAGCGACGAACATGGAGAAAGATTCCATCAGGATATGTCCACGATGGAGCACAGGTACCAAGGAAACTGGGGCCCTCCAATGCTGGCAGACTACTGCTGGAGCCTGATTAGAGATCTTCCTAATACTGAACACCACAGGAAGAGTAACTCTAAGCATTTCTAACCGAATGTGCGAACAGTTTCAAGTGAAATATGAATTTGTAGTTATACAGATAATACATTGATTTTTTCAAAATATCCGATATTTATCATTTTCATCAACAGGGTGATACAAGAAAACTGTGGGTAATGGAGACAAATGAATTGATGTTTTTTAATGTAATCCACTAGGTAAATAATATCCACCATACAGATATCTTGTGTTTTTTCAAACCCAAAATTTTGTCGTCCAGTGTAACCAGTGTAAGGAGGAGGTAATCCGTCCGATAGAGTAAATATATTAGGTAGAGTGGTAACTCAGTATTTATTAAATCCCCAATGTGTATACACTTTCGATTTTATTAAATGAACTCAAGGGAGATACAGGTGGTATTGTCACCAAATGTGAGATATGCAGAAATTGCAACGGAATTGAGTGATCATGATTGTAATGCAGAAGGAATGATGGTATTTCACAGATTCTCATGACAACCTTGGAGATATAATGTTTGCTAAATTAGCAATTCGAGGTTACTATTACATTCCTGCTCAACCTCAAGAGTATTTTCTTAAGCGTGATCATATCATAGGCATGTGTATACAGTTTCCCCAATGTGTATACAGTTTCGATTTTATTAAATGGAAATTTTTGCAGTTTTGAAGAAATTTTTGCAAATTGTTATAAATTTGCAAATTTTAGCTTTTTAAAAAATGTTCAAGAGAATCTTCTTGGGCGTGATCAGGCAACAGCTGCCACTACCACTGGCTGACACTGCCACTGGCACAGCAAAATCACATAATCAAAAACAACGGCTTCATCTAACTTTGAAAGATGTAAATGGTTCCATATCACTATTCAGATTCAAAAAATGAAACATGAATTTAGTGAATCATAAAATCATGCCGGTGAAATTTGAATTAATAACTTGAAATTTCAGCCAAGAAAGCACGAATAATATCGCGACTTTTTCATGAAGACTTCCATTATAGTGCGGATCATGAAATTCCCTTCATAATCAGCTTAATTTCCCCTTAGTTAGGATGCTTATTAACAAACATTCATTCATTTTGATATCCAACTTGCTTTATACTACTTACATAGGAGAGTCATCTCGATATATCTAAATTGGCAAAATTTTGACTTTTTAAAACTGCTCAAATAATTTTTTGGACTACGGGAACGTAATCTCCGTAAAAAACTGAATATTTTGATATAAAAATTTTCATTGTATACAGATACTTTTTTGAGTCGACACTGTACCTATATATCCCTACTCTATGATCCGTGCATTATAATTTTGGCGTGGACATACTTCCAGTTGTTCATTTTGAATCCAAGCCCGTGCTCTTGACCGCTTCCGCATTTTCCAGACGCCTGTGACGGGGCTTTACGTGGATGAAGTTTGATGGAATATTCATGCGTGTTAGGAACTTAGATGATTCTTAATTATTCACATTTCGCTTGTTCTCTATTGGAAGTAGAGCCGTCTTCACAGGACTCACTTCCACATTCCTGCATACCGGGACCTTAATTTATCAGAACATCATTGACAATTTGACATATTAATAATTATGATTTTTTTTTAATTTCCCAATTTGATTACATTTCTCTAAGATGATCTTATCTAAGAGAACATGAGATAACTGCATTTGGAATTGATGTACAATTACTTAAATGTCGTTTCAAATTTAACAATTGAAATCTCTTTAATGAAAATCATTCATTATTAATGTTGTGCATAACAGGATTTAACACATGCACTAACACTTTACCTATTCAACTCAATCTCAAATGTGAATTGAGAATTCGTTGAAATATGAATGTGAAGAGCTGCATGCAGATATGACTGATGGGAATAGTCATAGTAGGTGACAAATGAATACAACTGAATGCAAGAAAGAAAAGGGAAGAGAAAGACAGATTTTTTGCTTTCCATCAAATGAAATTCGGAAATGACAATAATTTGATAACAAAACCCATTAAGGCTTTCAAAAGTCATCAAAGATAAAGCACAGTAATGACATTTGAAGTTACATAGACTGAGTCAATCATAAGGGATACTGTAACGTAAGTACAACACATTCAAGAATGATTAAGGGTTGACGAATTTCAACATAAATGCCCAGAATTGCCTACGACCAGTAAGGCAGCTTTGAAGCAAATTCCTGTGTTAAAAATGAATTTCAAGAATTCCTTTGTTTAAATGAATGTTTTTTAATATATGAACTTTCAGCATCTATATATAAAATCTCAACAGATGTAACCACCACTAGACTTGTTTCGGCCTGTTGGGCCTCATCAGTCGTGGGTAGGTTTGAACCAGCGACGTTGGAGCTAGAGGACGTGCAAGCATACCCTCTATCCACAAGGCCACCGGACCATCTGTTGAGAGCGTGAATTAGCCAGGAAGACACTGCTTTAACGCAGGCTTATGGAGGGCGGATTGCATTCTGCAATCACTTAATACCGCATCCGAGATTGAGGCGATTCACACAGGTGCTACATGTTAAGACAAGTTGCAGGATCTAGTTCAATAATGCGCAGCAGGGTTGGAACCGTGTTGGTGTCAGAATTGGCCGACCAGCAATGAAGTGCGTACCTCTCCTGAGACATCAAGGGGTTCAATGGAGAGTTCTTGTGAATGTCTTGCAACATGCCTACAAAACATAACTCATTTCAAACCCTGAATCATGTTTTATCAAATATAGGTAAGTTTTTATAATTGGATGTTGAAGAATGTGCACATCAGTAACAAAAACTCGCCAAAGATGTCATCAATTTCTCTTTTCAGTATGTGCTTCAATACCTTTTGCGATGTACGACGTCAATCAAACTATATCGCATTCCGCTAACTTGTCAAGCAATGCTAAACAATCTCACAGTGAAATGTTCAGTTAGTACTGGTATTTCATGTGTTTGTTTTGAAGACAAATCATTCATTCGATCTCCTAAACTCCTAGATAAACTGTTGTTAAACTAAACTGTTAGATAAACTATCTCATGCAATAATATTATTCAAAATAATATACGTTTAATGGGCTAGGAATACACAAGTTCTACAAAATCCATTCAATTCATTCACAGAATTCTACGAAATTCATATAGGCTAGAATATGTTAGTCTTTGATTAAAGATAAAGTAGGGTTTGAAGCTACATGTACCGATAGCTTAATGCTATCTCGTCATGGAGACCAACTAATTTATCAAAGTGATCTGCTATGTAATGCTTTATTGAAGCATCTTATCACTCAAAGTATGGTTTCACAGGACGCATATTATCACAAAATAGAATACCAAAATTTCACATGTGCTGCGGTCAACATCATACAGAAGTCAACTACATAAAATCATGAATTGGACAAGTAAAAAAATATTGACATTCAGTTTCTACGAGGCAAAGCAAATCGTTTATCACATCTGATTTCAATCCTGTGTGTGTAAAAATCAAATAATATATTCTGCGGGAAATCAAATAATAAATTCATCAGCCTATGTTTGGGTGCAACTTGGGTCAGTTTGGTGTAACAGTCTCAGACTCATCTATTTCTCATAGATGAATTTATTTGATTCGATCACTTTAAGCGAAATGTGGCTTGTCAAACTTGATGAAGTTATTGCAATCCAATCCTTCAAACGTTTATTGACCAAAAGACAACAATATGAGAAGCAACAGTTGCCAGACGTTTCGGGAATTCTTCTTTCCTTATCAGCTTATTACTGTCATTCAAAATCAGTCATTTGAAAATTTGTAGACTTTGTAGCAAATGACTCTTTAACTTATATAGTCAGCCACTATTGCGAATATAATAATACCAATCAGTGAATATAAGAAATGGCAGTGGGCGTGAGGACCATATCCAAGAAATTTTCAAAGCGAATATAAAAGATTTCAAAAGAATATAGTTAATATTCTTGATATGCAGTTAACTGCCTTGAGAAACGGTCAGGTCCCGAAACATTGGCAACTCTGTATCTATACTTTATCTTTTATGGTGAAATAAATACTTCGAAAGAGAATACTTTCGTTTTGAAAATTTCTTGAATCAGTAAATATGCTCGCAGTAATTGTATCAGTTTTGAACGGCGGTAATTTAATATCAGCAATAGAAGAGAGGTATATCCCTCCGGGGGACATAATTGCTTTTCATGCTGTAAATGCTTGACTTATGGATAATTTGCCACCTAAAGTACTTTGAATTACCGTACACTGTGTACATTAGCATACATGCAGATGTAAGAAAGTGTGTTGAATAGCTTAGCGGTATCTCGTTAATGATACACTTTACTTCCTCACCAGCCGCGAATGGTCACAAATGCTGATGAAATCATACATGAAGTTACACTTTTAATCCTTCAACGAATAAATCGCATGAATTACAGTGTACCTATGGACTTGTCTGTTGTAAAGGTTGTAGTGCAGAGGCCGCTTACTTGTAGTACGGCCGTCAGAACGAGTTTCTGCAGGGACGAGGTCGAAACTGTGACATAGGTGATGTATACACCTTTCCCAATCCATGAGCAATTATTATCAATTCAATAGTAAAATATTTCAGGTAAAATGCGATCTTCATTTTTGACTGGAGATAATTGATAAATGTAGTAAAATTCAATGATTTTGCATTCTTCTATCTCAATTCAAGAGCAAAATCCTCAAGTCATTAATTATTTTCTCAAGTTATCAGGTAACATTCTTACTTTACAATCAGCATTATCATCAGAACATAAGTTACAAGGCGATCAGGTTTTTCAGGAATTTATTCAATAGTTTAATATCAACTTTCACAAGTCCTTTTTAATTTCACGTGTACACCACCGCACCACTTGAAGGTCGATGTCCGAGAATTCTGTGCAATTTGTACATTACTGAATTCATCATTTTATTGATTGTAAAATCAAAAAAGGAGTGACCAAGAAAGTTGGTAATTTTTCCTTTTCTCTTAGAACCTTTTCATTGTAATACCAATAACCTAATCATGGTTCGAGCAATAGGCAAATTCATTATTCGCATTTGAGCTTAATTGTGATTTTTATTTCATTTTTCGTTATTGTGCCGTCATATTAAAACATCAACTAAATTTAAGCTTTGTTGAATAAATATAACAATGGAAAGATCTGGAGATAACATGAATTATCCAAATGAATCATATATTTCAAAATTAAGAGTCACTCATCGTGATTAGTGTCTTATGGTCAGCCAGCAGTTGTAAGCACAGAATTAGATTGTGTAATCGTATCACTTTGCTAGAAGTGCAAGCTGACTCAAACAGATGGCACATGCAGAAACTTAATAAGTGGGCAAAAAGAAATTTTTAATACCTTCCAGAGATATACATAGTCGTGCGTCGCTTGCGGATGGCTGTGAATTCTTCCAAAATCCTCCGATCGCCACGATTCCTTCAGATTCGAAGAATTCAGATCATTGCGCAAAAGTTTTCTCGATAATGTTGGGCCCTGTGATCATTATTAAAGAAGTTAGCAGGCGCATGAGAAAACGTTTACAAACTTCTCTGTAGAACTTGACATCGACTGTGTCTCTTTGCTGTGTGATCCGGTTGATAACAGTCACTGAAACTTTGCACAATTTGGCGTGTTTAATGTTGAACTGGCTGCTCATTGTTCGATTGTTATGGTGTTTAGTCAGAAGATTGTGCCATTTCATTAGCGTTACATGTTCCTTCTTCTAGTCAAACAGAAGAAGAGACGACCTGTATAATTCTGTGGTTGTAAGAGTCAATATATGTTGTTCAATATTTCTCACTTTGGCTTCTGTAACAGAAGAAGTGGATTGTTCCGCCCATTCGTATGAAAGATGCAATACGCTGTTAATGCGATAGCTCTGCGGTTTATTTCGAATTTCTGCAATTAGCTATTTAAGCTCCAATTGTTCAATTCGTCTCGAGGGCTTGCGACGAGATTGATATATTGTATGAGATATTCAATTGGCGTAGTCTCAGAGAAATCCCCACGTCGCACGTAAGCAGCAGCGATCCACTGTCTGTCAATTAAACTATCACGCACGTGGCATCTTTAATTGAAATTTTGATATCACTCAGACAGTCAGTTTTGTAGTTGTGCTTAATTGTTGAACTTAGTTTATAGCTCTTGATTTGACAAAGTTGATTGCTTTGTGAGAAATGATCGTTGAACCTAAATTCGAAATGAGATATTTTATACTTGAACTGAGGAAATTGATAAGCTAATTGTAAAACTAAACAACTGAACTGAGATTCTTTGTCAATGATGCAAGTTCTTTAATGCTAAAGACAACTGGATTGAGTAAATTTACTATCAGATTTAGTTAGTTGATACGTGTGTTGGAAGAGGCTTATAAACCCCATTTATGGCTAATCTGTGCGTCTGCCGAGTTCTACATGGTTCCGTTCTTGTCAAGCAAGATCAGGGAAAAAGGGAAGTAGATTGCAGGTTTTGATAAAATTGAGATTTTCTATGTTTTCTCTGATTAAGTGAGATGCACTAAGTCTAAAGTCACATTATCTGACATGAATGTCTTCAAGTCGTAAACTCATGTTATCTTGCACCTTTGTCTTTGAAGCAACGGCTAAACACGAGCACATTCAGATTGAGCAAGCGTCCTAATGTGCCTATCGGAGAACCGTAGATTCTTACTAAGTGTGTCCGCATTTAACCAAATTCTCACATACATCACCGATCAGAGAATTGACACATTCGCATGATAAAAGATAATTTGGAGACCTTCTATGCCAAAAACATGGCTCTGAAGCTTACTGATTCTCACTTGACTAGAGAAAACATAGAATGTATTATTTTTGACGAAAACTTCAATCAGCTTCCGCTAGATTTACATGGGATTTTCTTTGATCCTATATGACAAAAACAAGATGTGAATAGAACTCTGCAACCGCGTAGATTCGTGGTAGTCATAGCATGTACTTGCTAGTCATGGCATGTAGTTTTGCGTAGTCGAAGGTGTTCATTGCAAGAGGCGTAGGGGAGTCTGGAACTAATTGGCGACCCATAGACAGATATTATCATTTCGTCGGCCACGGCTCTGCTAAGATTCCGAATGCGATATATCGATTCCAAGATCCCAAGATAGATTTTGAGAGAGTGTGACATCCAAAATGTTTAAGGAGCGAGCTTGAGGTGGATTGCAGGCCTTCCGATGATAACTGCATGCAGAGATGCTGCATACTGGGATATCACATGCCTGTTCACAGAGTGACACACGTCCGTTGAGTATGGGTATGGACATTGTTCCATTCTCTCTCCCAACAATGCATAAATGTATGCAATTAGTGTCCTTCAAATCCATCTGCGCACCGAAGAGACACTTATACAATCTGAGAAAATTCAGAATAATATTATTAAAGCAAATATTTATTAGTTTGCATAAGTAAATCTTACAGCGAATGTCATTTTTTGAAAATTTCTAAAGAAGCTTGTTTTCAAATCAAAATAGTTAATTTTGAAACATACCATGATGGAAGGAATCATGTTTTTCAACGAAATGAGCCAAATTTGGTCACTACCGGTTGCTATTCATGATTTTTGCGACTATCATATTTTAACAAGATTGATGAGTCTGAGCTATTTGCGAAATTACGCATAAAAAGTTGAAAAAGAAGTATGCTAGCTGCATATTCATCTACTGGTGCACAATCTTCATATTGTCACATACTTAACGAGCCGATAAATATCATCAATTTGTCTGCCAGAGTTTGATTACATACAAAAGTTATCTCACAATCACAATTTCTGCGGTAATAGGATGAGAGTGCTCAAATGCAAATTGAATAATGAGGCATATTTGTCAACATCCCTTGGTGTCGGCCTATCCACCGACCATTCTCTTAGATTGATTCAGTCAATAGTTCTCCGAGATAGACAGCTTATCCCGCTTCCATAGTCGTCAATTATTTGGTAAATGCAGAATCGTGAAAGCATTTTCGTCTCCGTCATTTGAGTAGAATGATTTATCCGATGCTTATTGATACACTTCGCGCCTCATTACTTCGTATGTGGTTTAAGCACGGCTGCTAATATCCTGTCAGAAATATATAATTAAAAAAAGTTAGTATGAAATATCTTGCAAATTTGTTGTTGAATTTCAGATTTGATGATTCAGAGCAATGTTAAGTTCGTATTCGCTGTTGCCGGACTGAATCTAGGCCTACAAACTGCGTTAAGAGAAAAGCTTAAAACTATCCGCGTTTATCTCATGTGTGAATATGCATGCTGAAAAGAGTCAAAATATCTCACAGAAATTAAGTGGCGCATTGCAATCCTCCTACGCATCCTAGCTTGGCGATCAATCCCATCAAATCGTAATGTATGAGAGAAAGTGATGAAACTCAATCACAACCGTACCAAAATAGGAAACAAAAACGGAAGATAACAAAACAATTTAAGGTACGAGTAGAAAGAGATGAATATGACCAGACTCATACATGCAATAAATTCCTTTGCAGTCGTATGGATACTGTGCAGGGGTTGCTAGAAACTAGGCACGACTTAAATGTGAATCCCAATCAATCAATTTTAATTGCTAAAATAGAGAATCAATTTTTTTAAGGGAAGGATATTTCAATAGCACCAGAAGTCAACCAATCAACTGATTTTGATTATTTACCATCATCAATCTATTAAATGCAATTTTACATCGTAATTTTGCTTAACTTGTTGGATCTGTTATAAATTTATGCTTGGTCTATAACAAAATTAATTGCAATACAATTTTCGGTTGACAACCCCTGAATATTATGTACAATAAAATCCGGTTATCACTCCCTTTCGTTTTTGCCGATAAGTAAAATCAAAGTGTTTAAAGTAAAATTGAATAAATTGAATAAAAACAACGTGTGTTTTCTACTCGGACGTTTCGGGTCCCGACCCTTTATCAACGAGTTTAGCCCCCTGAATAGGCTAACCCATTGGGTGTGACTCGGAGAAGTGTACTGTAATGTGCACTGTAAATCAAAGAACGCTAACTTTTCTAGTGCCTTCTCTACATACTAGATGGGAAAGCTGAAAGCAAATTTCTCTGTAATTTTGCTATTTTTGTGTAAGTTCTTTGTCCCATTTAATAGCGTATACATTTGCATAAGAATGCATTTTCCTCCAAAATTATCAATTTACTTACCAATTATCTTCGGGACATCTTCATTTTTGTACTATATGTTTGTGGAAAAATTCTAACTTCAAGGTATTTTATATGTCACTCAGGAAAAATCTATCCCTATCGAGCATCTATAATTAGCAAAAATCAGTCCCAATAGCGCCCACATAGGTTAAATGAAATATAGTATTTTACACAGTAGGGGCCTACTGTGTTGCAGTTTGTTCTCCTGTATGAGCATTGGTTATGAACAGCAATACAACACTCAAAATTTTGATGCAATTCATTTACTGCACTGCACCTCTTAGATTTGTTAAAAATTATATATCTAGGTTTTTCATGTCTCATGTCTAAGTGTAAAAACACACTGAATAAATGAAGTGCTATGAATTAGGTGGATGCAAACGAGTTAATAGATTAATAATAACAAGCCCCCGGCCCAGAAATGAATGCTTGAAGGCCAACCGATGAATGATCGATGTTCAGAATCGAGTTACAGTTCAATCATTTTCAGATTCCAGATTGGCATCAATTTTGGTTTCCCCTCGCAGTTTCCCCCCGACAGCAGTTCACTCGTTATGGCCTCTTCAAAGACGCTGGCCACTGCTGGCAAGTCGATTCGCATGTATTGTATGTATGCTATATCTTCTTTATTCATTATTCAGATGGCCTGTTGAAAAAAGTCATTTGCTAAGTAAAAAATAAGACGACGTGCGACGAATTTCCACTCTCGTGCAGTTCCAAATCCTGGAAATTAGCGCACGCTTAGTCACGCACATATGACATATGACGCTGTCAGTATGAGTTCATGAGTTTCACGATATCTAAGCATACCCAATGCCATGATCCATTCCCATTTCTTGATTTCCGCAAAGCAAAAAGCGTGGTGCTGAACTGCGGAGGGAAACTGGAAAGAGCCCTATTTTGTCGCAAGCTGGGTTGTGTCAAATAACTAACACTGAGTCAAAGTTTGTGGCTTCTGGTGTGTCGATGTCTTCTTAATCGTTCAGCGAGTTCGTGCTGCACATGAGTTGACAAATATATGCTGCCCAGATGCCTGCGCCTTAGTGGTCTGAAGTTCATGCGGAGGCCAAAATGATTCGAAGAATTCATCCATAATCAAAATGTTGAGAAGCTTGCATACCGCGGAAAGCCAACTATCAGATCGTCTGAGTGCTTCAATAGCATTTTTCGGATCTTCTTGTGAACAACTCACACTCCATTTTGTGCTTCAGCCATTGAACTGAAAGGAATATTGAAAAGCAAAGTGATTTTAATTCTATTCGAACTACAGTCTATCTCATATCATTAGTCACCTCCTGCTTTTTTCTGCTTTTTCAATTTGGACGAAAGCCCATCTTTAAGGCAAATCAGATGATCGCACTAGAGGCAACTTGCCATTGTTCTAGACCCCATAGCTTGTTTCTAGGGATAATTTTGCTTTCTTCATCCGCAGTTTTCAGCTGACAAGCTGTTTTATATTTCTAGTTAGCCCTTGACATGAATCAATAATGATTGTTTTCTCGGCTTAATAATGATGTGAGATAATTCAAGATGACAATTTATCATCTTCTGACAGCAAAATATTCATGTACGTGATGACACCTAAGTTTTTCCAGAAACAAAGATTAAAAAACCCAAGACTCGAGCCCAATATTGAAATACTTGGGTTTCGAAATTCTCTTTTTTTAATTCTGCACTTTATTTAGCTGTCACGTCTTTCATAGTGGATATTCCCTACATACACCTATTAATGACAAGCGAGGAGTCTGCAGGCTCTATTGGTCTTTATCGAACGCCAATAAGAGAGTGGAGGTGACTTACAATGGTCGTGTCATCATCGAACCATTTGATGGTGTCAGTCTTTCTTAGCGGATAACAAAAAGTATCGAGCAAATAGTGGGGCCTCTTAACTCGAAAAAATCCAGGACCTGTGTACTTTGTCGGCTGAACGATAATCACAGAGCGGATATGCACTCTCATATGTTAGTATATGAGTACTAAAGAGTATATGTACTCACATACTCTCTCATACTCTCAGGAATACATATCAGTATTGTTTTTGTCAAGTTTAAAGATCGTAACAAAAAATTAGATAAGCACATAAAATATCATTATGGCAGAAAATGAACTTCTTTTGGAATAAAAAAAGCGTAAATACACCTGCCTTCATTTTCGCTTCATATCTATGGGAAACCGGGGAGATATTTTTGCTGCACCCTGTATAATGCCAATTATGATGATAAACGCCATACGAAGGTAACTACGATTAGCCATTTAATGCAAAGGACATATGTGATCTTTATGATTAGCTTCATACATGTATATCACAACTGTGCAACGTCCTTGCTTTATCACTTAATATATCGACTCATAGCTTGCTGATAGTAGGTAAGTGGTTTAAACATCCATTTTTTAAAAAGTTGTCCTCAAAACAACCATTCCTAAAAATAGGTGGACGTTAAAAGCTTTATAAATTTTACGATGAAAGGTAAGCTTCTGTGGTCACAAGCACTCGCAGTCTCGCAGTAGGTAGAATAGCGACGGAAACTACCAAATTAATTCAGATAAAGCGCGAACACCACTTACCAGCGTTTTTTCAGTTGAAGTGAAAAACCAACTTTGACCCAATTTCCATCATCATCATCAGCCTTTCGTGCCACTGCAGACAGATGGCCTCCACTCCCTCCTCCAGCTTCGTTGATCTTGCGCTTTCTGAATCCAGTTGATTCCGCTCTTTTCCTCAATATCGTCTCTCCATCTTCTCCTTGGCCTTCCTCTTTGCCTTGATCTTTCTAGCGGCGTCCATTCCGTTACTTTCTTGGCCCATTTGTTGTTGTTCATTCTGGCTAGGTGTCCTGCCCAGTGTACCTTCATCGTTCTGATTTTACTCGTTATATCAATGATTCTCGTCCTTTCTCTAATGTTCTCGTTCCGCATTTTGTCCTTCCTTGTGATGTTTAACATTGCTCTTTCCATACTTCTTTGTGCCACAGCCAGTTTCCATTCTTGTCGTTTTGTTAGTGTCCACGCTTCTGCACCATACGTGATTGATGGCAGTATGACCGCATCAAACAACCTTCGTTTCAGACATAATGGGATGTTCATGTGTTTGAGTAGTTTGCTGCATTGTCCAAACCTTCTCCGAACATGCTGTGATCTATTTCTCTGCCAATTTCGTTATTTGCTGTTAGCCATCTTCCAAGGTATTGGTACTTCTTCTAGTATTTCTCCATCAATTTGAATTCCTTGTCGCGTTGTTCGGTTTGCTATTTCATTGCACATAACTTTTGTTTTCATACCATCTTTCCTTCCTTCTTCGTTAAATGATGTTATGATTCTCAGCAGGTCTTCTTCTGTATTCGCTAACAGTATTATGTCATCCAACCCAATTTTAGTGCCCTGAAAATCTTCATTCGATTGTCAATGCAGTTGAAGACGAGATATCGCTTTGTTACTCAGCATCCTGCTTGGTGGCTGATTTCTTTGCAATGTCGGTCAATTAAAAAGGAATAAAGCATTGATTTGCCAGAGATCTACAATACAATGTGGCGGAAGTGGTAGATTGATTGTCCTTATGGACACAATTTCACGTATTTCATTCTTTCTGCTATCCATCTTAGTTGAAATAATTTTAATTCGTAATGTTCTCTTTCATGAATGTCATCATTCTAAAAATCTGTTCGTTATGAATTTTGAATTCGTACTGGCTGTACAAATATCATTCGACCAACAAATCTGGTGCATCGATGGAAGCAAGAAGTATACGCAGGTAGAATGTCGACTCAAAAAAGTGTCTGCATACAGTGAAAATTTTTATATGGAAAGATTCAGTTTTTTTGCAGAGATAACGTTCCTGAGGTTCAAAAAAATTTTTGAGCTGTTTTTGAAGATTTAAAGTTTTGCAATTTTTCCCGTGTTTGTATACTGCCAACATGAAGCCATTTTATAAGTAGTATGAAACACGTTGGATATCAAAAGGAATGAATATTTGCTAACAAGCATCTTAATGAAGCGGAAATTAAGCTGATGATCACGGAATATTCATAAACTGCATTATAATGCAAGTCCCTGCAGGTCTTCAAGGAAAAGTTGAGATGTTATGTTTTTAACTCAATTTTCGGCGGCATCGTTTTATGATTAACTGTAACACTGTAAATCGTTCAATACCAATCGCATACGAAGGATGCATAGCAAAATATTTTTTTGGTATATTTCTGTATTCTCTTGGTATATATTTGTATGCTCTTCGTATGTTATTTCAAATTTGGTATGCTTTACATACAAAAGCCATACCAGCACAATGTTAAAGGAAAGCATCAATGAAGATCACACTAATGTTACTACTGTTTTGTAAGTAGTAAGATAATGACATTTAATAGTCAAACTTACAATACTGAATTCGATTTTAATGCATGTAAGTCTAAGACATTTCATGAATAATCAATAAGTAATTGACCATCAACAATTATGCATTATGTAATTTTGGAACTAAGCATATTATCAATCCGAAATAAAAGCACATTATAATTAATGAACACAAAAATAGTTATGTTTGAGATATATAAGTCAACGTGGTTGCTCGAATGTTATCATTGTACTGAAATGATGTTTATCAACTTAGTTCAAGGAAATGAGCTAATTATGAGTCTTGTGAATGCCATAAGTCAAGTAACAAAGATGACTTGCGGCTTTCATTTCACAATAATTCTAATCTAGCTAAATACCCCACTTTCACAAATAAATATTCACAACTGGTATTACTGGAAAAGTTATTTGTAAGTAGTATGTAATATAACTTATTTTTTACCATGTGACTTAAAGCTATTCATACGAAACACATACGAATGAGGACCAATTTGCATCGGGTCTCGAATATGAAGCACACCAAAAACTCATATTTCATTGTAGAACAGCCAATCACAGATAGAATAGTTCGTATCGCTGCATACCAATCACATGCGAAAGTAAGTGAGATTTCGTATGAAAAACATACCAGATCTCTGTAAAGATACGAGAATCTCGTATCAGAAGTTAGCTTCAAATTGTATGTGATTTTGGTATAAGTTTGTATGTAATTTTCGCATCCAGCGGTTTACAGTGTAGGCGTACAGTGTAAACTGTTGAATATTGATTGATTTTTTTGATTATTGATTGCTTGACTTTTAAGCAATCTGTATTATTGTATGGCAAAACTATGGTTTATTTTGACATAATTTAATTAATTATACACATTTTTGATAAATTTAAGCTATAATTCATTGCTATTCATTTTGTTGCTTTTTGTCAGATATTGTAGGTGTGCAGTGGTAATCATCCTACAAGAACTAACAATGACCGACAAAATAGATTTTGTATGATAAATGTCTCAATTCTCAGTCAACGGTTTGCAGTGTACCTAATATATTTACTCTATGGTTGGTTTTACCTTCTCTGAAAGAAAACGGAATCACAAGAAAAGCATCATAATTCTTTGGTTTTGATCATGTTTCTTTGATTGCTATTGCAGTTTTTTCAAAAATTGTGACAATCGTTTCCACTTCCAAGTTGATTCATTCAATTTCTCTTCGCTACCGCAACGTTGATGATGCGCACAAATTGAAAACATTGACACCGTGAGGTCTCATACCAAGGGAGTCATAAATTTGAATCATTTGCAATGCAGCGATAATGTATTTAAAATTTTTACAAACATTCCAATTGCTCCATTTCCCTTGACATTTGTGTCAAAACGAGATACTCGTTCATAATGCGCATCTTATGCAGAAAAGTAATTAAATTTGATCCACTGTCGTCTGCAAAAATAATCACTTTCACAGCTATTGCAGTATTTACAAGGACAGCTTAATAATCTTAGTAACATGGTTGAAATCGAAAATAAGAAGTGTTTTATTAATTGTTCTTCAATGCTCCAAATATTTCAAGTCTTGTAGACGAAACTATTTCGTATGAAGGCTCACCTGACGATCGATATCAATAGATTGATGAGGGGCTTCGCAATTCAATCGCATTTGAGATAACTTTCTCAGCAGTGTACCATTGTTCTCTTCGTTAGTTAGTCAATGATGCGAGATCAAAAGCTTTCTAAGTTATGCTTAAGTTTATCAAAAAATGAAAGTATCACCAAATGTCACTTGATTGAAGAAAGGACGCGGCGCATAAATTCCCATATTTGATAACGACGCCTTCAAATGAAGCGTTTTATTGAATAATGAGAAATCTGTCGTAAAGAGGACACAACAGACGAATAATTTGTCGAAGTCTTTGGATTATACAATTTACATAACAGGAACGGAAATGTAGTGGAGGAAGATGTATTTTTGCATTCATTTAGACGCGTTGTCCTTCATTAAACCGGAATTAAGCTGGAATGACATCGGGATTCAGAGTGGATGTTGGACTTCACCAGGGATCAGCACTGAGTCCGCTACACTTTGCTCTAGTCATCGACAGACTGACAGATAAAGTAAGGACACAGCCACTTGGACGATGATGTTTACTGACGACATCGTTTTATGTAGTGAGACCTGAGAAAAAGCGGAAGAGAAATTGGAGTTGCGGAGAATTGCATTGGAGCGAAGAGGAATGAAAGTAAGCAGGAAGAAAACCGAGTGCATGTGTATCAACAGCGAAGAGGGTGATGAGAAAATGAAATTGCAAGAAACAGAAATAGCGAAGGTGGACACTTTTAAGTATCTTGCGTCAACTGTCCAAAGCAATGGTAAATGTGACAAAGAGGTGAAAAAACGAGTACAAGGGGGGTGATGCGGATGGAGACGAATTTCTGGAGTCATGTGTGACAAGAGATTATCTGTGAAAGTGAAAGGAAAGATTTTCAAGACGGTAGTGAGACCTGCCATGATGTATGTACTGGAAACGGTACCATTAGCAAAGAGACAAGTAGCTAAGGAAGTAGCACAGTTGAAGATGCTTAGAATGTCTTTTGGGGTGACTAGAATGGACAGGATTAAGAATGATTGCATCAGAGGAACTGCTCATGTTGGAAGGTTTGAGGATAAGATGCGAGAGACTAGACTCAGGTGGTACGGACATGTGAAGAGGAGAGAGGAGGAATACATTGGAAGACGAATGCTGAAGATGAATCTACCGGGCAAAAGAAGACGAGGGAGACCGAGCCTAAGATACATGGATGTGGTGTCAGACGACTTGAAAGTGATCGGAGGAAAAGAGGAAGACGCGAAGGATAGAGCGAGGTGGAAGGAACTGATCCGCTGTGGCGACCCCGATCGGGAAAGGCCGAAAGAAGAAGAAGGAGAAGAAGTCCTTCATTAAACTCACATGACTGATGCATCAAACTCCTTCCACATCAGCAATCAAAACCCTTTCAACGACCCAATCCATGTTGTTACCTACGGTAACTGCTATTTAGCCATAAAGGTCATTTTGACCAAGACTACCAAGAAAAATGAAAACTTTTGGTCTCGATTTGTTGAAAAGTTATTCTAAAAGCCACGACGGGTCTTCAGCGTCGTGTGCCTTCTGCGGTCGATGTTTGTGCCAGTGGTATCTGCTGTGACTGTTAGTGAATGCAGGTCAGTATTTAGGTTGATGATAATCATAATATATGCCGGTAATAATATATGCTGTGGAAAGAGGTGTTCGACAGGACTGTGTTCTGTCCCCTCATCTCTTTTCGTTATACACAGAGATGATCATGAGAAACGTTAAAGAAATGGATGGTGTTAGAGTTGGAGGTGACAATATGAATAATTTACGATACGCAGACGATACAGTACTTTTTGCTGACACTGAGGAAAAACTACAGGCTATCGTCGACAAAGTGACAAACGAAAGGACTCGACATCAATCGCAAGAAATCCTTTGTAATGGTGTTTTCAAAGAAGCGCAACACTCCTCGCATCAATATCCTCGTAAAAGGTGTGGTCTTGGAGCAGGTGTCTCACTTCCGGTACCTGGGCAGCAGCGTCACGTCGGATGCAAGGTGTGACGAAGATATCAAGCGGCGGATTGGTATGGGAAAGACGGCATATATGACGATGGAGAGGGTGCTTGCTTCACGTAACATTGGCGTGGCAACGAGAGACAGACTACTTAGGTGCTACGTGTGGTCGGTATTTCTCTATGGATGTGAAGCATGGTCCATAAATCAGACGATGCAGGCAAGGTTGGAAGCGGCGGAGATGTGGTTCCTCAGGCGGATGCTGCGTATCCCTTGGATACAGAAAGTTAGCCACGAAGCCGTACTCGAACGCACATGTACATCAAGGCAACTGATGATGATCATCTTTACAAGACAAATACGGTTCCTTGGTCATGTCCTTCGGAAGGAGAAATCCGAAGATCTTGCTCTAACCGGCAAAATCGAAGGAAGGAAAGAATGCGGACGTCAACGATTGTCCTTCAGGGGCTGGCTTGAGAGAGCGACGGGTAGGAGTTCCACGACCATCATTAGAATGTGCAAGAGACAAGAAGAACACCTGATTGTCGCCAACATCAGCTTCTGACACGGCACTACTGATTGATTGATGCCGGTACCTGCATTGACACTGTTATTCTTTCATTGAATTTTTCGACTTGATGGTTTGATAACTCGCTTGGAATGGAATCAATTGGTACAAGAATTTCTATCATTGCTAACGAAAACCTGATGAATAATAGCCAACAGTTTGAAAATGATTGAATTGTAATCACGGTCTCTAGACGATTCTATATACATTTTGGGAGATGTTAGGAAAAGTGACACAACTGGAATGGTATTAGAGGCTCCAGGCTGCATTTTATCTTGATTGTCCTTACACGGGTTCCAAAGGTGGACAATCAGTATCCGCGAAAATGCAGATGTGAAAAGTTGGCACTTTGCGGATGCGGATAGAAGATTTTGAATTTTGACTTAATGAACAAATTGATCTATCCACATCGCCCACAATGTAGCTGTAAACCCCACAAGATCATGCGCTATCCTATTGAGCTTGTCCGAATCTGAACAAGTTGCAAAATAATTTCAAAGATTACCACTGCTTCAGTGCGGAATTGGTGCGAATGTAGGTCTCAAAAATCAATCTTTGTCCATCCACCTTTGCAGGGTTCTATTAGAGGTCCTAATTATGTTAGCGGCCCAGGTTGGAATATACTGTAAGAAATGCGGGCCGGGATGTATTATATATCATAACGTCTCATGTCATTTGTGAAAAATGTTAAAATGTAATAGATCGCACAATGTCTTACTATCTTGCCAAAACTCATTTCAGAGACCTTTTTCATGTCCTCACAACTAATGACTCTACGTACAGACAATCTAGTCCAAGAGCAACAGGATATTTCCGATATTTGTCACATTCTCATGCAATAAAAACATACAACTGTTACTGCGCAATTATATCTGTGACTAATGCTCACTTTGACATTATGAAAGCAATTAATTGGATATAAAGATACGTCTTGACATCTTTTACGCAGGATTTTTCTTCGATCTTCATATCACAAGATGCATTAGAGGAAGCATCATCATCTGCCTCATTGTAAATGAAATATCAACATCCTTTATGATGCCTTGAGCAAGTATCATTGACTCACATCCTTTTATTATTCATTTTATCAAAGCCAATGGCAAATTCCTTTCTCTGAGTAATAAGCTAAAGAGAATATGAAGATCAACAACTAAATAATTCAGGATATGTTGTGCTCAACGTCACCTGATCAATCGACTGTTATGACCGGACGATCGTTTGAATTGCAGAGTTGAGAGAACACTAAATGAATTTAATGTGCTGATAATGTCATTTTTACTGATTCGCTGTGCATATTCGACATCCATAAAATGTTGATGAGGAATGAAGATGAATCTTGCTTGTCAATAAATTGGTGAAATGCAGGTTGCGTGTTTCAACAATATTCACTGTGTATATCAGCATTTGTTTAATTGAGGAAGAGATATGAAAAGATCAAAATGGAAGGAATAGGAGAACATGTATGTCTGTGACCAACTAGTTAATGAAATTGATAACAATAATAATAATATGTTTATATTCGAAATGAAAATTTCAACTTTCACATAAAATACGTGTACACAAAGTAATTGAAGAAATGTCTCATAATAAAGCATCAGTCTAAAACAAACAGCGCATAATTGTCTCAATTTCAAATACACAACACATTTTCAAGGGGAGTGCCACGCTTGATTTGATTGGAAGCACATGTACAAAGATTAATGAATGATTTGGCACGACGGGCTGAATTTGATGAAAGGATCTCAAAAAGACCAGAATAAATAAGTTTTCGAGGGACCATGGAATGAAGAATGTGGTCTGGGTTTGATATATGACGGAACAACTTGAGAGCATGGTCACGTCGCCGAGACCACAGTGAAGGAAAGTCATTGCATTTGCAGAATTTTCCGCAGATTATATTATGGGCAGCTTTCACAATTCCTTCCTATTTAAAGCGTTCTTCTTATTAATCCCGATGAATACAGGGCTACAGTATTCCAAAACACTCAAGATATAGCAGTCATATAGCATTTTTAGTTTCTTTCTCGAAAGAAAGCGACGCAGCTTTCGCAGGACATAAAGTCGTTGAGAGGCCCTCTTACAAACATGTTCAGCATGCGAATTCCAGTTCAACTTTTCATCATAAGTTAGCCCCACGAAACACATCTCCTGAAAAATGTTGCTTCGAGGAGTGACTTCAACGGACATTGAAGGTTTGCAAATCATCAATGATTTCGTTTTGTAACAGTTCAAAGGCAACCCGTGGTTTTTACACCACACGTCAACATGATTGCTTTCTTTGGTTAAAAGCTCATTGACATCTTCATTATCTGTAAAAGGTATCATTACCACCACATCGTCCGCAAATTTAATGAGGTGATTTCTTGTTTCAGCTGATCTCAAGGAACCCATGTGTGCAGCGAACAAGAAGTGTGATATGACTGAGCCCCGAGGGACTCCAGAAGACACATGAACAAACTTGCTCGTGATATTGTTGTCCAGCTTAATCCTCTGTTCCCCATTTTGGAGGTAATTTGCCAACCAGTATAGAAATGGAGCAGGAAATTCAGCATCCATCAGAGTTTTCATCAATGATTCATGCGTCAAAGAATCAAATGCTTTCTTGATATCGAATGAGACCATTAGTACTCCAGCATGCGTGCGATTATCCAATACGGCCGTAATGTAGTCCTGAATTTTCAGTCTAATTAGAGAATGTTTCACTCAGAATAAACATGCAATAAATTCCAAAGGACTTTGTCAGAAGATATGCATTAACATAGACATTAACTAACCTAGACGACCCACACTTTAGTGTTAAAGGATTAGAATAGACTTTCACACTGAATATAATATGCCACAATGGACACTCGTTGCATGACAACAGTAGACCTACAACAGTAGAAGAAATATACCTGATTTTTGTGACATTACCTATAACTCATTCACTTCTCCACATGCCTATTGCTTCCTTAGACTCCTCAGTTTTACATACTTTTTTACTTTAACTGCATTGACCGAATTACTTAATTTGTCTTCTGTACAGCTAGAGACTAGCAGAGAATAACGTTAATTGTAACGCACGCCTCGAGCTCTACGCATTCGACATCGATTCTTCTTGAAATGTCACTCTTTGTGCAGCATGTCTTCTTGGTACATGCATATAATAATATTCACATTTAAAAGACTGCTAAATGAGAAATGAACTGTTAACCAGACTTTTATAACTTGCACAATATCATTAATTCAACTGAATGCTAAATTTGTAGCTGAATAAAACTGAACGATTGATGTAAATTAAGTACTAGGAATCGATTTCGATTGAAATCGAAATTCGATTTTAAGTTTGAAAAAGGTTATTGAAATGTAAGCTTACTTTGAACCTATAGTTTACTCTTTGGGAGAACATATGCTTTTTTATTACTGTAAACCTGATAGTATTTCTGATAAGCAACCCAAATCAATCCATAAAATCAGTTTTGACCCTTGGGAGCATCAGAAATCTGACCTTCATTAATCAGCACTTTTCTTAAATCGAGAGTTTTTGTCAATTTCTTGTAAAATCAAGCGTCTTAATTAATTAAAATTACTTGTAGACAATTACCAAGTGAGGTTATAATCAGCAACTATATTCATCTACAGAAACATCTTTTGTAATCACATTTTTTGAAAATCATGTAATTACTAGGTCTGTATGAATCACAGAAATATCATACAAACATCACTAACCACAATAGAACTACAAGTAGTAATGTCACCTTTTCGCTAGAAATAGTGGATTCCAAGTAAAAAATGGACAAAATGTCGTGACTCACAATAAATATGATGCATTTGCTTATGTGGGGGTGCAGTTACTGCATTATTCTGCTCAAAATGTAGGTAGTCTGCATATATCTAAAAAATTCACTTCAGTTGTATTCAGCACTTGACTTTTCCAATGTAATCGAGCTTACTCCCAACTTTGCCTTAAGACGTTTTCAGGTAGTTACCGATCAAGGCGCTTATCAAAGCCATTAGCCATCAAATTCAAACAGATACCCAAAAGCTTGATTTGTTAAAAAAATGGTTTTGAAAATTTCAATAGCTATTTATAGTAACAACATGACCGGGTTAACAAAAACTGATACCACTGTTGAAGCGAACATGCGCCAATAGTATTGTGCAGTAACTTTGGGAGCGATTGAATCATTTGAACATCAAAATCAGATCACTATGAGCTCCTGGGTGATCAGAGCCCTAAATAATCAGGGAAAAATAGAGTATAATTGTAGTTCGCAAAATTTTGCAGAAGTTTTTCCCAAAATTGTCCGCAATTTTAAATTAATTTCTACCGAGTATTTTACAGCTCCATAGTGAGGATGGTTTAAAAGCAGCGACGAAAGCAATTACTTAAATTGCGTGCTGTTTAAGCAAATTTTTTTCATAATGTTTCCACTTTTTTATCCTCTGAAGGATTCAACGCATCTATACATACGTGGTTTATGACAACATAGCGGTATGCGAGCACTTTTGAGTGGTGAAAATATTGCTAATTGGAACAATTGTCCTTTCGAGTCATTCACTTTTCAAAATTGTTATGTTGTTCCAAACTCGCATCGACGGCATTAGTTGAATTTTGAGTTCTATCGAACAGGAATCGCGGATTCGTATCGACGGCCTTTGTTGATCGATGGCCACAATTGGAGTCGAAAATCGCGCCGTGGTCGGTACCGGCACCGCAGTTACCTTGTGGTAGTGCTCGCTTTGCGTCCGGGGAACCTAGGTTCTGGTCGGGTCAAACTTAAGACTTTTAAAATAGGTACACTCTGCATTCTTATTTAGCAAACAACCCAAAAGAATGAAAAAAAGAAAAAAAAGAAAAGTCCTTCGAGCAGACACACAGCAAACAATGTTTATTCAATTCAAATTCCTTTGTCGATGAAACGAAAGCAAAGTTCAACCGCATTCGATAAGTTTCTTGTCTGACACGCTCAAACCATCTAATTTCAGAGCAGCATTGTGTTGAGCACAAGTACTCGCATTTTTTCTACATGATGTTTTTCTTTTGCAGCGTATTCATGCACTTGTGTTTGAGCAGGAACATCGAGATAATAGAAATATCCATTAGATATCAATAGTTTGAGACAGGGTAATTAAAATCATTCCTTGTCTTTTCAACCTCGCTGACTTCATATTAGATTTCATCGTGAAGGAATAGTTAACGTTCTAAGAGATCTTTCAGAGCAGCGAAAGGTGCATTGAATATTTATGTACTTAGCCTATAACCTCATTTTTTCTTCCATTCTCGAGGATGGACAAGCAAGCAGATCTCGCGATGCCAAGTAGAATTGAGTTTCGAATGAACAAGGGTAGTCCCAAGACAGAAATGGAATGCGAAGGACAAATATGTTTGGAGAAATCCGGTGGCGAGGGACCTGTGAACGATTGATGCGGTACTTGAGTGAAGACTTGAATCAAACTGGGAATGAGCTGCAGAGAATGACAAGCTCGGAGATGAAAATGTTCGATTTCAATTTGGGTTCAATTTCGGTCTGCTCAGCATCTTGTCAATTCTTCATCTATTCTAATCGAAGTTTATGGAAATGATGAAAGTCGAGGCAACATATGGAAAACTTTCCTTTTAAAATCTAAACAAGAAATTTTATGCGCGAAAAATAATTTAAATTGATCGATGAATATGATGCTGAAGTAGTAATGGATCCCACTAACAGCTGAAAAAGTCAAATATCTGCCTTTATCAAGCTGTGAACCAAAGTTTACAGATAGCGGCATGCATCACTTTTAAAAAGAAATGCATGTTGAAGCCCGAGTACTGGACCTCCTTGAGGGAAGGCCAAAGATGCCCCGGAATGGGAAAGTGTCCTGATACTCCAGTTTTATGTCGCACTTTCAGTGGAACAAGAACATCGTTACTCAGATTAGTACATTTTGCAGGCTCAATCGTCGGTGATCCGCAAACCCATGTCCTCATATTAAAAATCATATTGTGATACAGAAACAAACTAAACTGAATTCTGCAACGACATGTATTCGTTCTTAATAGTTGACATTAAGCAGATAATTATATATCAATCAAACATGTATGTAAAGAACAATTAAATGGATTATGTTACCACAGAAATATAACCACAAATATTTCATAACGGAAGAAATAGATACTAAAAATTTTATAAATGAGAAATACCATTGTATTCAACATAGCAATGCGTTTTGCTTTTTGTTGTCCATCTTTAAATTTCAAAACTTTGACAATGCTTGTGCATTCAAAACCTTAATGCATTATTTTACACTGTTTTCAATTTCTGTGCTACACTATAACCAAACATTTATGCTAATCAATCCACTGCTGAATTCGGCGTTCAGTTTTACAAATATATTGGCTATTCTACAACATCAATGAAACGCATTTTCACAATTTCAGTTTTGTTTTAATCAACCAGTGAAAAAGTGCGTCAGAAATATTTTCAGATGCATCAACAAGTGTGAGGGAAGTGTGAAATCAAATGATTCCTATATATTATAAGTTTTTAACAGTTTCCTCTTCAACGTTTTCACTGAACTGGGTTTGATCACCTGAGGAAGCGAAATCCAGTCTTCATGTAATACCTGGGAGACAAAATTAAGGCGAATATTCTGATGACACGGTTGTCTGCAATTCTGAGTTTATGACCACGTGTACTCGAAACATTTGGGAAGAAAGATGTTTCAGGATCACAGGGTGAGAGACAGTTTATTACCTTGAAAATTTCTGTGAGGTCCATGATGCTAGGGAAACATTGAAGAGATGAAAGCGGTTTTCGTAGGTTGTCGAGGTGGTTAATCTTCTGATGTTCCGAGTCAAGCAATGTTGAATACAACCAGAAACACAAGAAAATACAAGAAAACTTTCAATTTTGCGCGATTTGTGATTAATCGTATTTTTGAGCCGCGCGAGAAACGCGAACCACGCCCTCCAGTCCAGGCTTCATTGATTTCCGATAGAAATCAGTGCAGGTAGCAAATTGGTTTCAAGAAAGATTTCTTCAGGAATATGTCGCTTTCACAGCATCAGTTATGTAGACAATAGTGATGTAATAACAAAGCCAGCATGAACATCTTTACAGAAGACAATTTTCTACGATATTCGATGCAAGGACAATAATCCTAATTGCTTTATATGGAGATTCATTTGAATGTAATGATAAAAAAGACAGTACGAGAATGGAAGCAATCAGTTTTGTCGGTGGTTTTCGAATCTCATTTATTGAGTCATTTGAAGTACATGCAATTTCGTGAAAAATGGACAGTTGTTATTTATTAATTGAATCAAGCTAAAGTCCATAGAAATTTCAAACATTTCTCAAGCTCACTCACAATTTAGATCTCGCAAAAACTGATGGCATTATGACGATACTGAAGAGAAGTTTTGAGATAATTACATTGGAAATCTGCAGTGGGCAAAGATGGATGATTAAGCAGTCGATATGATGACTCAGACTCATTATGATTGAGACAATGCGATCCCTGTCTTTCTTCAATGATTTCATTGATATTACGAGTACTTCCCTCTCAAACAGCGCTCGTCTTCACTGCTTGCTCGCGGCTGCCTCGTGTGTTCAGAACTCATTACTAACTACTTGCATAATTTCTACATCAATCCTTCAAAGTCTTACTGAATTTGTTCATGTTGAAAAATGCTTGTCATCTTGATTTTTTATTAATATTTGTTCCGAGGTGCTACTTGATGTATTTGTCATCATAAATACTCGAAAGCTCACTGTGATTGTTGTTGCCACTTTCACTAATGCCGATAGCTATCTTTATCTTCTCCAAGATGACTATCCTCGTATGCTCGTTAGATAAGACAAACATTTCATGACAATTCTGATGGGAATATAATTCCAAAAAAATGTTCTGGATTTTTCAGCATAATAATTCAACATACAATCAGTGTGATCGTCATTATGAATTTTCAATACTCTATTAAGCAATGATAAATTTCATAACCGCGCAGTTATTTCATCGAAGTAATTAATTTCATTTCTTGACACATTTGTCATTCACTTCTGAGTGCTAGCCACAGTAAAGTTTCTTGCCGTTATGCAGCAATATAGTTTAATCCATTTCCCTATGATCAACAAAATAGTAGTGCCTGGCCAGCCGATCGGTTAAGTTAATTAGACCCATATCGACCGTTGACGACATTCGGTCTAGAATAAATCATTGCAGTATGAAGAGCATGTAGATGTAACACAATTTGAAAGTATCTACACGTATGCTTTGTGACATAGATATTGCGAACTGCTCTTTAAAATCAAGGAAAAATTCAGGTTAGTGTACCTAAAAGATAAACGCAAAATTATGCGCAATAATGAATATATACACAATAGTTAATAATGTTAAGTCCTAAAAAGGACTGATAGGCGTTCACGCCGGTCAACGGGTAATTCGATACTTGTACACTCCTACATATAAAGCATAAAACATTAGCCGCACAGAACAACAAAACGAAATGTACAAGATGTGAGCAGTCCAGAAAGGCTAACAAAAATCGAAAAGAAGTGGCTCATCAGCAAGATGACCAGCTAGGTCGCGTTTCAGGTCCTTTAACATCTTGTACGCTCAAACCCTAGCTGACGGACCCCATACCCAGTAACACTATCGATAACAAATTTAACCAAAGCCACACAGAATAGATGACTCTTTGGCAGAATGTAAACCAAACTTGAATAAAACAAAAATGTGCATAGTTAACAATCTCTCCATACACTTGATCAGTTTACAAGTTTTATAACCACGCTTCACGAAAATATCACTTTAAAATTAAATTCGATTTAAAAAAACAGTTAAAAATATTTTCTGGCAAATTCTCCACGCAGTTCAAACCCTACTTTATCGCAAATAAAGTTTCCAGGATCATGTATTCTAGCCTGTATAAATTTTGGAAGCATTCTTTCTTCCTCAATCTGTCTATTGAAAATTTTTTCCAGATCTTTAATAACTTCACAACAGGGACGGTTATACAACACGTGGAGCTTTGAGGTGCAATAAGTAATGGATGTCAATGCAACCTAGGACCGACTATCCGACTACCTGAGCATTTAACAGTGGATCGTGGATGATTGCTTGATAAGCTAATATCAATGATAATAATAATAATGATAAGCTCGCGGTCATCAATGTAAATTCAAAAGATCTGAATGTAAATCGTAGAGGATCGAGTTCTCAAATCAGTAGAATTCCCTCACAAGTGAAGCAGTATGTAAATCTCACTTCAGTTAATCACTTTGAATCAAGTTTGGTCGTCGCAGACAAAACATTTCGTAACATCAGGCAGGAATTTAAACTCAGGCAGTGATCAAATTGCTCATCTCAGAACTTCTATCGCTAGAAAAACTTTCATTTTATTGGAATTTAGACTTTGTTGACCGTTTAGCTTTCTTGTAGAGGCGAGATATAGATATACACATTTATTCTTATTGAATCAATGCCATTATTACATTAATACACGTTCGGGTCATTATTTTGATTATCTGTTTCAATGTGCGTGTGTTTGACTGCCCTTGAAAATGCAGATAACATTACTGTAAATTATAAAGTAGGCCTACAACTCACTTGAATAGTAAATAAGTCATTACGGGCATTACTGTCATCGCACGAAACATGAAGATGGGATTATTGCTCAATAGCTTCCTACACGTACTACTGTCGGTTTAATATCACAAATAACAGATCCCAAGTAAAAAATGGACAACATGCCTCACAAATGTTGAGCTGCATCTGTTTGTCTGGATCAGCAGCTACTGTAATTTTTCTGCACCATTTTAATGTTTATTTTTTATAAAACGAAGACAAGGTCAATAACATAATGCATTGAATAACTTTCGACTACGTCTTTGTCAATTCAATAAAACAGCAACTACCTCTAACAGAGCAACAAGAAAAGAGCTTCTTTTCGAGACGTAGTTGAAAGCTATTCAATACATCACACTATTGACCTTTTCTTTGTTTTATATAAAATGAGCATTTAGGTCAATGGTGAACCGAATTTATATATACATATATACATATATACATATATTTGTAGCATATTGCACCCAGACTTTTCATTGCGAGTAAAAACAATAATTCTGCCAGACTATAGTTTCATTGCTTCAAAGGCAACATCTTCAGTGGAGAGAAACAATACATCGCAATCTTTATATACGTAAAAGGAATCAGTGGGCAAAAGTAAATGTATTTCACAAATGTCAATCAAACACGTGTCTCAGGCTACAAGTTCAGAAGTAACTCGTGAGAATAATTCCGTTCATTTGACAGTGCATAGCTATCTGCTTTTAATAAAATAGTTTCCAGAATGAAAGGACATTTGTACTGACCGATGATTCTGAAATTTTCAGACTTAGGAAAATGGTCATGCATAGATATCTCAGTTTGAACTGGATATAATATATATATATATATATATATAATGATATAGATATAATAACTATATAATAATATAGTCATGTATATAATGACTTCTACTTTGAAATTATTTCTATATTTATTGATGTCTGATGATCGGTGGTAATCTTATTACAGTCCGTGAAACTTTGAGTTACATCCAACTAATACAGGTACCGCAAAAAGTCTGGACGCACTTGAAAATTTTCAAGTTTTCTGTTCTAAATGTCAGCGATCCTTCGGCTTTATAAAACATCCACGGCTCACCGTGTGTTAATTAATAACTGCGTCTGACTTTGTGTATCACTTACATGTAGATGAAATAGATCTACAGGAGGGATAAAGTAGACAGACAAAGGAAATGTGAAAAATCAACAAATTTTCCAAGTGCGTCCAGACTTTTTGCGGTACCTGTATTGTTCTGATTTCATTATCTACTTAGCTCTTTCAATATTGAGCACTGTACACCTACTATAGTAAAGCATCCTCTCATTTACTATATATATATATATATATATATACACCAACATTTCACATGATCTTGGTTATGAAGCCATTGACTTCTGGCTAGAAAAATGTAAAGATCAGTTACCAGATCGTTTCCAGAAGTCCTTTATCATGGATGACCTAAAACTTGTCTTGGAAAACAATTTCTTTTCTTTTGAGGATGACATCTACCTCCAAATATAGAAAACATACGGACACGATGAGCTACGTACCATTTACATCAGCTCACCCGTATCACACCCTTAAGAACATACCCTACGCACTTGCTAGGAGGATAAATCGAATAGTTTCGGATAAAAACATTCGATTAAAACGATTTTAGGAATTAAAGGATCGCCTTATTCAACTTAGGTATCCTAAAACTCTGATTGAAGATGCCATAAAGCGGGCTAATGAACAGACAGAAACAACTGAAAACAATTCTATTGTGACGATTCCCTTTCTACATGAGTTTAATAAAAATAACCCCAACATCTTTGGACAGGTCATTAATCCAATTTCGAATTTTATTACGAATTTAGAGCCTTTTAAAAATAAGTAAATAATAAGAAGCTTGATTCGAAACAGAAAAGATCACTCCCTTCTTGAGTAAACCACGATATATTGTAATAAGATAAATAGCTAAAACTTTGTACAGTGGCATACGTTTCGCGACCCAGTCGCTGCCTCATAAGAGGCTAATAATAAGAAGCCTCAGGCAACTACGATCATTGATAAATATTCTCTCGTCTAAAAACCGAATGACGATTCATGGTGTGTGACGTTGCGGAGAACCACGATGTAAATGCTGTAATATAATTGTAGCCGGTGACAAGATCGATTTCCACACACCTAGTGGTATCAAAATGCGGATTGCAGGTCACAGAATGTTATCTGCAAATTGGTGTGTTGTGGATGTGACCAATTCTATATCGGTCAGACAGGTGATGCTTTTAAGAACAGGATGACTATACATAGGCAGCAAATTAACAACGAGGCCTATAGTATATTAAAGCTTAGTCGTCATATAGCGACCTGCTCAGCTGGCCGATTCAAAGCTATCCCATTTTTTCAATTGCCCCCAGATGCCAACAGAAATGGTAGGGAGGTAAAGGAAGTTATGTTTATTAGGAAATTCCTCCCAACCCTCAATGCTTTGTAATTTCTGTGTTCATTTTTATGTACTTGATACATCTATCTATGTTTTAATATCTCCTAATGCTCTATATTAATTTTCAAAAAAAATCGGTTTGCCTTGAAAAGTCGAGATACTCGGCAGAAAACGTTCGGCAACTAAAATTGATCGTTTTCAATTTCCCGGAAGGTTTTATTTATTTATATATATATAGTGGCTAGCTAAGATTGTAGCAGACTATGCGTAGTTCACATGTATTTTCATAATGCACTATTTGAATTGTATTTATTGCCGATTAGCAACCGGCATCTCACTACAATCAAGCACACTCGCAACATTGTCTTAAGACGTTTTATATGATAAATTATCAAAGCACGTATGTACTATGTACAATGCAATTCGTTGACAAGCCAATTAATATGGGTCCAAAATCATGGGCTCAAGCGATGATCTGACATAGGAATTATTATCGTTTTTATATTGGTAACAGAAAACACATACTGCTTATTCACTAACATATTTTCTCATATTTCTAATTGGGTTCCATTACTTTTTCAATTTGTTAAATAATTTTTCATCAGCTGTGATTTTTTGATAGATAATTTGTGCTTTCAATTAATTATACTTAATTTAATTTTAGGGAGTCCGCTAGTGATGTTGTACTGTCTAAATGGATAGAAAAGTTCAATAAGTTATCAATTACACTGAAAAATACTGATCATACAACATCCAACATCATGACTAAATCGGAAATCCGCAAAACGTGAGAGCAATCGCCTTCTGACTGAAACGAAACTAAATTGAAGAGCAGTATATGTGGCACTGACAGCTTCTCGTACAAAAACCGAACAATATAAGGCCTACTAGGCTTATGCTGCATACTTTACAACAGCTTATATAAATGACAGCAAAACATGGACAGTCAAAACAGTTGCTGCATATAACAAGTAGTAACATAATTGTTCAGGAATCAAAATCTAGGTTGAAGATGATAGGTAATTTGGTTAACATGTTTTGGCGTCATCCAATGTCAAGCTTAATTTTGAAATATTGCAATGCTAAACGCTTGCAGGCAACCTCTCAGATTCGAACAAATCAGTGCCACTGGTCAGAGGCAGAGTCATTGAATTATTTAATTGAAATATCAGTTACGTTAGAAATTATATCAAAGTCACCTTGAGAATGATGACTAGCCGCTTTATGAATGAGCATTTTCGCACTAGCGGCTGCACAGAACTCAAATATTTCCCCGTAACAGTCCATTGTGAGAAAAGATCTCACCATGTCCTTCCTTCATCTCATTCCCATGGATTCGCATGGATTTCTCCATTCCCATGAATCCTCATAGATCTCCTCATCCTCATTAGCAAGCTTGGATTCTCCTCATTATGATCTCGTGAGGTGAATAATATTCGATCTCATATTCGCATTGCTTGAATGATAAACGTTGAAGAATGATTGCCACACACAATTCCTGTGGTCCTGATGTGAACGTCATTGGAAATCGTCATGTCGGGAATATTTTTAGGACTATCTTGTTGTCCTTCTGCTGACCAGTAAGTGCTGTATCCTCTGAACTGAACACGCTTAACTAACTGGCGACAGGTTGCAGCTCTATTTAGTACAGAATACAGGCCAGTTTTAGCAGGCTTCAGACCAACTTGATGCAAGGTTTTGGTTACTTCATTTCAAGGTTCAAAGCTGACGTCTGAGCAATCATCATGTATATTAAATATCAATTTGAAAATCAATTTGGAAATTTATGCGTGCGTGTCATAATACTGAGAATTAACTTGGACATGTGACATGTCCATAGATGATAGAAAACCCAAGTAAAAACGATGTGCTTCTTGATAATCTCCAGTGGCATAATACTATAGACGATTATCAATATTGTAACTGAAGTCCACTAACGTGCGGATAACACATGCAATAAAATTAAAAATTATTTTTATATAAAAAATGCAAGATAGTCCTGAAGAGGACTCATTAAGCATTCAGTGGGCTGGATACGCGGATTCTCAAAAGTTCACAAAGACAAAAACGAAAATATAAAAATAAAACTGGACAAAACAACGCTAAAACAAATATATACAAAAATAAATACAAGGGGCTCATCAGCAAGATGACCAACTGCTTTCGGCTCGTTTCGGGTCCTTTAACATAACAAGAAACATGTCGTTTTCACTTGGATTTTCTTTTTTCTTGGGAAATATCATAATACTATAGAGTGATATTTGTTTAATTCATGAAATTATCATCACAATATTTTCTCATCAATAAAATTCTGCTTTATGGGAAGAGAAATTCAAAAGTAAGAAGTTGTACGTATAACGAAGGCAGGGTGATGTATCCCGTGAACTACCAACATGATTCTCGGTCATCGAACTTTCTCGGTTGCTGCGTGATTGACATTATATTAATTATGACTCAGTCATTGGCCATCACTGTGTTCGTATTCAGTTTGCGAACATAAAGTAAAAAGAATCTGGCCGGAATCGGCCTAAAATGAAGGCTTGTCCGGTTCCGCGGGCGCTTCCATCTCTGCTATAACTGACTGCTGTCAAATGATAGGACTCCGAACTCCGGCCTATAACCAGACCAGAAATATAATACAAACATATTATTTATCCTTGTGCATAGCTGTCACTGTTTTGATGTCAACTTTCTCCGTCAAACAAAAGTACAGAGACACTGCTGCATGCAAAGCTTGTAATAGTTGAGGGAATGAACCATGATAGTGAAAAAAAGGATTGTCTTTTCACTCGGTGATTTAGTAGAGAAGACAAGCCTTCCTAGCCTCGATCACACCTACGCACCCAAGGGTCACATCAGAGACAAAAACGAAATGCTAGTTTGTTTGAGAACATTAACTCCTACCCTCGCGTTAATCGTGTATGTGATGGCTCCTCTAAAGCGCATATTAAAATCGAAAGTGTGCTCATTTTTTTTTGGAGAAGGATGGGGACTTCTTGCCTGGTAGAGACTGGAGAAAGACCGTGTGAAGCATACATCAACAAGATGGGAGGAGCCGAGTCGCATGCATTCAACTTAAAGCGACATTTAATAAACTTTCATCAAAAAATGATTGATGATTGATGCAGCAATGATCACTAAAGACAGGCTCACGTAAACCTATAATGATCTATAATGTAGGCCAACAGTTTTTTTTAAAAAACTAGGCTATATATACATGTACCTGCTATACTTGCCACCATAACATTAATTTCGGAGTCGGATATCTATCAAAATGATAGGACTCCGCATCCCTATCTACAAGAATGCGTCAGTTGTTTAAGAAAGTTCAAAATGGGCTGAAGAGTTTGGATCAGAATATAAATGAAATATAAGTGGAAACTTCGCTTCAGTGTCAAGACTCTTCTTCATGACATTGTTAATTGGTTTTCAAGAGCACATTGATAAAATAGGAAGTCGGAAATGCAGCAGTTCAGTGAGATCATTGAAACAATTTCCACACACTCTGTTCACCTAAAAGTTTCCTGAATTTCAAAGTTTTGGATTTTTACTTTATTCTGCAGAGTCACAAAAGACAGTTTCATTGTAAGACCGTGAATTAGAAATTCCCCATTGTCTATTGTCGTAAAATCTGTACTTGGAGCTTCTTATTGATATCCAGCGCACACACGGCAACTGAGACTGAAAGATTTCTCGATAACTTTGCATTAAGCATCTTGACACTATTTTTATCATGTCAAGTTAATATTTCATCGCAAGTAAATTACTACATAATTGCAGTGAGAATATTAACAAACTGCAAAATTTTCTTCATCGAATTCTGCCTTCGTATATGACATCTATGAGTTAACAGGAAATTCAGACCCTCAAATTTGTATGCATCTTGGCAAATACTGTTGAAGCACTTTCTCTCCGATCTGTTTATTTAAAGCGAAAAATGACCCTCGTAGGCAATTATAGTAATGCTTAACTGAAATTTGTGAGAAGTGTATCACATCTTAGAATGCAAGTTGTTGGTCAATGAAATGTTTCACAAATTTAATCAAAAGAGGACAATTGTTTCACATACACTGTTAAATTTATTCCTAAGTTCATAAATCAGGACATTTTATAGAAATAAATAATTATAAAAAAACATACTTCTGAATTAGTCAGTTTCACAGGAATCTGTAAAAGCTCACAAACAAGAATTGTATTTGCGGAAATCCAGGGAAATGTTCTCTCACGAAAAGTTCCTGTTCTGTGCATTTTATTCATTCAGTGAAATTAATTCATAATTCACATTGAGTCTTTTCATAGATTTCTTGTAGCATGTCGCAACTTTCATAAAATGGCTATTTTTATTACTTTTGAGGCTCATCTAGCGTCAGAAATTTGGAAATCTTTGATGTAAAAAAGCTCCTTTAACTCAGTATGATTCGGTGTACCAACATATTTAGGATAAAAACATCTCTTTTTTACTACGAGACATCGCAGTTATCTTCCATAAGCTGCGATAAGTTAGGATAATCTCCTAAATGGCGCATTACCGGGTATATTTCGATTCCGGTTCTGTTTGTTTGACGTAAGGATAATAAATTTCGTTCTTATCTAGACAGGTATGAGAGACAAAGTTGCGAAGACAACGTTCAGGAAATTGAATGGCGCCTTGATACTTATCCTCAGACATAGACATGAACTTTTCGGTTATATTCATACGTTTATCTTTCGAGCATTTAGACTTTTTTAAATTCTGTTTGCTGTTCTTCAAATTCAGACAACATTTACTTAGGTGTGTCTTTGCCTTTTTATTTGCTACTAAGAAACGAATTCTTGTCATTCTATACTTTCATCGATCGGATGGCTTAAGTAAATATTAAGCTGACTAACTGACATATGCTCGTGCTGTGGTAGGTAGCGGTCGGGAAGGTAAGACAGATATAGCATCGACTTAATTTGTAGAACATTTTCATATACTGTATTTCCAAAATATATTCGCATAGTACATCCAGCCACAGAGCAGCAACTCAGTATTAAATCTCGGGCTAATTCACGCTCTCAACAGATGGTCCGGTGGCCTTGTGGTTAGAGGGTATGCTTGCACGTCCTCTAGCTCCAACGTCTCTGGTTCAAACCTACCCACGACTGATGAGGCCCAACAGGCCGAAACATTTTACAAATCCGCCGTGTCATGAGAACCTTGGAGAGGTAATGTATGTTACATTAGCTTTTCGATGGGTTACTATTACATTAATACTCGGCTCTATTAATGTGAGTATTTTCTCAAGCATGATCATGTCACAGCTACCTGCCACTGAAACAGCGAAGTATCACAATCAAAGACAATTATCACAGTTAACTTCAAAAGATGTAAATGGGTCAACATTACTATTCAGATTCGAGAAATGAAATATAAATTTAGAGAATCACAAAATCATGCTGGTGAAAATTGAATTGGAACCTGACGTTTCAGCCAAGAAGCACAAAGATCTCACTTTTTCATGACGGTTCATCATGCGGTTAATGAAATTTCCTTGATAATCAGCTTAATTTCCGCTTAATTAGGATGCCTGCTAGCAAATGTAAATGCTCACTCCTTTTGATGTCTAATACGTCTCATTAATACTACTTAGATAGAGATAGGCCCTACCAAATCGCAATATTAAAAATGACACAAGAAAAACACAAACTTATAAACACATGATTTTTGACTTACTTACTGCAGTAGTCTATACTGCAGTAGTCATTCTTCTTCTTCTAAAAACGCTTTCTACGCATTCGCACAATGCATCACTTGCACAATCACTTCCATTTGTCTCGATTTCGAGATAGTTAGTTGAGTTGAGTCCAGCCCAGGCCGCTCCACTCTATGATGTCACCTCCACACCGTCGCATGGATTGCTAATCACAAAACCGCGCATAATACCCTATTTTTCGGATGCAACCCAGTGGTTCAATTTACAGGTTTTCGCATGCAAGTGCCGGTTGCAATAGCGAATTTTCGAGTTTCTAATTTATTGTCGAAGAAAATGATTAAATACAAACCTAATGTACATTGATGATGAGACACCGGAAGCATAAGGGAAGAAATCAAACAAAAAGATGATGATATTGAAAACGAACTCAAGACGCAAGGTTTGCAGGTAGAAGCCAGAAGCCTATGTTGAGTGACGATTTGACATTGACCATTTTGCATAAATAAATCGACTAATATCGAAGCAGGCTACTATTCATCTTAAAGCCATCAATGGTCAGATTTCTTAAACAAACAATTGTACTGTATCATGTTGGCGAGAAACATCTGGAGGCAATGAAATTGTCGTGTTATATTGTAGATCTGCAATTAATGAACGTTCTGATATTCTGATATTCTAGAAATCAAAACTTACATAACAATGAGCTTGAATAAAAAATAATAAGCGTAATAAACGCTTTTTGACTTTTTGAATGATGACATTATATTGAAGCTGGGACATTCCCATAACGACGTCTAAATGTTTCATAATTTTAATAAACTTATAGTTAATAAGACTTAAGGTTTGTCCTTAAGAGGACAGGTGGTGCGTTCCCACCGGCAGACATTAAACGTTCAAGGCGCGTCAAACTTTTGACTATCCAAGGACTACATTTTAGAGCCAAACTTGACGAGATCGGTGTGGAGGACCTTCCCACTAGTCCATTTTTCACTCAGCGCTTCTAAAGCGGGGCTGGACCTTACCCCTAATGGTCCTCTGACTTGTGATCCTCGACAAATGCATGAATGCATGAAGGTCTTTAAGCACAAAGACTTGACGGATCTGATTGCGTGCCGGGCGGACCTACCCGGGGGTCCATAACATAGCGCTATACGGGCTGGACTTCACCCTTAAGTGTACGAGATCGTACAAGGCCGCTTAACAAGTGATCTCCTTGGTCAAAGTTTCAGACTCGATTGATTAGGAACTTATATATAAATAGACACTTAGTAATCACCATGTCAACCCCATGGAGACCATTAACCGACACAGTCCATTCATCACACTAGGGTAGTTAGCGATAAAAAAAAACGTTTAAAACAAATAAAACAATAGCCAGTCGTCAGCAGGTACCCGCCTGGTTGCGTTTCGGCCCCTCTACCTGAACGCTCAAGCCAGGCGGGCGGGGCCCCGCATAAACTTATATGCGGCTAGCATTCTAAAATCAATACAGTAATGATATGTGTAATAATAAGTAATACTGATAGTAATAGTAAAAACAAAAACAAAACAACCGCAAAAGACGGATACATCCAAAACAAACTAAAATATATGTGTGAAATACTGAAATGGTATAACCAATAAAAAAATGTTAAGAAAACAGTGTTAATTATATTGTTTAAAATGCGCACTGCGATGTCAGCTGCCTGGCTGAGAAATATCCAAACTTGACTAGAAAATTGTTATGACCGGTTAGGATTTTCTCAGTACATGCCTTCATTTTAGACTTACAATATCCTCTGCTGCTCATCACAAAAAGTGTCATATTAATTCGTTTAATTAGATCTTCAAGATGTGAGCAGATGCGACAATAACGTAAAACCTGGCCGGCAAATACATTAATTCCCATGTTATAAGGTATTGCACTGTCTGGAAATGTCAACAGAACAACAGGGAAATCAAAATCTTCCACTTTATGATATATTGAGGTTCGAAGACCGTCACTACTAGATTGGAGTCTCACATCGAGGTAAACAACGGCTTTGTCATTGACTCCGTTTCTATCTGCAAGAAGCTCCATTGGGTAAATTTTTGGAATTAAGGTATTGAAATGCTTGTAATTTATTACGCATATATCGTCTATATATCTCGAAGTGTTTGACAATAATTTAGCTAGTCAAAACTTTTTATTTTTAACCAATTGTTTCATAAAAGCAAATTCGCAATTTAACAGAAACAAGTCGGCAAGTAAAGGACTGCAATTCCCTCCCATTGGTACTCCTCGAATTTGTCTGAACACATAACCGGAAAAAGAAATGTAGACTTCAGACACTATAAAATCAATAGCCTTCTTAAAAGAGTCCACGTCATAACAAGAATACCCCTTATATTTGATTTTGGAGAAAAACGACTTCTCATATCCTACACACAAGTATCTACGATTAGTGGAATTGAATGTGAGATCAAGGATGGAAAAAATATTATTCTTGATAGCACCTTGATCTAAGTTTGTATAAAGAGTAGAGAAGTCAAAAACTTGCATAGAGTGGACGTTCACGTTAGAAATATTCCTCAAAAAATCTTGAGTCGAGGCTACACTCCAAAAATAAGAATAACCAGTATTACTCCTGATTGACTCACAGTATCTATGGAAATTTTCTCTTATCACTTTCAGACCTTTGTTGATATTCACCGATAACTTTTTAGTTGTACAATTTCTGGCTCCGGCAATGAATCTAAACTTATAAGGATTTTTATGCAATTTTGGAATCCAGAAAAGTTTTGGTAGTTTAAGGTCCTTGTCACTAACATTAATATTAAAGTTTGATTTCATATCTTTAACGTGTTTAGTAAGGACTTCCTTATCAGAAATAAGCTCAGGTTTATAAGTTGCATTGCCTACTGCAGTGGAAGAATCTATGTCAAAACCAAGCTCGTCCATCAGGATTTTGAGATAGAACTTTTTACATATGAAACTAAAGTTGTTGGATGCTTTATCGACAGGAACGACTATCAAGTTTTTATGGAGATCTTGCAATTGAGTCGGCAAGTATTGTCATTCTTGAACAATGAAAAAATTGTCAAACTGAAACGCAGTCGTACTCCAGTGGTGGTGCATTTATAGTGAAACTCATGAAACATCTTGACAGATAAATTTAGGTGCGAATACAGCGAGTAATTTGCGTCGTTTTTACGTATCATTTTCGTAATAATTATGTATTTTTGTTTTATGGTTCACCCTTCGCCGCATTTCCGTAAGTTCTGGCAAATGCCCATTTATGTGATTATTTTAGTCATACATTAACCACAGGAAGGCTACAAAGCCAACTTTCATAAGGACACCAGTGTGATGAGGCGAAGGGAAGTAGTCATGTTGTAATGAATACTGTACAAATGACACACAATAGCCTATAAAAGTTCATAAGAATGTATATAAGAATTCATAATGAAATAAGGAATTACAATGTCTTTCTGCAGTAAATGCAGAATAATATTGGGAAGCACAAACGTAAAATATTATTATTAATATACCAAAATCTTTGTCACAGTTAAGCAACAGCCATAGAGTAGCGATATATAGGTAGAGTGTCGACTCTAAAAATTATCTGTATACATTGAAAATTTTTATATGAAAAGCTTCAGTTTTTTGCGGAGACAACGTTCCCGTGGTCCAAAAACTTATTTGAGCAGTTTTAAAAAGGTCAAAATTTTGCAATTTACATACTACCGAGGTGACGTCCTTATTTAATTAATATGAAACAAGTTGGATATCAAAAGGAATGAATATTGGCTAATAACCATCCTAACTAAGCAGAAATAAAGCTGATTATCAAAGGAATTTCATGCTCCGTACTATAATGAAAGTCTTCATGAAAAGTCGCGATATTATTCGTGCTTTCTTGGCTGAAATTTCAAGTTTTTATTTCAAATTTCACCGGCATGATTTCATGATTCACAAAATTTATGTTTCATTTCTTGAATCTGAATAGAGATGTGGAACCATTTACATCTCTCAAAGTTAATGAAGTCATTGTCTTTGATCATGTGATTTTGCTCTGTGATATGATTACGCTTAAGAAAATATTCTTGAGGTTGACCATGAAAGTAATGGCAACCTATCGAATTGTTTATTCAACAAACATTACCTCTCCAAGAGTGTCATGACACTGAGATTCTGTAAAATTCCACCATTCCTTCTGCATCACTATCATGATCAGTCAATTCCGTGGCAATTTATTCAAAACTGTAAAAATGTGCATGTCTCACATTTGGTAACAATTACCAACTATATTTCCCCTCGAGTTCATTTAATAAAAGTCGAAAGTGTTGGGGATTTAATAAATGCGGAGTTGCCACTCTACCTAGTATATTTACTCTATGTCAACAACTAAACGCAATTTTTTCTAGAATCCGACCAAAATCCGACGAAATCCGTTGGTTTCAAGTGGTGTACCTATGGGTGGGAGGGGCTACACATGTATTGAGGGCGTGTTCTATTCGAGAAATAATTCTAAAAGGTACTCTACTTGTAGGTGACTTCATATTTCAGATACGGAGAAAGGCAAGGGCTAGGCGCATTTGTAAAAGTCGCAATTTTTCAATAACAAAACAACTTGTGAGGATGACAGGACTGATGTGACAACATGTGAACAATATAATATTCCGACCATAAGACAGCATTTTCTGATAAACTGTCTGTTAAATTGCACGTCAAAATTTAAAGTGGTCAATTTGTGAAATTTCGAAAGCAGGATTAGTAGAAGTTGCCTATGATAAAGAGTGATAGAAGTATAAATGTATATTAATACACGTATATCAATCATCAACTGATACAATTCATTATAATTGCCAAAAGCAAGTTTAAACGGGTCGCTCTCTGAGAACTCAGAAAGTTTACTGACCAACTTGGTACAAACATGGCAAGAAATAAATACATGCACAAAAGAAAAAAAGAAGAAGTATATATGAATGAGTGAATGCAGCAGCAACAGTAACTGATGGAAATGATGGCATAAGCGTTCGGAGTTAAGATGAAAGTGGTGATCACAATCGCTCTTCGAAGGGTGCATAATGTCTGAAATGATTCTAGAAAGTACTTTAGCGGCGACAGGTGACTATACAGATGTTGCATGATATGATGACGATGACATGATAAATCAATGCATGAGAGGAAAATGAAAATATGACATATGAGAAAGCAATTTTATAGATAAATGAGGAGAGGAGACACAGTATTCATGTAACATATCATGTTATGTAATTATCGGATCGGATCGATGATTAATAAAGTATTTAGTAAATGGTTTATTTGCACACCACACCATCGCAGCAGATTGTTTACATGTTGCCTTATTATTTGATCGGAGATGCGGTCGGTCATAATCATCAAGGTAGGTTTATATTATAATCATGTATGGTTAAACGTGATGCATTTTAGGTTTTTATCAAATGATTAACCAATTACCCAGCAATCCTTGAAATAGTACGGTCTTAGAGACAAGCATTGAAGATGAGAGTTCCCCAGTGCTCAAACTATCTAAGACCGCAAATACCCTGCCTCTGGCCATTAATAGAACACAAGTTAGAAACGAAACAGCATCATGTCTTAACACATAATTATAACGAGAAATATCTCAACTCGTCCCTGAAATGGTGTACGGAACGTTGGAGTTAGAGAAATTCACAGCTAGAGATTTCACTGATCGACCTCCGATATTCAGTATCGATATCAGAGTGAAACATTTACCGCGCTGAGTGCGTCAGTGTCAAGGTGAATTTTAATCATTTGATCTTGCTTTGCTGTTCATTGCTGGGTAGATACGCCAACATTAATATATTGATTATTGTTGAAGGTAACGGGCATGTGGTTTCATAGAAATCTGATCGAGTTCAATCTCTCTCTCTCTCTCTCTCTCTCTCTGTCAATAAATTATCGGGGATCGAGAAAGACCGCGAAACCCGGGTCCCCTCGAGCTTCACATTTTTCTAATTGCCGACCACAGCGCGCCTGCAATGGCACGAGGGAGGTCATTCAACCTTCTCTTCCTCTTTCTCTCTCACTCAGCCGTATTTATTAAAGGCTTAAGGTCAAGCTGGAGGAGATTTGAGGACCAATTACATAATAATTCAAACGTCGTAGGCCTACTTGAGAGTATTCAATCAATCTCAATTTATCATGTCTAGTGAATATATTTTCATTTCATTAATTCATTTTCTCTTTCTATTTGACTTTCAGAGCGACGTGATGTTGTCTCTGGGAATGTGATTTTATCTTATTGAATTTCATGATCGATAACCCTATCAAATATGGATGAAGCTCCGGATGCCTGTGAGTTATCGAGAGACTAATAAATTCGAATTACTTCAGTCCTCTATAAGACTTGTTTCGTTTAATGTTTGGATAAATGGATTCATCTCCGCAAAGCAAACTCTTAGTTAAATCAATGAAGTTTATTGTCAACATGAAAGTTGAAAGTTACATAAGACGACGAAATACATTTGCGTCAAGTAATAATATGCACGATTTCCTGTCATTCAATTTTGCATCTTTAATGCTTGATGTACACACACTATCTTGTGATGATTGAACTCATTGAGTTTTTGTCACTGATTTCCCTGGAGGGGAATAGATTGAGATAGTCGGCTCTTCTCTAGTAAATAAGGTTATCAACAATTTCTGTCAAATGATGTGTTGTTTACATGCGACAAAATGAATAGCAAATTGACACGCAAAATGGCATTTATTGGCTATACTAGATATTATTGATGTTCTGCTTCTTCCCAACCAAGAACTAGAACGACTTCTTGCCCATGGATTAGCTCTTATTCAATAGTGGATCAATGCTGAATGTAAGGTCGTTGGGGTGTACAGACAGTTAAAAACAAATGATATTTGAATTACAATTATTGTAGAATCAGCTAGAAAAGCTCTAGTTACTAATCAGAAATACTATTGAAATCGTTTTTGATTTTTCTTTTTTACAGAGTGAGGCATTAAAAATGTGACTAAATTTTAATGTGGTATAACTTCCTATTTATCCAACAGAAATTGACAAATAAGGTCTCATTTTAAAGACAATACTCATCTTTGTTATCAATATCAAAATTGCACTGATTGCATTTGAGGATTAGAGTACAATGTACGGCACTACTGCAGTTTAGTGCACCCTCTTTTACCTAAAGTGACACTAGTAACAAAAAAAACCCATTGAGGAAAACAAACTATGCATATGTCTGAAAAACTATTCATTACAACACACACCCTATAGTTAATAAATGTGTCTTTGTTGTGTCGTGTGTGTGTGCGTTCTCGTCTTTCGCACATTACAAAGCGCGCGCTTCGGTGTAATGTGTGCGTATAGTCGTGTTTGCGGAGAATGGCCGGTTGATTTTGGGTGCACTAAAACTGCTGTAGGCGCGCGTTCCTCTCTTTTCAAGAGGGTGCACTAAACTGCAGTAGTGCCCAATGTACATGCAAAACAGAGGAACTCTAAAGCCAAGAAGCTAGATGAAAATAGCAACGACAGAATGGAAACGCTAACATTCTTCCAATTCTTCACTTACACGATTATTTTGAATCATGGCGAAGTCTTTTTGTTGCAGATGATCAATAGGAATGCGTGGATCAACCTTCAGAAATCACGCCTTGCAATGGAACTGTCTTCCTGTCTTATTGCTTTAATTGAGTTAGTGCTTAAATTAAAGTTTAAAATTTACGTTCCAAACCAAATGACGCAAATGCTTCGACTTAGGCATTAGTACTTGACTGTGATCGGTTCCTTCAATGTGCAGTGTATTTCTTCACAATTCACTGTGTGGGCTTATTCCATGAACACACTTGTACAACGACAAGAGGATAATCAGCAATTGGACTTTTAGTTTTTCGAATCGCATCGACCTCTGCTTGGTAGTCACCAATTATGCAGTCATGAATAAAAGTTAATTGCTTCATAGACCATCAATGTAGGGCACATGCACCAGCGTCTTGTGCATGTTTTTTTTAAATTTGTCAAATTTAGAATACAGTTGAATGACTGCATTGACAACAGGACAAAAGAACAGGTTTAGAAGCTGCATTTAAAACTAGACTTTTACAAGCGCGTTTTATACTTTTCAAAGCATTGTTTTCAAAGATAGCATTAAAAATAGTCCGACCGCCAGATCGAACTTCTGCAGGGAATAAGGCCGAAGACATTCCGCGTCAAAAATGCCTCCAGACGTGGTGGACCTACTTTTCACGCACACAGAAAGCATTAATCTTCTATCCAGATGATTTACGTATTCTTGTCTGATAAATTCAGGAACTGGGACAGACGTGCAGATTCGCAGTAGCCGTAAGGTGTACATCATCTTGTGAAAGTCTCAATTTCGGTCTCCCTCCCTTCAGAAGCTCGTTCTGGCGGCCGGACTAAAACGAGATGCGAAAGATGAAATCTCATATTTGTGATATATACAAGGCTGCAAAACGTTGTTCTTAAGCGCATTTTTATCCATGTTTGTAAACATATGCCGTATCTACTGCAAAGCAGCAAATTTTCGTGAATTTCGCGAGGACGAGTGTCTAACGAAAATTTCTTACATTGGATCTCATAAATGGTGTACGACCATGAAATTGCCAAAGTAAGTTGCCGCGAAAACATGTTGCCTTGCAGTATTTAGAAACGGTGCTTCTAAACATGTATTTTTAAAAAGTGCTACGAAGGATTCTCTTAAAATACGTGTTTTTCTAACCTTAAATGAGACGTAAGTAAGTAGTCGATGAGAGACTTGTTGAATCACACCGTGGTACTCTTTTCTGTGAGAGCAGAAAATGAATCGGGTATGCTGCCATCTTTTCATGCCTTGCTATACAGAGATGTGGATGCGAAGGTCTAAAATACTTCCAAGAAATGAGCTGTCGCCGGCTGATATAAGCAATATGATGTAAACTCATTAATAGCAGGTTATCGACTTGAACATGCTCTATTTCCAAAATAAATAGCTTTTGAGGCTGGCGATTCATTCCATATGTTTCTCAACTGAAGAAAACAATCTATAAGTAGAAAGGTCAAAATTACAGAAATAGTAAAAAATAATAACAAAATGTCATCGCGATTTTGTTCTAAAGCATTTTAAAGCATTGCTTTTTATATCATAAGTACGACACAGATATTGCGACTTCAGAGCTGAATTTAATTGCAGCAAATTAGAAGTTACAGCAACTTCTACTCAGCATGAAGTATGAAGGTACTAGTATTCATGATATTTGAAGTTCACAGTAGTACGAGAACGTATCACATTATTTATCACATCAAAATTCAAAGTTGAAAGAAAAAACTAATTGCGTATCTGAGAAAGTTGCTATTCAGTCCACATTAAGGGCAATATTTAAGGACAAAGCGACTGCCCGCATTCCACTTTTTCTGTATGTGGAATAGCGATTCCTACTCCGATCTAAGTGCAAAATTGGAACCGGAACCAAAAGAAAGCCATCATCCGTCTGTGGAACCATAAACCCGAAACTGTGCATGCTTATCTGTCATCATTGTCAAATTTTGATTGAATGACAACGTTAGACAGCATCTTAGTACGAAATAGACATTTTGAAATGTTCAATAATGCACACGAACTTCACTGCCTGCATAACCTATGACCCTCGGTTGAAAAAACATTCATCGTGAAAGTAATTAGCAAGGAATGTTCCATGAAGTCATATTACGTGTCACATTTGGAATAAACAAGCTTTGGAGTGTCACTTATGCATATTCTAATGCGCATGCCTTTTTTGCTTTACTCGTGGCAGTATTAAACTCAAATGACAGATTTTGAAGTTGACAGTTATGCTGCGACAGCATAGTATAAAATACATGTACACAGTATGTACTACATACTTTGCAAAACCGTACTTTACCTTGTAGGGATAACAGCTGTATGAGCTGGACGGCCAAATTGATCTCATCGAGTTATGAATGAGGTTTTTAATGTTTCAAAGCAAAAGCATCATGTTTCTTAGATTTCATAATCCACAGCATGTCAGTACGCAATGAAGCTTTTGTAGTATAATTTGAATAGAACTCATATTTAATGTTCCAAGTAACCAAATACTGTGTAGAGTGACTTGGGACAGCACTATGCTGCAGTAAGTCTGCCTTTAATATCCATAACTGCCTATTTTTGAATTGCGACACCCAACATATTTTGAAATACATGTCAACGTGCATGTGGATGGATTCCGGAACAATGGGGCACATCTTTCATTTTCATCATTCGCAAAAATGTGTAAAATCTACAATTTCAAAATATTGGTGCTTCTCCTAATTCGCGCTAGTGCTTCGCGCTAATCATTCTAAAAGCTGCCATAAATGTCTCAGGGCAGCCCATCCAACGATTCCTGTTTTGAATGTTCCCTTTCAAACATCAATTGTTCTGTTCTAGTATGTCATTACTTGTCTAATGACATTTGATAAGCTTAAGCACCCAAAGGGACGAAATTGGAAGTGGAGTAAATAACCTCACATGGCCCTACGACACATTAATGCATATACATATAGTCTAGGCAATAAACACAGTAGTCTCAGGAGTGGGTTCATCTTGTAGAGAAAGCATCACTTATTGACATATCAAAAGTCTTGCTAGTTAAGTCTGGAGGAAATTTTGCTTAAATCGAGAGTTTAGTCGTGACCGGCCCTATTCGTCGACAAGACGGTGCCACGTCATACTCCTCAAATTCAACAGAGCAGCAACATTTATGGTCCAGGAACCTAAGTCTGTGGTAAAGTTTGACAATAATTACTGCCAATCAAGAATATAATTACTAACATTTCATGTAGCGAGTCTACTCAAGTCACTATCCAAATTGATAATGAGCTATTATTCGACTGATGAAGCATGCAGGCCCCTGTAGCCCAACTTGTAAAAGTGAAATAACCGAGTGAGAAATTCCAAATCAAGAATTACTCTATTCAAACGTCAACGATAAATAATTGTAATTAATTGGTTTGTTTCAGGTTTCAATGTTGGTCATGTTCAATTGATTGCTTTCCCATAATTAATTGCGATTCAATTTTTATACCCCTATAGAATGGAGAACAGATATTTGTTGATTGTAATTTCAACTGCTCTACTTATTGGATTACTAGCTATTAGATACAGATTGCAATTATTAGTTGCTGCTGATTAAACCACTCTTGCCTTCAAACCACTGATTGACTTCGTCTTCTGAATAAATTGAATAATTGTGATTCTGTGTATTAGGAACACTTCGTCCATTCATGTCATCAATCGGATCTCACAGGACAAAAAAATTTCTTTATCTATAAAGTAGAGAACGATTTTGCTAATCTTGATGCCTATCTGATTTTCCAGTTAACATTCAATCGATGACATTAATCAGAGAAATGTTAACCCTGAATCATCATTTCCAACAGATGAAGCCAGGTGGTGGTCCTGTTTGGAAGTTAGTCAATTCGTCGAGTTGATAATAAAGCGTCTGCGATGAGATGAATTCATGAATCTCGTTCATTCCTTGCCATGAGTCAATCCACCTTCCATGAATTAAAAGCCTTTTGTATACTTCAGGCCTTCAGGCATTCAGGTGCGACCGTACAATGATAGATAGTGAGCTGATAGTGACAAGCAAATTTCAATGGTTCGATTTGAGGACACCCAATTCGTTCGATCGATCGAAAGCCATGCTATTCGCTAAAGCACATATCGGTCCAGCACAGCTGGCAATTTCTAATTAAGCGAATAATATGGTTTTCGATCCATCGAACGAATTGGGTGTCCTCAAATCGAACAATGATAACATCACCCAACTACTTCTCATACCAAAATTTCAATGGGTGAGTGATATTATTAGAGTTTTGTTCACCTAACACTGTTACTGTCTGGTCGCCCCAGAATTTCATCGTTTGAAGGAGTGAATGACAGTCTATCCCTATCTTATCTCTGCAATTGTGCAGAATATACTACTCATTATATCATTTCGAAATATGTGCGCATGGACTATCATCAATCAAATAAAAATGTGCACATTGACACGCAACACAAGCATTTTCAAATTTATTCGACAGAAGGGTGCAATTACATAACAATGTGCACATCGGTTTTCATGCAGTGACCGAATTATTGTCACAATCTTGTTGATAAATGTCTATCTTGAATTTCGACGGAAATGTCACGAAATTCATTCCAATTTGACATTTTATCAACTTTCTCGGATTTGGTCACAAACATCTTCTTAACGTGTCTATCAGGGATTTCCTTTCCTAATCCTTACGATAACTTGGCTCCATTGTTAATGATGCAATCATTATACAAGCGAACTGTGTTGAAATTGTATCAAGTTTACCAATCTTCTCGAATATGCTTGCTGGAATATCAAGAGAAAAAGCTTATTTGAACTGCTTCAAGTTCACCTGTCAAATATGAGAATTTTTCCCGATAAGAATGAGAATGGAACGACATGCTAGAATTGATCGTGTGTGATAAGAAATACCAAAGTTCAAGTGAGGAAATACATAAGTCATTAAAGCGGATGAGAAAGATGACCGAAAATCTGGTTTATCCAAATAATTTAATTTCTGTATTTCGAAAGTTTATTGACCTGATAAAAAGTATCATAATGAACTCATAAAATTATGATTTGTACTGAGGAGTAAGAGCAATGGAGTGATTCATATGTTTTAATACAAATGAAGTTCCAAGTACAATCTGAGCACGAGGCCATTCGTCCGCTCTAAGTCATGCGTTGACGCGGAACTGGAGTTAATCACTGGAACATACCTAACTTGATATCGCACAATGTGAAACAAGGACAATAACATGGACGGTAAGTGGACAGCGCTGTTATTGACATGGCAGCCCAAGGCCAATCACGAGCTGCTTCTGGACGCAGAGGTCAGGAGCAATCGCTTGAATGGCCAGAGCCTCCATGAAACAAGTGCACTTCTGACGTCGGATCTACACAAAATCATAAACCTCTCTCCGACACCTGAGAGGTCACATCCATTGGCAAGCAAATGGTGAGCGATCGAGCTCTCAGACACAGACTTGGATCGAGAAGGTGCAGTCCTCCCTTCCAATAGACTCATGGGTATAATATGCTCCTTGACCCGTTCATCTAAGGATCCTCACGTTCTGCTAGTGTTGCTTGCTACTGCAAGATCACTCAAATTTATAAATACGCGGGCAGAAGCAGGAAGTTTATCCTTGGGCGAAGTGGCCGGAATGTGGAACAACCGATTTCACTATCGGGTCGCACTTTAGAAGAGCCCGAATAGAACACTTTACATGGAATGTTTATCAGGAGAACAAATGCAATAGCTACGACTCACAAGGGATTTAATCACGCCGATTTTGTAAGACCTCTGTACAAAACTATGCACGTTAGTGTAAAGACCTGTCCACGTATCATTACAAAAAACTGAGGTCTGTGCAGGGCCATCATGTCTGTAAACACATTTCACATCATGGAAATTCAAGCAATCATTCACCTCCGTTTCGTAAATTATTATAAGTAGGTCTAACTCTTGGAAATCTGACATTTTCCATACCTGCGGTCCTGAGGATAATTTGGATCCAGTCTCTGTGAGACTCATACATGTAGAAAGCCTGATTACATCGCTGTTAATTTACTAGAACAAATGCATCATAGGGGACACAATCATGCATATTTTTGGCTGTGTGGTATTTTCGATCTTCTAAATCTCGTTGAACCATTAATGAATATACAAGAAGCTATAATGCTTCCGAAAATCAAACGTACCAAAATTCCAGACCGGCTTCGTCATGTTATAAATAGGCTAATTATGGGAACGGGAGTTATATATTCAAGCTCATTATTTACACGAGAGAACACATAAAAATTTTCATAAGAGGATTTAATTAAGAAATGAAATCGACCTCTCTCTTTTCACGTTCTATGCGGCTAGAGTTTATATTCATTTGGTAAATGGGATGCAATTGGAGGGATGTACACAGAGCTACGTGTCTTCTGATACGGTGAATGTTCTTACAAAAATATTCTTTCAGCTGACATCACCTCTATGTTGATTGTAGTCCGGCAGCCAGAGCGAGTTTAGAAAAGAGGCCAAAAATGGGACTCTAACAAAATGATGCATACCTTTGCCTACTTCGAATATACGCGTCTGCCAATTTCTACTTGGTTCCTCTTCTTGTCAGATATAATCGGGGAAAACACATACCAATCCAATGGGACGCAGACTGCAGTTTCTGGTTACAAAAGTTTTTATTTTTTTGATTATGAAACTAAAATACCAAGTCTAGAGCCATGATTTTTGACATGCAATCAGGTCACTTCCTATGTGCATGTGCTATTATCATGCTTCAGATCGACAATGCATGTGAGAATGTGGTTGAATGTGGATAAAGTTGCTCAAAATGTTTGTGTTTGCCGACACTAAGACGCTCGCCAAATCTAAATGTGTTTGGTTTTATAGACAGGGGTGCATGAAGATAAAGGGAAATGATCTGAAGACATTCCATGTCACAAATTATGACTCTGGGTTTAGTACTTTTGGTTTAATCAGAGAAAACATACAAAATTTCATTAAGTCAAAAACTGCAATCTGCGTCCTATTGTATTTACATGTGTTTTTCTTTGAACGTGTCATACATGAGGAACCAATAGGGATAGTTTGTACATCATTCTGTGAAAGTCTTTCATTCTCTGCCGAAACTTGCTCTGGCTGCCGGCCTATTGCATGTCTATCGCTCGTCTATCGCAAATCAACGCCTTTATCTCGTCAACTTAAGCTGTATTCATCAAAATTATCTGCTATGTTCTATTGTGACTTTATTCTGTCGTAAATCTACAATGACAAAGCGTTAATTCATGTCGAATTTAATGTGCATATTGAACTTCTTTGTTTCCAAAGTTCCATTTCTCGAGGCGTGTGAGAAAATATCAAAATTCTGTAGCCTAGATAGACTAGATGGGCATAGAATGATTAAAGGCGTCAAAATTACGGATGTCAGAAAATTAAGGTTTTATTTTTGCGAGCGCTTTCGATCTGCTTCGCCGATCATTATTAAGCTCTGACCAAGTGACACATTAGAGCTTGATAATGGTCGGCGAAGCTGATCGAAAGCGCTTGCAAAAATAAAGCCTTAATTTTCTGACATCCGTAATTTTGACGCCTCTTATCATTCTATTCAATGGCACGTCAAATGTTTAAAGTTAATGGGCATGTCTTACGACAATGCGGTTGAGTGAGCTTAAAATTAGAGATGTGTACGGCTCGGGAGAACTTAGACCAAACCATGCCGCCTTGTTTTATACACATTGCAAAACCGAGCCAAAGCCACAACTAGGCGAAAAAAGCTTAGCCAGCCGCGACTCAGCCAGTAAGAGTCGACTTAATAGAACAGCATATTTTCTACTCATCAAATTGACGAATATCAGCTGAATTTACTGCCTCAATCTCACACATGAATCACAGTAATGATCCAGACTTTTGTCTGGCACTGCGAATGACGGCCGAAAGCTTGCTTACGGTTGGCGCAGCGGATTTCCCTCCCCATCGTCCTAGGAAATTTCACGCTCATCGCTAGTTCGATGAGGAGCAACAATTTTGATACCTGACTTTCTTCACACCTCTGCACCTGTCTTTCATTCAGCAACTTTCATGGGCTGTGCTACGTGCGGTAAATTTTTCAATATTGGCATCTAAACACTTAACTCATAAAGCAAAACAATTAGATTCATCTGCGCGCGCATGATAAAGCAGATAAACAAAATATTTATTTCTGTGCATAAACGGATCTGAGAATTTTAGCCGAGCCGAGTCCTTTTTACCACTTGCAACTTAAGCCGAGCCGTTAGCCGTGCAACTCGGCTTTGTAGATCCCTGGCATAAATTTCCCGAAATACGGCAAGATTGCAATTTTGCAAATCATCTCTTTGTTTTAGCGCAGACTGGACTTAAAGCATTGATGAATACAGATCCACAATTCGGTTAAAAGAATTGACATTTTGTCAGAATCACAGAATTCGATTCATTTGCGCGCTTCGGTTTCCTAGAAAGGAAGAATTGTATGTAACCTTAATATCGAAATGGCACATTTCAGAATTAGACAACTTTCTCCTTCTCGAATGGATAGGATAATTCGCGTATCGCTTGTTATTGGAAATGGCAAACAATAAGCTGTCAGCAGAGGACACCAGAGCCAGTGAGAGATGCGTGCGTGCTGTGATATCACGTCGCACACACCAAAACACACATCGATGCGTGGCTTCGATTCAATGTATGCACTATACAGTGAGAAATACCGAGGAGAGGATGTGAAAACGTCAAGTGAACTAATTTTCGTACTCCTGCTACTTTCTTTAATAATGATCGGAAGGGCCAACATTATGGAGAAAACTTGTGCGCAATGATCTGAATTCTTCGAATCTGAAGGAATTTCGGCAATCGAAGCACTTCGCTGGAACTCACATTAATCCGCAAGCGACGCACGACTTTTTTCCTATCTCTGCAAGGTATTAGGAATTCCTTTTTTGCCCAATTGATAGGTTCTTCCATGTGCCGGCGATTTCGTATTAATCACACTTCTAGCAAACCGAAGCAGATAAAAAAAATATTTAATTCTGTGGTCAGAATTGTAAACTGTTTTTCGTCTCATGCACACAGCAGAAGTCAGGAAAGACCATCGTGGTGAGTCATTCTGCTCCAATCATGTTGTCGCTTGCATTTAAAATAAATGTTTACATAAGACTTTTGGGTACTTCTATTCCCCCCCCCACATTTCTGTTGTTGACACCCGGAAGTATCGCATCGTCAGCGATCTTCTCTTGCTTACGGGCAGTTTCACTAACGTCGCATATAGCGTTGAGTGTGTAAAACTCCTCTTATCTGACTTGTAGAACATTCACAGTCTCAGATTTAGACAACTGCTAGTCATTTGTCTGTAGACAACAATCACACCAAGTTCATGATCACAGCTGTATCTTGTATTCCAACTGAGTATCCAAGAGACCAATCCATCATCCCAGGGTTCAAGTAACACTTTTCAGTCGTTTTGTAGTGTCACGCAGTAACAGATGAAGTCTATTCTAAACTCAACTTTGGCCAACTTTGGCGAAATTTGATGATTTTGGAAAACTTGAAAAATGTGGGGGGAAAGAATAGAAGTATCGACTTTTGTAGTCTTAGACTACCTACCCGTGAGCAGACCATGAACTCTATCTATGCTCATTCTGTCAAATTGTGAATAGTTGTCTTCAAGTTATCAAAGACACAGGCTTGATTGACTTTAGTGATTGAGATTGTCTCCTCTGGGAAAATATGCAATGTTTGTTGAAGCTATGAGTTCACTTAAAGTTCTTAAACTCTAAAGACAACGTGCCTAGTATTTGAACTGTTGATTGATGTATTTTAGGCTTTTCTAATGACGTCATTTCAGAATGGAATTAGCAGAATTCCGTAGAAATACATTTTTACGCAATGGGAAGATTGGCAAGATCTGTTATTTACGAGAGATTTATCACTAAACTTATGTACGCTAATTGTTTTTTTAATACTTCACCTCAAATACTATTCTGTTTTCTCTTGCCATGTTCAATAAGGACAGCTGCAAGACAGTGTTCGTTACTTTCCGACATAGAAATGTTCACACGATTCCAGATCCACAAATTTGATAAGATAGCATAATCAGTGAAATTTGATTTAGAGCGATTTTCCCTTTTAAGTTGATTCATTCGTCTTTTCTAAATCATATTTCGGCATCATGATCTGAATCGGAAACACAACATAGCCTACCGCATCCCAGAGAATGATAATACAGGTAAACTGAATACGCCTTCAATTTGACCTACGTGCCTCTATAAACACAGTATGTGGAGTCACACAGCTACATTTGTCAAATAATGATGGATTGGATCTTTTATCAACTGAACATTCTCACAAAATTCCCATATGGATAGTCCTCATAAAACATTTTAATGAGATGTTGATGTGAGCAAGGACAACCCTCGATACAAATAGCAATGTTCATAGTACAATAACCATTTGATGTTTTTGATATCCATGAAAACAACATTTATTTCTGCTGTAATGGACGCTGGGATTTATAGTTATTATTGAAGGAATTATTTTTATAGTTCTGCATGCATTTTGAAGTTTGGTGGGCTATGGATTATTTGCTAATTACGATGGAAACTTTGGCGTTACTCTGAATGAGGTTTTAATAGACTTACAATTGCTTATTTCATGAAACATAAATTTTCCACGAATTCAGTAGTCTTGATCAATGCCGGCAATTATGTAAAGGATCAGACGCTAATAGATGGCGCCTTCAAACTACAGCGCGATGAGAGACAACAGTGAAATCAATACGACAGAGAACATTGCGGCAATGTACAGTAGAAAACCGTGTTGATTTCTTGTGCACTCGATAGCATCACACCATCTGATGAGGACTCTCTGCCCAATAGTATAGGTTTCAAGTAGTGATATCGCTATTTGAGAAAATGTACAGAAAGAGCTGAGCAGTTTATGAATGAAACAACATTCGTAAATGTGTTACACTATTTTCTATTTCTATATGGAAATTTCTTTAAAATGTTCCCTTTAACCTTTCATCAGCGTTACCGTGGAAGAAGCCTGATGACTTCCATTTCAATTCATTTCCTCGAAAAAGCATGGAAATGTCCATGGAAGTTGTAATCAAACAAAATGTCCATCTGAATTCCCACCACCCGAAATATTGACCAATTTATGAATAGTAAGTAGTTTTATCACTCTATACGACTATCAATGATCTAGATTTATTGTTGTATTCGAATTATGATTTTAGCTCTAAATACTATAGACATTGTTCAACCTGCGTGTATATACACGCTCGTGCAAGTCGTACATGATTAGGGTGACCAGATTATTCGTAAGAAAATGCGGGAAAAAGAAGTTTTGATTTATAAAAGATTATGACTGCACTTACTATACGGATTCTATCATAGTTTATGGAATTCAAATCATGATGCATAAAGATAGAACTACACGTAATTCGAAATTGCATCTTGGAATCCTTTGACACATCCTCTTTGTACTTTTTCGCTAAATGCAAATTATCGTATCATACGTTTGTCTTTCAATAGTTTGTCGTAGAAAGCGTAGCACTCTAAGGCGAAATTTACCTTGACAAACAGTATTGCGCGCATTGTGGACGCACTAAGCCTACACTGTAAATCGCTGGATACGAAAATTACATACAAACATATGCCAAATTCACATGCAATTTGAAATTAACATTTGATACGAGATTCTCGTATGTTTATAGAGATCTGGTATGTTTTTCGTACTAAGGTTCACTTACTTCCATATGTAGTTGGTATACAGCGATATGAACTATTCTATCTGTGATTGGCTGTTATTCGATGAAATACGAGTTGTTGGTATGTTTTATATACGAGACCCTATGCAACTTCGTCCTTATTCGTATTTCTCTCGTATGTAGAGCTTTACGTCACCCAGCATAAAATTGCATATATTATATACTACTGTCAAATAACTTTTTCAGTAATATCAGTATTGAATATTTATTTTTGATAGTGTGCTACTTAACTAGATTAGATTTATTGTGAAAATTATGCTGTTTGTCATCGTTGATACTTGCCTAGTAACATTTACAGGACGTTTGGTTAGCTCTACTTAACAAGCTAAGTTGATTGACATCATTTCAATCAAACGATATCTATTGTGCAACCATAATAATAATAATATGTTTATATTCTCAAAAATAAAAATCAAATCAATCACAAACATTGCAAATTAAGTACATACATGGCGCATAATGCGCAAGTCAGAATTCAATAGAGAACCATGTTGACTTATATATCTCAATCTATATCTTGAATGTCATTATCTCACTTCTTACGAAACAGTAGTAAGTACCATGCAACATTAATATGATCTTTATTGACAAAAGGCCTTAAATTATGCAAAAAGCATACAAATATATACAAAAATATACCAAAAAATTTTTGATATCCATCCTTCGTATGTGATTGGTATCGAGCGATTTACAGTGTTGACTTTTCTAGTGTCCAGGTAGCATTCATCATCGAAAGCACTTGTTCATCTGGTGCCGACGTTCCAGGGAGATAAATTGTAAACTCAACAGATTACAGCAGATTAGGAAAATTGATCAATTTCACCTGTGATTCTCCAAAAACATGTCTCCTTCGATCTGACACGATATTTGGATAGTTTGGAAAACAGTGACGAATTAAAAAACCTGATAATTTATCTACGGAAGAAACAGAATGCTCTCCCGTGCCTGTACGGTACATACGCTTGGTAAGTTAAACTAATAATAGCGACAACAGTCCTACATCTTCTCTGGATCTAAATACGGGACATTTTGCACATTCTCTTGAAATAAAACGGGACATGGAAAATGCATCAGAATATGAGACCGTTCCAGAAAATACGGTACGTCTGGTCACCTTAAATATGCCTCGAGCAAAGCTGCATGAAAAGCGTGAGATTTCCCTTCAATAACAACCATTCAATGCATCTGTGAAGTTGTTTTATGCTCTTCCAGGCAATTTGAAATGTGATTGGTTATAAAGAAGAAGGCGGACTTGCAAATATTCAGCGAAGTCAACTTATTAGCAAAATTCGCATGACTACTTTTCATGTGGACAAAATGTGCATGCTTTCATGTGCCATTACTGCCAAAATTTTTAATAAGTAGTATTTTCATGCGGCAACAGTTGAATTTTCAATATTCCTTCGATGTCTGCCATGTAATAAATGATCATGATATTATTCATGGTCTCTACTCTCTACTAATAAAATAATGCATTCATTTTGAAAATCTTTTCAGCCAGCTGCCTGTCATTTTTCCTGAGGAGTTCAAATCGATTGATAATGCCTTTGGAGAATAGTAAATCTCTCACAACTGAGTTACACTCTGATTTGCGATTTGCTGTTATTTCAAACAGCTCAAACAGCTCTAATGGAGTTTTGTTGTTTTTAACGGGAAAGTTTTTCGAAGTCTGCTGAGTAATTAGACGAAAGAGAAATCTCCTCGTAAGAAACCATTGAGATGACAGCATCCACGTGAAAGGAAAAGCTATGACTTGCTATGTGTATGAATTTCAAACGAATTGATCCAAGTAATAGTACATCAGAGTTGGATGCAGGGGATGATAACATGCGGGCTTTGGAGTCCAGTACTAAGCCGATATTGTCATGAAAAGAAGCCGACGTAGGCATCTGAGACGTGAAATTAATGATGAAAAATCAGAGGCAGAAGAATTGAATTCCATTCAGGTCAGGTTGTGGTGTGCAGTATGTGTTTCAACAGATTCCATGTAATCATCAGATGTTTCCCATGTGTCTTGAAAAATTAAATTGTTTATACCATCGCATCATTTGCGGAGACGAATGTCATTAAAACTGTTTCTGAGATGTAAACGTCTAACGTGATGAGAGTGTGATGATGAGTTCCTTCGGTAGTGCAACGAAAGAAGAGAATTTTCTCTTTCTTTTGGTGCCACGCTGTCTCGAATACATTAACTACTTTGAAATTCACTCGCCAAAACACTTCAACGATTATCGTCCCTGAAGGCCAACTCACATAGTCAGCAGTCAGCAGTAGGCAGTAGGTCATTTGGCATTCGGCAGTCAGCAGTTTGAATTTAGCAGTCGGCAGTCAACGAACTATATTATACTGTTCACACTGATACTGCCATTTTGACGATGTCATCATCAATTGACAGACGACGCTTATTACGATTGTTGATTTTAAAACGATATTATAGAAGGCATCGAAGATGGTCTTCTAGTTCTTTAATGATGAGTTCGTCCAGGTATTTTCCATGCTTTCTTCTTCTTTCAGTTTTTTTCATGGCATTTGGACTTAGTTTCCATATTTTCGGTTGATTGTCATCCTAACAATCTTCACTCTCTTCTCCTTCTTCTTCAATAGTATTCTGAGCATTCACTTGGTCAGCACTCGGCAAGCTTGTTCTCAAAAACTGCATGTGGTCTAATGTAATCTTTCAAAAAAAAACATTTTTCCAAATAAGAGACATTTCGTTTCATTTTTATCGTCCGGTTACACTTTTACCGTTAAGTTTTGTTCAATTCTCTGCTGAAGTGGTCACGCAATAATTTCCAGTTCTGTTTGCATTCTGATAATACTGGGGAATTCATTAGTTGGGCAATTTCAGCACATGAATTTTCTTTCATCGCTATGTCCTTATAATATGGGCTTTGAACGTTGTGCACATTCTCGCATTTCTAAATCAATGCTATCAGTTACTCGGACTTCATCGAATCCATCTGTGGCCGCTGATGTTGGCAGTTAAAATAGAAATGATTCTATGTGTCTACTGCTTGCAGTTCATCCGCTTGCTGCCGATTGTTAAACTTCAAAAAATATTGATAGTGCATGGTCGAGCAGCAAGCAACAAACAACCAACTGCCAGTGGTCGAAATGAACACAGTTAACTGACAACTGCTGCCAATGTGAACCGGCCTTTATTCCGCATTGCACTAGCAACAATGTGAAGTTGCAACAAAAAAGGCAATCAATTTTGTGTCCACCACTGTTTTCATCAATTATTGTCTAATGCATTTGGCATTGCCAAGTAAGTAAGTAATTGTATATTCCAAGTTGCATTGATTATTGAGGTGCCAAATTATATGGAATAATCAGACGCAGTGTGCACAAAATGTTAATGAAGGAGTTCGTAGTGACAATACAGGCTAGCTGAAGTGGTCAACAGAAGAGTTATTAATCAAAATAGACGTTGTACTGAAAAAGTAATTCCGACAGCGAGTTGCTCGCAAGCTGGGCCATGGATGGGCAGAAGAATTCTACTTGAACGAGCTGAAACAGGAGAGCAAGGAGGTCCTAATGGTATGCTTTGATAGCTCTGCATCGTACGGAGGAAACTAACAGTCGCTTCAGTTCGGCGAGAATGCAAGTCTGGAAGAATTAAGCAATTGAAGTCATCATGGCAAATGATTCCAGCGATCGACGTCGAATCTCATTATAGAGACATCTGTTATTACATGAAAGTGATGACGCAAACATCGAGAAAGATAATCTATCAGGGACAAAGTCAATCCAAGATATAGGCCTACTCACCTTAAATCATCATAATTCAATAAGGGACACAAAATTCTCAAAGCATGCAATCTTTACGATACTGTAAATATGATCCCAAGAATTTAAATTTCCGATAAGCCACATTGATATCTTGATATGACAAGTGGACGATGATGAGGTGATTTGGATATCTACAACGATTTTTTTATTTTCTGTAATTAAGTGGCAAACCAGCATCATTCATGCCACCAAGTTTTCATATGCTCATGCTCCTGAATTGGAAATGAGAGATAATCAAATTTAATGGAAATTATATGGGCACAGTCGTCGGCGTTCGCAATGATGGTGTTTGATAGATGCACAGGAGAAAGAGACCTATTGGCAGCATTGAAAAGAGAATGTCCTAAGATCGACCTTTGAAGAATGCCCCAACCACCGTCATGTATCTTTGTCACTTGCATTCTGCCACAAAGGTAGTTAATAATATGAATGAATGCTTGAGACAACCAAGCTGATATCTCCCGAAAGACTGACGAAGACATTGCAAAATTGAGTTGAATGTGAGCACATCATGTGTATGTAAACATTTACGTTATTTTCATTTTCATTTTTCAAAATAGACAAAAGATATAATTATTATTATTCCTTCGTCTTTCATCAAAAACTCTCAGTCTTCCTACACGTGGATTGCTATATTAACAATGAATTTTACTGCATCTCATAAAAAAAGAGCTCCTTCTAAAAGGAGTCCGTATGATCCTGGACGTGAGTAAGCAAAACTCGAACCGAACACATAGTCAATAACGCAGGATTGTTTTATGCTTCAATATGCCATCTCATCTCTTGATAGATCTCAGACTTTTTAGATGAAACCCCTCATAAGTTTAAAATATTTACGAATTCGGAATTCCCAAACCTACTATCCCACCTACTACCTAAAATTTTATGCTGGATTCCTCACTAGGGTTTTATAGCAAAAAAACATAACTTCCAACTAGGCATCCGATTAACTTCATGATTGAGGTGTAGATATACTTGCTGTACAGGTTTCAGGGCAAACGTAAATTATAATACACTGTAAATCGCTCAATACCAATCACATACGAAGGATGCATACCAAAATATTTTTTGATATATTTCTGTATTCTGTATTCTCTTGGTATATATTTGTATGCTTCTCGTATGTTATTTCAAATGTGGTATGCTTTACACACTAAAGCCACAATGTTAAAGGAAAGCATCAATGGTTTCCAATATATGTTGATTTAAGGCCTTTTGTCAATAAATATCACACTAATGTTACTACTGTTTTGTACGTAGTAAGATAATGACATTTAGTAGTCAAACTTACAATACTGAATTCGATTTTAATACATGTAAGTCTAAGGCATTTCATGAATAATCAATAAGTAATTGACTATCAACAATTATGCATTATGTAATTTTGGAACTGAGCATATTATCAATCCAAAATAAAAACACATATAATTCATGAACGCAAAAATAGTTATGTTTGAGATTTATAAGTCAACATGGTTGCTCGAATGTTATCATTGTACTGAAATGATGTTTATCAACTTAGTTCAAGGAAATGAGCTAATTATGAGTCTTGTGAATGCCATAAGTCAAGTAACAAAGATGACTTGCGGTTTTAATTTCACAATAATTCTAATCTAGTTAAATACCACACTTTCACAAAGAATCATTCACGACTGGCACTACTGGAAAAAAGTTATTTGTAAGTAGTATGTAATATAACTTATTTTTTGTCATGTGACTTAAAGCTATTCATGCGAAACACATACGAATGAGGACAAATTTGCATCGGGTCTCGTATGTAAAACATACCAACAACTCGTATTTCATTGTAAAACAGCCAATCACAGATAGAATAGTTCGTATCGCTGCATACCAATCACATACGAAAGTAAGTGAGATTTCGTATGAAAAACATACCAGATCTCTGTAAACATGCGAGAATCTCGTATCAGAAGTTAGCTTCAAATTGTATGTGATTTTGGTATAGCCTATGGTTGTATGTAATTTTTGTATCCAGCGATTTACAGTGTACCATTAAACAATACATTTATGTACGGTGTGAATGTGGCATTTCCTGATATGAGGAGATTTTGTCATCCTTGTTGATTTCTCAACTTCTTCTCATTTCATCCATTTCTCTGTGCTTTGTACGTACTGGTTTGTATGCATGGATTTACCGTGAATATGCAGTAATAGAAAAATAACGATGCTAGTTTACGGACCAAGCCGCATCGTGTCTTGTACCTTTATGACGGACACTATATCCTTATTGGAAATTGTAAAAAGTTGAGCCAGACTAGCCGGACTCGGTAGGATTTCTAGTCATCAAATCCGGGAACGAGTCCATAACCGCGGTTTACTTCGTAGCACATGACACACTTTCAAGCATATTTCAAAAATATTATTAAATTATAAATCTTTGATTTCCAGATTGCTCGGTGATCATTCAGATTCGTCACGCTTGTTGGTTTTAAACAATTTACACAAAATATGATTTTCCTGTATGACAAAGAAGCACCAAATAGATAAAATGGTTAATTACAACGATTCCAAAGAAAGTTGAAGCAATTTTTGCATGATATTTGAAAGTCTTGAAAGATATGTGTAATAGATCGTCTCACTCACCGCTGATTGTATTTAGTCTAAAAAATATTTCAGCTGAAAGTGAAAAATAAGTCAACAACTTTAAAGAATTGAACTGGAAAGAGACAATATTTAGAGATGCTGATTTTATTTTCGTTAATTATTACACTTTATTTCTGCTAACATCCGTTAACTATCTTCAGGCATGAAAAGAAGGAAATTAACAGGTTCAGCATAAAATTAAAATTCTCACCGACGTCTATGTACAAACGTCTATGTCATTTTGTATATGAACGTTGGTGTGAATTTTGAATTTTAAGCTGGACCTGTTAATTTCCTTCCCTTTATGCGTGAAGATATTTAACGGATGTTAACAGAAATAAAGTGTAATAATTAACGAAAATAAAATCAGCATCGCTCAATATTGGCTCTTTCCAATTCAATTCAAAACATGACAAATAGCCAAGAAAACTTCTTTAAAACTTCACAACTTTATTTTCTTACATAAATATTTAGATGTATCTTAGATTTAATTAAAATTGCATTCAAATTTTCTAATACTTTGAATAAATTAAACTGAAATTTAATGGAGAAAAAATAGTATCATATGTAGCTGTGAGCATTGCGAGGCCGAGAATTAATCTCACGCTGGCCGTGGACCGGATAATGAACTGACTCTTTGCTGGCAGGGTCGCACAAAAATGCAGCTGATATTTTTGTGCATTAAAAAGTCCTCATTCCAAAGAACGAATATTTCACATTCTACATTTGCAGTTATTGAACGACCCATCCTGCCGTAATTTATCAGTAAATCAACATCTCACGCGCCACTTCAGAGATTGTCTGGATTGAGATAATCTCAATATTCTGTTCGGTCAAACAAGAGGAATGAATTCTCTCCATTTAACATTTGTAATTTGCTAGACTTTTTGATAAATGACCTGGATAACTATCTGCAAGAATGTTTCAGTATCGTAATCCTTCGGAAACGAGTTTTTCCTCCCAGCTCTTGTCACTTCAAAAAATATCGAAACTCATCAATTCATTCTCTCGGCAATGACAATGTTCTGATTTCATGACTTTACACTTGCTTGACTTCCCAATTTGCTGATTGGTTGCTTGTTTATTTCTTCAATGGGTAGATTTTCATATTTCTTGGTAGGTCTTCTGGAAGAACAGTTTGGATTTCACAGAACCTCCTTGTCGGTGGTTCACAAACATCAGTTAATTAGTGTCTTTTATGGCATTCCACGATTGGAAGTGAGGCCGTCGGGCACGCAGCCAGTCTCGCGATCAACCTGTGAGATTCAGAACAGAGTTGCATTGCATGATTTGCAACAGATCGATGCTCGGAGAAATCAGTGATGATCAAGGAAAAATTGAATGCCAATTAATTGATTGCTCAGTTTTCAATTTCAATCAATTGATGACATAATAGTTCAATTATCAATTGACTGATTGTATCAATTTCGTATTTTAATGACAATTTGATCGCAAAAGTACTTGAAATTAACCATTTTTTTGCCAAATTCAAGTCTTTGAAAATGTGAATAGATCCACTTAGTCATCGTAAACTATTCATTGGAACAAAAGCTAAACTTTTCTTTTAATATATACAGTGTACAATACTTAAATCGATAGATTTTGCAAACTAATGCTTCGAAGGTGATGATATTTCACAAAAATGTAGCTGGGGTGAATCCCCTAATAATGAAATTTAAAAGATGTCAATGCGTTTAACCGCTACACGTTGACATGAAGAAAAAAATTAACTGAAAAGTGCTTAACTTCAAGCACTCTTTGATTAAAAGCGTTCCTGTTATCAACGTGAAAGTTCCACTTGCAATAGGTTTTGAATATATACTTATATATTCATAGGTCGCAATAAGGATCCTCTCTATTTGATAGGCGTGTCATAAGTGCCTCTGCCCTATTGATTCTTGTACTAATTTCAAAATGTTTTTAGAAATATAGGGCTCTAACAAACATCAAGATTAAAGGCTTGCGCTCAATATCAAGCCTCGGACAAATTATCATTAATTAACTGATTCATTGATAAACCTATTACAATGAATTCCTTGCTCATAAAGAAATTTCTCTTTCGTGTATTTATCCGTTTGTCAATGCCATGCGCAAGGTGTCCAATCTATTCCTACGGGATTCTTCAATCTATAGATTGATCGATGTCAATTCATTTATTGCGCAGTAATTCCAATTAATTGATTGCCTTGTAATTATGACTATAATTAATTGATTGAAAAAAACAATTGAGTTTGCAATCAATTAGTGACAATCCCTCCTTCCAGGTGTTACAACATATAGTCCGGCAGCCATCACGAGTTTCTCCAGGGAACGAGGCCGAAAATGCAACTTTCACAGAATGATGTACACCTTATGACCATCACGAATCGGTGCTTCGGCCGAATTCTAGTGAGTTCCTCATCTTGTCAGACAGGATCAAAGAAAAACACATGTTAATCCAATGGGACGCAGATTGCAGTTTTTGACTAAAATGAAATTTTCTATGATTTCCCTAATTGAACGAAAAGTACTAAGTCCAGAGTCATAATTTTTGACATGAAATATCTTCAGGTCAGTTCATTTCATGCTCATGCACCCCAGTCTATAAAGTTAAACACATTTAGATTTGGAAAGCCTCTTAATGTTGGCAAACACAAACATTTTGAGCAACTTATCCACATTAAGCCACATTCTCATATACATTGCCGATCGGATGCATGGTAATAGCACATGCACATCATAGGAAATGACCTGAAGACATTCCATGTCAAAAGTTATGACCCTAGACTCGATACTTTCCAGCTGATAAGCGAAAACATAGGAAACTGCAATCTGCGTCCCATTGGATTAGCATGTGTTTTTCTTTGATCCTGTCTGACAAGTAGAGGAACTCACCACAACTCGGCAGACGTGCCGATTCGTTGTAGGGTGCATCATTCTGTGAAAGTCTCACTTTCGGCCTCGTTCCCTGCAGAAACTCGTTCTGGCTGCCGTTCTGGCTAATACCACGCATGTCGCATCAGGCTATGTTTTAGATGAATATTCTAATGCCGATAATTTCAATTACTCACGAAGAAGTCAGGAATAGTCAAATTGACTGTCAATGAATTGATTGGTCAGTAATTCAAATTTCAGCTAGCTGTTGGCATAATTCTTCAAGTATCAATTGATTGATTGCAACCATTTCCTATGTCAATTAGCTGGTTGGTTCAGGTTCCTATTACAATACATTGCTTGTAAGGAAGTTTCTTTTTGATGTGATCACAGAATTAGATTCATCTGCGCGCTTCGGTTTCCTAGAAAGGAAGAATTGTATGTAACCTTAATATCGAAATGGCACATTTCAGAATTAGACAACTTTCTCCTTCTCGAATGGATAATTCGTGTATCGCTTGTTATTGGAAATGGCAAACAATAAGCTGTCAGCAGAGGACACCAGAGCCAGTGAGAGATGCGTGCGTGCTGTGATATCACTTCGCACACACCAAAACACACATCCCTGTCTTGGCTTCGATTCAATGTATGCACTATACAGTGAGCAATGCCGAGGACAGGATGTGAAATCATCAAGTGAACTAATTTTCGTACTCCTGCTACTTTCTTTAATAATGATCGGAAGGGCCAACATTATGGAGAAAACTTGTGCGCAATGATCTGAATTCTTCGAATCTGAAGGAATTTCGGCAATCGAAGCACTTCGCTGGAACTCACATTAATCCGCAAGCGACGCACGACTTTTTTTCCTATCTCTGCAAGGTATTAGGAATTTTTTTTTGCCCACTTGATAGGTTCCTCGATGTGCCGGCGATTTCGTATTAATCACACTTCTAGCAAACCGAAGCAGATAAACAAAATATTTAATTCTGTGGATGTGATTGTTCGGAACCATGTTGAAATTAAGTCTACATCATTCCGAGTGAATGATTTTATGCCTCTCTAATATCGACTGAAGAGCTTATCCGACACGCAGCACTCGATTATAAAGAAGTTCTTCCTAGAATTCTAGCAGCTAGATATTTTTGAATTCTCATTAGTCCACTTCCACAGACGCCAGTATTCTCTGCATTTGGCAGCAGAGCGAGACACGCGTGACACACACTTCTATTATCTAGAGGTTCATTTATCATTCAACAACAATTACATGTACTTGTACAACAAATGTCAAGGATATGTGCGAGGTGTCCAATCTCTGCTTAGCTACTGTTTGGGATTCCTCAAGCAATTTTTCACTGTAAATATGCGTCATCGTTAGTTCACGGTGAGAAATATATAGTGATCATCAAAACTTGATTTCAATTCCAGTTAACTGATTGCATGAAATTTCAAATACAATCATTTCACGAAGACCAATTCCTATTAATTGATTGAAAAACCAATTAAATCGAAATCAAGTTTTAATAGTCCCTGGGAGAAGTAGATCACGTCTGTGGCGTTGATGCTAGGCTACTGCCTTTCCTTTTCATCCTCTTCCCCCGTTTCTGCATATATAAATGTCAAATTTTAATCAGAAAGATGTAGAATTCGCAGCTTTTGATGTAACGTGAAGATGACACAACGACCATGTACCCATGAACGAAACCTTTGCCCGTCTTCTTTTTGAACCGATTACTAAGTTGCAGCAACTTCGTCCTGGTGACCTCGGGGAATCTACTCGTATTATACAATTTGATTCCCTTTTGTGTGATCGCTTGGCTATTCAGCCTTCCCTAACCTGCGGATAAAATACTATTAATTGAATGAAATGGTGCATTTTATCAATATCATAATTATCTACAGTATTGGCAATTCAGACATTGTATATAAATCAAAAGCAAGAGAAATTCATGGTTTGTTGTTGTCAATGCACTGACAAGCGAAAACATCGAGAAAGTGATCTGAAATCAACATGACAGGACAACATGAACAAGCAGGCATATTTCTCCTAAGCACAAGGATCACTCTGGCTTGTTTCTCTTGATCACCGACTCTTGATTCGAGAATTCGAAAGTGCCATGATGGCTAAGGATCTGTCCTGGAACAATCTATATTTGTGTTAAACTGTATTCAAACGCTATTTTGGGTATTTGTGGTTTGCATTTTATGAAGAAGGTATTTGTGAATGAAGGCCTATTTGTATATCCGCACTATTTCGAATGAATTAATTAACTATACATGCGTGTGCCCTTGATACCTTAGGTAACGCGCTTGTGTCACATCACTTGTACGCATATCTACTATGAGGACCAACAGAATTATACAGGTCGTCTCTTCTTCTGTTTGACTAGAAAGGAAGCACTGGAACATGTCACGCTAATGAAATGGCACAATCTGCTGACATAATACCATGCCAATCGAACAATGAGCAACATTGAACACGCCAAATTGTGTGACGTTTCAGTGACTGCTATTAGCCGGATCACACAACAAAGAGACAAATTCGATGTCAAATTCTACAGAGAAGTTTGTGAACGTTTCTGCGTGCGCCTGCTAACATTTTTAATAATGATCGCAGGGCCCAACATTATCGTGAACACTTTTGCGCAATGATCTGAATTCTTCGAATCTGAAGGAATCGTGGCGATCGGAGCATTTTGAAGGAATTCACAGCAACCCACAAGCGGCGCACGACTATTTTTCCTATCTCTGTAAGGCATTAAAAATTCTTTTTGCCCAATTAGTAAGTTCCTGCATGTGCCATCTGTTTGAATCAGTTTGCACTTCTAGAAACGTGATACGCTTAAACAATCTAATTCTGGGATTAGGGCAGGTTGGCTATTTCTCAAACGCCCACAAAACCGATACGAATAACTTAGATGGTCAACTATCACACTCGGCACTAACCTCCTTGTCACATTTTCAGGTAGCTATGAACTTCACATTCTGGTAATCGAAACTCAGAGTCACAAGCATCATGCATCATGTTAAAGAAAAACTTGCAGCACTGAACCTTTTTAGTATCAAAAAGCTGCTGACGACGCTATATCCTAATGAATATTGACATAACTCAATAAATTTTAATCCGACTGAAAGATTTTTATTTGTCAAATTATGACAACTCATGTAAAGATGCATCATTTATTCATAGATCAAAACGCTTACCGTCCATGAACAGTCCCGGCTCCAGCCCTCCAGTGCTATCAAGTCATTAATATCGGGATTCCTTCGCAAGTCATTTGGAGAATTCTAACATGGTTTAAATAGTTGCCCGGCGCGAGACGCCGAAGACCTGTCGCGCTGTGCGAAGTTTTACCTCGACCTATAAAATCACTTCGAGTCAGATACTCTCTTAACTTTGCCCGTGATTAACTTGCTTTGGTTGGATAATTCTTCCTTCCAGATTCTGGTGTTCTCGTCAACTTGTGGATAGTCTGCTCAACTGTCTTGCAGTTCTTGGTTTTCAGGTTCTGAAGATATTCCTGTGAAATGTCCAATGACAACTTGCTGATTTTGTTACAGTGTTGACTGACACGTTGTTGAAACAAATGAAGGCTAATAATTTATAAGTAATCTTTGAAGGAGATTGAATTTCTTAATCCGCGCATGACTTCGTCGAGTGCAGTCATAAGGGACTAGTAGCTGATCCACAAGGTCAACGGCGATTATTTACAGATTGCGCACACAGGAATGGTCAAGCAAGTCCCTTTCTAATTGATTCATCCAACATAATGCTTCAAAATTATGTGCTTTTAGCAATTTATCTTTCAAGAGTTCGTAGTCCTTCAATATCTTCATAAAGAATTGGAAATTGACACAATATCTAAAAATGACCTATATCTAAAAGCACTAAATTTGTATATTCGAGTATGTGTACATGTATATATATAGGCTAGATGCCGCAAGCACAAATTAATTCTCAATAAAATAAATTTCATGCTTTCTACCGCAGTTTATCACCAAATACAAGTCGCATATTCTGATCAATGGTTTTGAGTGACGATGGATAAAATGATAAACCCAGCAATTCTTATCATATGAAGAAACAATGATGGATATGAATACTTCGAGCACAAATTTCAAAAGACGCTTCTTGAATTTTAGTTTCCATAACTAATGAACAGTAGGACATAATTACAAAGTTTTCCCTAAACGAGAGCACAGTATTTGCATATGGCATTAGCACAGCTAGTTTTGGCCAATAGGACTACTTTAGAGAATTTAGATTTAGTGTGAAAAATATTTGATGGATTTCATGCAGACTTGAACTTCGCCCTATGGGGGGAGGAGCTGTCCCGAATGATAGGAATGTCAAATGATAGGACTCCGGCCCATAGCTAGACCCGAAATATAATACAAACAAATTATTTATCCTCGGGCATAGCTATCACTGTTTTGATGTCAACTTTCTCCGTCAAACAAAAGTACAGAGACACTACTGCATACAAAGCTTGTAATAGTTGAGGGAATGAACCGTGATTGTGAGAAAAGAATTGTCTTTTCACTCGGTGATTTAGTAGAGAAGACAAGCCTTCCTAGCCTCGATCACACCTATGCACCAAAGGTCACATCAGAGACAAAAAAGAAATACTAGTTTGTTTGAGAACATTACCTCTTCACCAAACGTTAATCTTGTGTGATGACTCCTCCAAAGCGCATATTAAAATCGAAAGTGTACTCATATTTTTTGAAGAAGGATGGGGATTTTCCTGCCTGGTAGAGACTGGAGAAAAATCGTGTGAAGCACACATCAGGGAGGAGCCGAGTTGTGTGCATCCAACTTAAAGCGATATTTGATAAACTTTCATCGAAAATGATTGATAATTGATACAGCAATGATCACTAAAGATAGGTTCACGTAAGCCTGTAATGATCTATGACGCGGGTCACCAGTTTTTTTTAAAAAAACTAGGCTATATATACTGGCCACCCGTAGTCGGAATCGGAGTCCTATCATATCCTCGGAGTCGGATTCCTATCAAAATGATAGGACTCCACATCTCTGGTAGGTACACATGAGTGCATAATATATGCATGTTTTCCATGATGCAATTACTGAATCAACAATTCTGTGTCAACCTTTTTTTAATCATAAAATAGAAACTTCCTTATTGTGTGCATGACTTTGAATGCTCAGTTTGGTCAATATCAGTATGAGACATGTCCCTGATTTCTAAGAAACGAAAAGTGAGTTATGAAGCCTCGACATGAGCATTTTTCATAACATAAGTTACTCAGTGAGTGTGGATACGAGCGTATCTACATCTCTATTGTGTCTCTTTCTTCTAAAAATTCCTATCATTAGGACGGAAGACATTTTCCAGCAGAATTACTGGAAAATGAATTAATCAACTTTCCTTGACGCTTCAACAATTTCATATCAATTAATTTTCATCCAGCCAGCATTTGACACATTCATTTGCATTTTTATTCAAAAAATAGGCTAGTCTCGTGAGAAATCAAATTATATTCTATTCTCGAACTTCTTCGCTTCGACGTCCTTGAAGCTATCGAGGTACCTTGCGGTAAGTTTTCTCCGGTTTCACTGTCTTCCTTCTCATGGTCATATAATGAATACTTGCTGTGAACCTTCCGTTGCTGCATACTTTGCAAGAAAAATGTATTTAATGAATGAGTTTCAAAACTTCATGTGATACGAATTAGAACTAGGTAATTCGAAGTTTTCTTGTCAATTCTTTTCTATCTTTTGTCTATATCTTTTGTGATTTGCACGATTCTGCATCTATTTCTCATATAACAGAATCGAAATTGTATTGAAAGAGATTTCTGAAACGGCAGCAATAAATGCAGGTACCGACATGATTGCAAGTTTCACCGACGTCCGGACTATGGCTGAATATCATTGGGATTCGTGGCAGACTTTGTTTGCCTATTTATTCAATAAAAAAAGGTCACAAATGGCTGCGGAGAACGCTTACATTTGATTTGAAACAGCCGAAGGAATCAGCTGGCGAACTTTCCGGCGCGCCCTATGTAAAATTTCCTGTTGGGCGTACAGGTCATTTATCAATTAAAGATGAGCTACTTATGTGAATTACAAGAAACATAATGTGTGACAAGCCTAAAGCAAGGTGTGATAATGGATTGCTTCTATATGACAGGTGGGAACGAGGATTCAAATAATAACTGACACGCAGCGATTTTCAGTATTAATTATTTTCACTGCATTTTGTAAATATAAGTCCATGAATCACAACGCATCATAGAAATCGAAAAATGTACTGGAAATTCAAGTGTTATGCAGACACTACTTATTATAATTTTCAGTAGTAGCGGCACATCAAGTGATCACTTTTATGTCTTTCCTAACAATTTGAAAACTTTGGGTCGTCCTTCATCCTCATTATCACATCTGAACTTACGCCTATAGAATACTATCTGACAAATGCTTCGGAATGGTTACTTTTGAACATCCGTTCGAGTCAACCTCATTTCATGCTTGGCTAGCATTCCATGCAAAAATCAATCTCATGAATCTCTTTTGTACTCATAGGTGTCTTCTTAGCACATTCAACCAGTTTGACTTCATAAGTGGTGATCATTGCAGCCAAAAGTTGACAAGACTTCAGAGATCTGCTTAAACACGTTACTTTAAATTGTGAAATTATTGCTATTGCATTCATGCACAATGTGCGAGTTGGAGCAAAATCAACAATCCATTAGAGGGTTCACATGGTAAATGTGTTGTACCGTGAATTTCATGTGATTTGGAACACTGCCTCAGAAGTTCAGGAATCTAGAAGCTCCGATGCGTTTCAGAGCCTGTTGTGGATGAATAGGGCCTCCCTTCCCCCAGGATTGTGGTTTTTGCTTTCAACGCATATCTGATATTCTATTCAACGTTCATCAAACTTAATCCATGAGATGATCGAAAATTTGACATTTGAAAAGAAGTACCTTTGTAAAATCGAGCATTTGTCAATTTTTCACATAATGAGACATCCAAATAAAGTCTTATCACTTATAGGCCACAAACAAAGTACAAATTAATGTGCAGTTAATATGTTGTTTCATCCAAGAGTGCATCTATGTAATTGTTCTGTGGATAAAAGCAATATGCTTTAATCACTACTCATAATAACTTGATAAGTAACACTGTCAGTTTTGCGCTACAAATAGTCGATCTCAAGTCAACAAAAAGTCATTCATTTGGGTGACTAAGCAGTTACTGCATTTTTTCTGCACGTTTCATAACTAAGATAGCTAGCTCCCAACATTGTCTCAAGACGTTTACATTCGACAACTGATCAAAACTCATCGCTCAAAGTCATCCACCATTAATTTGCAACAGATACTCAAAACATCAATTTTTGAAAAAAATAATTCAATTTCTAAAGTGCTATTTATAGCAAGAAGATGACAGAGATTGTAAAAACTGATGCCACCACTGGAACGAGTAAACGCCTATTGTGCTATAATGTTTGGGAACGACCATGGAAACGACTGTGTCATAGAAACTCCAAAATCAGAGAGGATGTCCTCGAAACACCCGAAAATCATAGATATCGATTTTTCATAGGAAGTTCTACATTTTTCTCGAGAAATCAATATTTGATTGGATTGTGTGTGCAGAGTAAAAAAGTGCAGCCATAAGTAACAATAAATATCAGATATGCCTGCTTAGAGGTATTTGACTCTAAAAATTTGGCTCTGAAAATGTGTGCCTTAAGATGCTGGTATGCTCTTCTAGCCAGATAATCATAGACATCGAAATTTCATAATATGCATTCTATGTATTTTTCTCCGGAAATCAACATTTGATTGGATTGTGTGGGCAAAATAATGCAGCTATAGGCAGTGGCGGCTCGTGGGTATTTTCTATGAGGAGGCAAAAAATGAAAAATTAGAAATTAGATTTTAACTATGAAGCAAAAGTCAGAAGTAGTTTGACACGCTTCACAAATGGATATTTTAAAATGAATTAATTCCGAAAATTAAAGGTAGGTCTATGTGCTCGCCAAAATAAGTCATACAATATAGGCCTAGTAAATTATAATGTAAAATAGGGCCTACTTTGAAAATGACAACACAGAATGAGTTTATATTGAGAATCATTTGAATGAGTTGAATGAGAATCATTTGTACAAAAATTCTATTCGTCTCTGCTTCATAGATGCAAATTCATCGATAACTTTATCGTAGAAAATGGCGTGTTTTTTCAATTCCTGAAGTTTTTCACTTTTAATGCTGATGATTGTTAGCGCACTCAAGCGTTCTTGTCCACATAGAAAACCACCGCTGCTGTGCATATTTCATTCACAGCGGACGCCATATCGAGGCAGCAGTACCGAACGTCGAACGCGAATAATGGCTGAGGCATGCCTCCCTTTCACATTGTAAACAAGCAGCTGAATGAATCAGCCAATCACGTGTCATCAAAGTTCTCAATCGCGTATAACACTGTGAGGTGAGGCACGCCTCCCTGTGTTGTGATACAGCGAGTTTGATATCTGCGATGCTCGGTTGAGGTGTGTTGCCGTGTGATCAATGTTACTATTTTAATGAATTAAACAAAATAGAGTAGAAAAATGTCAGGAATATAAAATATCTTGCCGCAGAAAATTATGGGGAGGCAATGCATCCCTCGCCTCCTCTGACGAGCCGCCACTGGCTATAGGAAATAATAAGCCCTATCTATTGTCTATGCCTGCTCAGAGGAATCTAAAAATTTATATCCTTAAAACCTTCTATGCCCTCCTGGCCTGAAAATCATAGACATCGAACTTTCACAATTGGTAGGCCTATTCTGTGTGGCTATATAAATGAACATTTGAACGAATAATGTTTGGGCTGCAAAAATGTACAGTCAAAAGTAGCCTAATGATTTTTTTTTTGGTGGTATTTGAAAATAGTGGTATTCTGGCAAGAAGGGCATAGAAGATTTTAAAGATACTTTCAAACACCACTAGGCAAGCAGTATCGAAACATACCACTACTATTGGCTGCACTTTTTTTCACTTCTTAATTGGCTTCCTGACGGGTGTGTCGGGTTTTCGGAGTTCAAAAGAGTCCGGATATTTGAAACCACAAATGCAAATAATTTGCTTTAATAGTTGGAAAGTCGGTTTGGAACTGCACGCATCTTCTTATCGCACGTATAGCTACTGTTCGCCATTCTGTTAATGGGTTTAATTGTATCCATCAATATCAGTAACACGTCGTTGTCGCGACAAAATTGCACATGTGCATTTTATGGACAGCGGCAATACCTTCTGTGTGCATTTTTAGCAATTTTCGGTTTTTCAGATAAAAGTTGTATAAATGCTCATCCAGATCCTGTGTCAAAATTTCAACGACAGATGCAAGCTGAATCTTAAGGAAAAGTCACTCAAAAGCAGTGGTGTCGCATGCTCCCTGACCATTGGCCTTCACTCGGCATTGGGATACTATTTCTATACAAAGCACTTTTATGTCATAACATTAATTTTCATAAAAGCTGAATTTTTAATAACAATTTCCCGAACATTTTTTAAGGTCAAGTGAAAGTGCACATGAGAAGTGATTGCTCATGTCGCTTGACCGCCTTACTCAAGGAGCTGAGATCACTATATCCCCTCTCTGTCCAGACCACATTTTCTCGAGAAACAAAGGAGACAAGGCGAACAGTTTCTTGCGTTTTTGACGGCCGGTCAGCCACTCACGTTTGAAATTTTGATGCATTAAAATGTCTTGTGTATTTCTTATTTCTTTCTGTGTGAGTACTTTCAATTTTATATCAGGTGTTGGCCTACCTTGCTTGACGACTGTCATCTTTTCAGTATATTCCCTTGGGACGAAAGGCGTGGTTATGATCTCATCTGCAGCACTATAAAACATAGCGTCACATCAATCACGTAAAAACAAATTATGGAATTCTACCGAATCTGGGTGTTCGAGTCAGATGCATTACTCTGCATTCATTGGAGAACGCTCATCATCTGATCGCAGTCTTGTCTGAACGTCATCCATCTGCCACTGTTGACCTATTGGCTTCTCTCACATTAAGCGAAGCTAGGAACAATTGGGTTGCGCATCCCTTACTATATTTAGGCACCGCGCCTCGATCAAGAATTGCGTAGAATTTCATTGCAAAAACTGGAGAAGGCAAAGCATCATGTCCATCGGGAAAGCCAATATTTACGCGGGCGCGTGCGCTTACTGCCTCACACGCACACAACTCTCTTTCACTGTCTGAACATCAGTGCTCCGTCTGAACACACGACTAGCTTGTGTGTCTAAATGTTAGAAGAAAACAGCTGTGATTCAAGCACGTGCTGCAAAATTGTTCACTCTTGAGGTTGAGCGTCTGATTTTGAGACGGAAGCTGTGCACAGCTATCACGAGAAGCTATCGAATTTAAATGAATGATGAAACTTTTCATTTTTATAAATGCTGGTAAATAATTTTTGAGGATGCGCCGAAGGCCTCGCAGGTACGGAGAAGACGCCACTGCCCAAAAATTTGGCCGTAGACGATTAGCAAGTAATATCGCACACAGTGGCGGATTCAAAGGGGGGGCCTACCCGGCCGTGGCCGGGGGTGTGATACTCAGAATACAAATCTCCATCAGTTAAGTTAGTGTTCGATCTCTTTTTGATTTATCAATCAATGATGACTGATGAGAGAAACATGCAATGAAATCTGATGACGTAAGGCATTTTCTGTCTTCATCAGATCATGGACTTCCAGATGATAAAAGAAATAAAATAAAAGCGAAACTGTGTTTCAACAGTCTATAATGCTACTCCACCACCGTTCGTTGTTACTGTAAGTTTCAATCGATCAAGTTATTTTTGACAGTCGTGCATGCCGTGTGGAGTGGATGAGGATTGAAACAACTGATATCGTTTACAGCAGCGCTGGCCTCCACTTGCCTAGTCCAAGTCGGCCGTTTCTCATCCATCACTTTCATGTCCAGGTGCTATTATCTAGAAGTCCATGATCAGACTTAACATTTCAACGCCGTCAGCGATTATTGAATGGCGATTCGCTTGCACACGCGGAGGTTTCTTTGTTGGCAATTGCAATGACTTGTAAATATTGTGTGCATATGCTTGCGAGACTGCGAACTGCTGATTCAGATGTAGATGATCAATGACTAAGAAGGAAACGCTATCCCTCTCTTATATTACATTTAGCTGCTTGTTGTTGACATATATGAAGTCAAAGTCCACTGTGAACTTGAGTGAGAGACCGCCAACGAAACGAAGGAAAATATCTGATTTCTTTGAGTCTGTGAAGAAAACGGATGCTACTTCTACAAATCAAAGTACTATGAGCACGTCATCGTATAATTTGTCATCTCAAAATCTCTACTGTTAGTCCTCGTCATCTAAAATAGAAATACAAGGAGAGTCGAAAAATACATCTTCGTCTTATTCGACGTCATCACCCAAAACGCCAGAATTGAAGTCTCAAAGTTTCGAGGTCGACGGAAATGGAATAGGAGAAAGCGACATTGCTCGAGCATTACAACATCCTGGTGGACCAGTCCAAAAAATGAGCAAAGAGAGAAGTACATACTCGTATTCTTCTGATGCTTGCAGTATTCATTCCACAATAACTAAAGTTGATTTTATTGTTTCTCTAGTAATACTGAACTCAGTGATGACTGTAACCAAACGTCTCGCATGCGTATTATATATCTAAATGGAAACTTGGACGAATTGGAAGGCGAATTAAGACTTTAGTTGGAACATTAAGACTTTACTTAAAATCTTCGCCTTATTACCGGTTTCATCTGCAAGCGCCGAAAGGACATTTTCAGTCTTGAAACATTTGAAAAGTTATCTGCGATCTAACATGTCAGAAGAGCGCTTAACTGGTCTGACATTAGCTTACATTCATCGTGACATGGACTGCGAAAAAACCGTTGATGCCGTCGTACAATTATTTGCAAGAAAGCAAACAAGAATATCTATGTGACCCGACCCCTTCACTTCTAAGACTGTAAGTACGAACTTTTCCTTCTTGACTCTATATTCACGATGTGTAGAAATTATAGGCGTTTCACGAATATACATGAGCGTTTCATATTAACATATTGTGTGACGTTTTGCATAGGCTACTAACATTAAGTCTGTTGGCCTACATATATGAGAGAATTATATTTTATACAAATTGACTAAACCAAGTATTAATTATAACTATTTCTGCTTTCGGTTTTACATGTCTTAAAACGTACAGGTTGATATCATTTCAATATTTTATTTTTCATTACTTTGTTGAATGACAGTATTTTCGAAACCCATGACTGTAAGTAAAAGCCCCCAGAACTTAAATTCAGGATCAGCCGCTGGGCCCCCCCTGTGGTCGAATCTTGGATCCGCCACTGATCGCACATGCAATTCATAATGTGGATTACACTCAATTACAGTCCTTTCTTGGAATCAATCATATTTGAAACTATCTTGTCGATAGTAGAAGGATGATAAAAGGCGCACGCTAGAACAGTATACGGATTTTCCTGAAAAGGTTGTAATTTGACACACAGTAGGTATTAACCAATGACCTTGAAATCACACATGAGAAATTGTCAAAAAGCAACGACGAAGAGCTGTATACGTTTTTACAATGCAACGTGAACGTATTATACATCATCGGGGCTATCATGCACACGCGCATAACTTTGTCTCTTGAGATGAAAATATGCTCTTAGGTTAGAGTTGTATTTAAGTAAGTTTATGCAGTTTTAGATAAGCAAAAGTATTTATTTTCTCGCGATTCCGGCAAGCTGACGACGCCTACATCGTATTCGTCTTCACTGATCGATTTAGCTTCTTACAGACAGAGTGCAGTAAACAATGCAAGTTGATCGTCAGATTTCATCCTCGCATCAAAATTTTAAAATTTCATTCAAAATTATGCGCTTGCGGAGTATGCATAATTCACGAAATAAGTTCAGCATTCAAGTTGCAATAGCTTCGAACTAATTACATAAAAGCTAGTTCAGCTTTAATGACCAGCACTAAATGTTCACATCTGATTATTGTAATGAGTTTCCAATGAATAATTAGTGCGCTGAGCTGCTCCCTCACACAAATATGAATTGATAAATGAAAATTGCCTTATCGAAATTATGGATTTGTAAGTTAGAATATGAGATTAAGGGCAAGTATGAGGTTCGGTATCGGCATCGGCAGGGACATTTCTGGAAATTTTAGAAGGGGACAAAAATCAATGATATAAGTAAGTAAGTAAGTAAGTAAGTAAGTAAGTAAGTAAGTAAGTAAGTAAGTAAGTAATGCGTTTATTGAAAATAAATAGAAATCAAATATACAAACACAGAAATAGCTAATCAGCACGAACTTACATATAAAATGATCACTTTCTGTAACATGCAGGCTTTGACAAATATACATTATACAACAGTAATGGAGAGGTCAGATTTCAGCAGCGTTATCAATCATGCAACACCAGATAAAAAATGAATTCTGATAGAAAGCCGACTTAAATGGCTCCAAATAGCATATCATAAATTACTTTCCATTACCTAAAATACCATTAATGGCCACCATACACAGTTTAAATTACACGCGCAATCAGCATTAAACGAATAATCCCCATTACATGCCAATGCCCCAAAATGGAGTATTTTATACAGGTTTGTGACATTCTTTGTGTCCGATAACATTTTAACATGACTTAAATGCAACTTAATACCCATAATGAAATGCATTCCTTCCTTTTCATTCGGAAGAGCAAAACTTGATAGGCTACATAGCCCATAAAATTTGACATTTATTTTCTCAAAAATCGTCAAAGAAGGAAAGATGTTTTATTACTATTATTACAGTTTTAAGCATCTCACTAATCTACTAAAATTTCAAGCGTGGGTTAAAACGATTTGATTCAACATAATAGACTTCTCAATAATTTCATTTTCAGAGGAATCAATCACGGCTTCATTGGATGGTTGGCCCTTTACTTGAAGTAAAATCCGGTGTGCCTCAAGGTCACCTTACTTATTCGCCGTCTTCTTTGGTTCTCTGCAAATTTCTTTTGACAACTTTAAGTTGATAAAATACGCTGATGACGCTACATTGGTAGAAGTGATAGGCTCACATCACTCCGACGTTAATTCTGACCGTTTGTTCATGGTTAAATCTTGGATTGATGAAAACTGCATGCGTGTGAATTATGTGAAAAAGTAAGCAGATTCGGTTTACTTGCTCATTCGATGCACCATTACCACTGTATCCGGATATTCAGTTGGTCTCCAATATAAAGTTGCTTAGAGTTACATGGAGTGATGATTTGTCTTGGGATGCCCACTTTTCCTCTGTATGTGCTACCGCTGCAAAAGATTGCATATTATTCATTTTCTAAGAGGTTTACTGCTTCCAAACATACTTCTTCAAATTTATAGGTCTCCGGTTCTGTCTGTTCTGATTTACGCTTCGCCACTCTTCTGTAGGAAGTCCCATAGTGCAACAACCATGCTTAGAAGGATCCAGAAAAGAGCTCATCACATTATATGTTTTCATTTAGATGCAAATGTAGCATCATGCCTAATCTTGATGACATGTTATCGAACAGAAGCTTGCCCTTTTTATCGAAATGTCAGCATGAGTCTCATCCTTTGTGGCATTATGTTCCTGAACGTTTACCTGAGACTAAGAATTATAGACTTCTAGAAGCGCGTGCTTATCGCAGAGCAAATTCATTTTTCTTTTATGCGACTCGTATGTCCAATTCAGTCAGTTAATCACTTATGGTTCTGTATAATCAAAATTTATTTGTAATAACTATGTTTACATTTCTGTATAATGTTTAACTTGATGATTTGTGATGATTCCTTGTATAATCTGATTTTCATTTATTTGGTAAATATAAACACTTTCTACAAAATCTATTTTGTAAGTATCAGTAACAGAATCGTGATTGAGAGGAACGTGTTTGTGTATGCCAAGTAATAAGGCAATCAGTCAAGAGGGTTTCAGTCATGGATAGAGAGAATGTCAGTGCAGGTGTTACGGGAATCGAAGCGAATACCTTAAGTTAAACATGGATGTTGGGACATAGAATTCATTCACATTTAAGGTACGATCTTATTTCTGCATCGGCTTCCATTTTCTGAAAATGGGGGTAGGGGACATTCCCCATGTCAGCCTTGGATGCGCCAATGAGCATCGTTATTTAAGGTCGGGAAGGGATTGAGGTTCATGAGGAGATCGTGATCAAGTTTCGTCACGGGCTATTCATGAAACATCCACAACATCGCTGAAAATGCAACAGGAAAATGCTTAGCGGTTTGAAAAAACAGCTTGGCCAAGTTGCCACCAATGAGGGGCTAGCACTCGACCTTTCAACTGCGATAGCAGTCGCCGATGAGTGGGTTGTGAAGTACTGTAACCAAGAACAGTCATGTACTTTTGTAAAAATGATCAAGAAGGGAATTTTTCGATTTGTTGGCAGAACCAGCATACTTGGGGACTGGCCTGCAGAATTGTTAAGAAGCAAACCGTAAAGATAGACATGGTTCAGCCATAGAGTAAATATCGTAGGTAGAGTGGTAACTTTGCATTTATTAAATCCCCAATGTGTATGCACTTTCGATTTTATTAAATGAACTCAAGGAAGATACACTCGGAATTGTTTCAAAATTTGAGATATGCACATTTATGCAGTTTTGAAAAAATTACAACGGAAATGACTGATCATGATAGCAAAGCAGAAGGAAATGATGTTATTTTACAGATTCGGCGTGTCATGACAGCCTTGTAGAGGTAATATTTGTTAAATTGGCAACTCGATGACCTGCTACTGCTTTCATGAATTAGAAATATGAAATTTCAGCCAAGACTTCTTCAACCAAACTTCTTTCATAGCAAAGACAGAATGCTATTGGTCTCTTCTAAAAAGTTATTTACAAATTGTATTGCAAACAAAACCTGGAAATGCTAATTCTTTACAGATCAGAACAGTATTTAAGCACATACCGGAAACATATAATAATATTCACTTTACGACGCAAATAAAAATAGAAGATCTGATTTTCCGCGCATATTGGCAAAGAAATTTCTCACTTAGGTTGGAGCACTGCTCGCATCTACAAGGATGAACATGGATCCCGATTGAAATCCATATCCTGATTTAAGACTTTTCTCGACTATTTTTTTTTTCATAGCCTTTTGCTCCACATGTATATCATGGACACGTTTAATTGTCAGGTAGGACAAATTAATGGTTTACAAAAATAGACTTTGTCTGGACTATAATTAGCAAACAAAATTTGATGTGCAACAGCACGACGATAACAGATGTGAATGTTTTTGTCTCAATGATTGTCGTGTAACAGCGAACTTTAGCGTAAAGATCTTTTTTATTAAAGAAGATGAACGCTAGTGACCTGTGATAATTGTTACCAATTTTAGACAGACAAACATCTGTGGAGAGCGCTTTACATACAGTGCAGGCAGAACAAATATCCTGCCCCCAATGTCGCTATTTCGCAAGCTGGTTTATCATTTGAAATGACCTAGGGGAAAGAACGTTTATGAAGCTCACTATCTTCCTTATGTTATTTTTAATATGAAATGTCGAATGCGCACTTTCGTCACACGTCACGGGGTATATTTCGAAAGTTGTTTAAATAATCATCAAAAAATTGTAACTGATACTGTTTTAATAGTCATACAAAACAATCAATATGAGAATAGTTAAACAACTTTTATTGACGAAACTGAAATAAACGCCTATTCTCCTTAAAATGCATCGCACAAGCTTTTCAATTTTGCGCTTATATTAAGTTAGCGTTTTTAACCTTTACGTTGTGTTTATTTTTTATCTGCAAATGTATGTTAAATATCTATGCACGTAGGAATTTCGAAAGTGTGCGCTGTTATCTCAACCAACAAAAATCATAGTCTGTCAAATTATATTTATATTTGTGTTCCAAAATATATTGGACAGTTGTGGACAATTTTATATTAGGAAAATAGTTCTTCAGATATCTTTTTAATGGAATTAACGTGCAGAAATAAAAACATCTTATCAAATTCCGAAGAGTGTCTTGCTTCTCTTCCTTCATAACTAAATGATATATGAATATCATTGATATATGATATATTGATTGCTTTTAATTAACTATAGAATAAAAGTTACATCTAGGTTATACCACACCTCTCATTAGCAAACGGCCTACAAGGAGCTTCGAAAAAAGAATTTGCAAATTTTCATATAAATGTCGATATCTGAAAAGTTCTCTCTATTCATTTCAAATCACTGATTAAAAGACTGATGCTGTCTTAAAGTAGATATTCAAGCTGCTTCCGAATATCCATTGATTTGCTTCAATTATGTTATATGAAGACACTCCACCAACTAATGTTTGAACACATGTATTTTGAAAAGATGTTAATATCCTACTCTCTTTATTTCTCATACATTCACTACTTTTTTGTTAGTACAAAAATCCTTTTATTGAACCTTTACTTACAAGATAGGCCCTACATGCGAGCGCACTTAAAGAAACTCTTCCAACTACAATTCGATTGTAAGAACGCAAGCTGTCTCACAAAGCGCAGAATGTTAGAGCACAACACGTGTATTATGGTAAAATAGCAAACTGCTGATGCTGGGATTATTCAACATGCGCATGCAATACTTATTCCTGACAAAATGATAAATCTAGTGCTTCGCTAGCATTGCTGGTAATCGTGCCGAGAAGCTGAATTCGATTCCTATCTAGCAAGCCATTTTTCGTGGTTCGTCCAGCAACAAAGCTAAGGTGGACTCTCTATGCTGCCCATGAGGCATTCATGCCCTAGTCTTCACCAGTCGTCGTCAAGACGGTCGGTTCAGGGTTAGTTATTTCGCCTCAACGATTGAGATCATGGGATGTTCGAGGTCACCTTGTAATTTTTGGTGGAAGAGTTGAGACACATCCAGCTGTCTATTCGACCTCTTAAAGCCATTGGAATTGACTTCATAATAGATCACATTATTGTGAGCAGATAGGATGGATTTTTGAGATGAAATTTCCAAGGATTGAAGAAGAGGTGGTCCCTGGGATATGTTATACGCCGACGATCTCGTAATATTTCGAAGCAGTCATCAAGATGTAGAGCAAAGGTTGGAAGCATGGAGGAGAGCATTTGAGAGCAAGGGCCTGAGGGTAAGCCGTTCCAAGACCGAATATCTGTCGTCCGACCCAAGAAGAACAACTATAGAGATTCAGAGTCAGCCGGTGAAGAGACTGCTTTAAATATCTGGGGTCCATGGTCAATACTGAGGTGACCAGCGCAGGTGATGTTGCACATCGAGTACGTTGCGGCATCGAGAACACATGGAAGAGACTGACTCCAGTGCTATGTGACAGAAGGATGCCACTGAAGATAAAGAGCAAAGTATACTCCTCTATGATCAGGCCAGTAATCCTTTATGGTTCTGAGTGCTGGGCCCCTCTCAAAACAGATGAGCAGAAGCTGCACGTGGCGGAGATGCGGATGCTAAGGTGGATGCAGGGCTACACACGCTTGGACCGGAAGACCAATGAAGATATAAGATCTAATGTCGAGATAGCCCCTATTCAAGAAGTCGCAAGAGCAAGAAGGCTGTCATGGTTTGGTCATGTGCAGCGTCGCGGAGAGAGCCATCCCCTTAAGAAAGCATCACATCTGCAAGTGGAAGGAAGAAGAGGTAGAGGCCGCCCGAAGAAGACCTGGACAGCGACAATAACCGCCGACATGAAGGCAAAAGGAGTGGATGCCTCCCTGGTCCACAACCGGAAGCAATGGAAAAAGAGGACTGGACCTACCCTGGGATACGCGGGAAAAGGGTCGACAAGGTGAGCAGATAGGATGGATTTTAGGGCCTCCTCAAATTGTGTGTTTAACCTCAAAACTTCATTCTGAACGAATTTCCAGCTGTTTTTGCATTTATTTGATGATTTTGTTCGATTGTCTCTGACAAATCTAATTTAGAGATTTTTTGAATTCTACCTCTTTTGCTATGAGTAAGCGAAAAGCTGGCGAAATCAACAGTATTAAATTCATCAAGGACATTAAAAAGTAACAAAACGAATGAACCAATTCCCATAAAAATGAAATACTTGGAACATGTCACTTACATGTAAGAGTATCCATTAATCGGTCAAGTTATTTTTCATTGACCGACTAATGATCAGTTTAATTAATATTCATCAGTAAAAATAACTAAATTTATTTCAATTTCTATTTAAAAAATGAATTTAGTTCGTTTGTAAAAATAATTCACAGAGAGCTGATCGAATAATGAGTTGTAGCAAAAACTTGTGCTTGCATAGTGCAACTTTGTAGTCATTTGAAAGTCTGTTATCATACCCATATAAGTGGCAAAAGTTCGCAAATCTTTGAATAATAACCTCCTTTTCAATCTTGACTGTTGGATCCCGACACATTAACATATGCCTTTACTGGCAATCTGAAAATAAAATAATACTCATAACGCTTCTGTGTTTAAATCTATCATATTTTGATAGATTTAATTCTTAGGTTTTATTCATGGTTAAAATGGAAACGAATTGAATTTCTTCTAAGCATGCACACGTAGACTACTTAATTCCAACAATTTCAACCTCTATATTGCCTCCAATCTTTTGACCTTTAACGATTTAGTTTGAAGTGCATATGCAAAGTTACGATACTTCATATGAATATCTACAACTCCTACGCTCAATGAATTTGCTATATTTCACAAGGTGAGGTGATGCGAGTTATTAGAAAAAATGCTATGACAACGAACGCCATCACACGCACAAGACAAAAAGATTGTACTCTCTCTGAAAATTAGTATTACATAATTGCTGTGGAAATTGTTCGCAAAGGTAAGACAAGGTAATTTACTACAACCAGCTTTCAATTTGTCCTTTTAGTCATTGATCTAGAAACAAAGGCCCGTCACGGCTAGGAATCGTTCGCAAAGAAATTACGATGGCCCACGTGAGCATCGAAAAACTTGATTTTTATCTTTAGAAGTTTCTCATTCAGTACGTCGACAGAAAAGTCATTGATATTAGCAGCTCAAGGCAACATGATGGCTAAAACCAAATTCATGGGTATCAATACATTTCGTCTGATTCTTGCAGACTAGATCACGAAATGAAATTATCACATTTCGATATCATGTCTGCGGGCACAGCACTGATAACAAATGAATCCGTCGATTATTTTTGAACTTTTAAGCTTGTAGCGGATTGCCCTGAGCTGTCTAATCAGGGATTATTCAAGCATGAGTTGCATGTTGCAACGCTGTGATGAAGGTTGTATCATACAATATGTCATTCCTCCTAAGGTAAAAGTTGCAGCAATTCTTAAGACCAAGGAAAGGAGATGTGGTCATTATGGAATCCTGACGCGACGCAAATGTCGGTTAAAAAAGTCTCCCACAAAAAGTTGGTTGTTGACCTCGAGACACATACCAAAAGAAACAGGTCTAATGTCGGCACATCTAAGGTAAGAAATTAATGTGACCCGATAGGAGAATTCGATGCGCTTGACAAAGTTTGAATGTGATAGGCCTCTTATATCTTTTGCCACGAACAGTGTATCGGGAACCACTTTCAAACGTTTGGATTAACTTTTAACATCTCGATAATTAGTCACATGCAAAGCTGTGTGAAACGATCTATTGAAGTGATATGGTCCATTTGGATCCCTAGGAAAAATTGATATCTGACTTCTTCCGTTTAGACTTGAAGTTTATACTTGAAGTTGTTTGTAGTTTAAAACTCAAAGAGATAAAACTTAGGAAGAATCTTAAGAAGAATTAAATAAAAACTTAATTATTGACGTCTGTAAAAAATAAAGTTCATTCCATCACTTAAATTTGACTCTTTCCTAAGAAAACAAACAGTAGCTATTGTACGTATTCAATTATATTCTGCAGTTGAAGGTGTGTTGAACAGGACGCTTGGCGTTAGTTGATAGGTTAATCATAAATTAACTTCTGTAGCAATTGAGATCAAGACATTACAAATGAATCTGGCTGAGGTAAAAACGCGCTATGATAACTCAATTGAAGTGTGCGTGTACTAACATATCACAAAGAAAAGAAAATGCCTTTTATGCCCCACCTAAGCTGAAAGTCACGGGCCGCCATTGCTGGTGCAAATCTATGAGCACTTTCCTCTAATCCTCTAATCTTTCACCGCAGACTTTCGTGAATTGAATGTTGATGACAAGAAATTAGTTGCTATTCACGTGAATCCAAAACTTCATATCGACAGCTGTTCATTTTCAATTTGATGTTTGAGAATCATGCTCTAATACATCTTTTGAATACGTGTGTGCCAATTTTACCAAAAATTCTCACATTATTCAGCGATATTAATTTCCATGAATTGTCGACTTTTCGAATGCATTTACAACTATCAATGAGAAGGGCTAAGTTTTTGTTCCTTTCCCAATCTTCATTCAATTAAATTTCGTCGATAATGATCGCTGACAACGGTCGTCAGAATCTTTGTATCAGAGCTGGAAAGATGATTAGTTTCAATATAATTTGAAGACAGTTTCGTGTAGTTGATAATGAGCTCATCAGCGATAGATCGACCAAATTCATTATGACAAATTCTGGGTCAAATGAGGACATCTAAGCGATTAGACAATTTGTGATGTAATGGTCTAAGTCTCCCCCGAAAGCAGATTTTAGCATTATCGTAAAGAGCACATCATTGTGGTCATAATAGCTATTATATCATATTGGCTAAATTCCTAACTTTTTTATCTTGCTAAATCCCACTGTCAATTTCAATTCATGCGTAATGAAAATTCCGGATTTGCTAAAATGTTGTTTAACACGACAAGATGCATAAAGGATACTGTATCATGAATTATTGCCATTGTTATGATATTATCTTTGACATATACCCAATGGGTCTTCAGGCAACACGAGTGGCTCTTTACAACAAACAAGTGGATTATTTCGACTGAAAATCAAAGTAGCTGAAATGTTATTGTAAAAATTCGGAGTAATTTGCAGTTTTAATCAATTGCATTGTTAGAAATGTACTTGGTAATTGTGATCAATTATATTTCATGAGTAATTGGCACAAGTCTGACCGGAATAATGGCACTAAAGCACAAACCGATAGTCTATTGAAGATAAAGCATATTAATAATGGCATAAACTTGTGACACGTCATGTGCTGTTCGTGTAAAAGGTGGATTACAGTTCATTGATGTGAATGTGCAGACCGTGCAGAGCGAAATAAAATACACATATTATGCACACGCATGATTCCTAGATCCTCAGCCTATTTCCTTTGACTGAAGTGACTTTTTGCACTATTTATCATCCTGTTTAGAACTTGTGAAACCACCGCCATGAGTGACCCTAGATCCAACCCTTTTATAGGCAAACTGAATACTTATGACAAATTTATCAAACGCATGATCGATGTCTCGGACATATTGCGCTTGATATCTGACGTACCTACATGCACGCTTGATCATGTGACATTTAAGTCAATAGGCCGAAACACATCTTTTGATGCTATCATCTGAGAAATAGTGAGGAAAGATGGATTATTTCAAAAAAATCGATTATTGCTTTGAAAGAAGCGCATCTAAAAATGGATTTGACTATAGATAGATTCCAATTAGCCACACTTGTTTTGATCTAAAGATAAATAGTCCTTGTGAGTCGTTTTTTATGCAGGTCATTCTGGAGATGCAGCATTTGAATAATTGACAAAGTTTCCTGAAATAGAGCATCTCTCTTCAATTCCCTGTCTCAAGAGATATCCATCAATCTGAAGCATTTGACTGAGTATGGTTGAAAAATGTGACAAGATTCAATTTGATAGAGATGTTTAGCTTTTTATATTATTTATCTCCTTAAAGGGGTGACCAAATATTTGCAGCAGCTAACTTTTGGCAATGGAGGAGAGATAATGTTTAGATTGTCGTCAACTTTTTGTTATTTTTCGTTATTCCGTATATTTTGACTGAATATTTTTAGGACAGGAAATCAAGTAGCGAAATTCCTCGTGAAGAAGCATGACAATGTCACCTGCAGACAGAGAAACAAGAAACGTACATCGAGTGCAAAAACAGTGAGTAAACGTCATACAAGGCTTGACCAATACAGGAAATGATCTGAATAGTCAATGACTTCATAATTTCATATTTCATGCCCAGATCTTCGGACTTGCTGTTGACAACAAGCTGCAGCGGTTACTACAAATGGACTATATTATGTGGAAACTTCGAAAGCGTGTTTAAATGCTGCACTGTCTGAAGCAAACATGTGCTCCTGAGAATGTATGGACAGTACATTGTACAATGATCAGATCGATGGCCACATACTCGTGTGCATTCCCAGCTTGGTGCAATGCTATGCAAGGGCAGTTTCAGATCATAGCAAGTTGTGAAACTCGGCTATGTAGAATATTCGAAATGAACAAAACGGTGTCACATTGAACAGAAATTTTGCTTTGCATCTGCAAAACGCCTTCAACTGAATGCATTTAACGAAACCCATCCTGCATACAGGCTGTAACGGAACGCTTTAACAAATCCGCTATTCTATTTTCTCAAGTTTCATAGTATGAAGAGTCTTTTACTTTGTTGTCCTTTATGTTATTGTCAAAAATGTCTGGCACTTCCGAATGATGTGCCTGAACTTCCAAGAAAACAACATTCAAAAAATAAACGCAATTTCAACGTTCTTTTAAATTCTCATGCGAAAATGTCTCCTTGGTTTTTTCTGAACGTCTGAATGAATCGAGCAGTGTACACTATATGTCACCTTAAAAATGATTTTCTGTGTAAAATTACATGATCTTTAGCAATTGCGCTTTTAGAATAGCAAGAGGAATATCGCAATTTCAAAACACTTATTTGTCATATCGCTGAGCAACTGGCTTTAATTTCCGACGAAACAGAGTGTAGTTAAATAAACAACCCGGACACTTTCTGATGTCACCAAAAATGCACAATAATACACATCAATCGATGATGGAGAGATGTGGGGCGGGGGTTGTCTTGTGTTCTTGTGCGTTCATTTGCAGATGCAATGTGCACATTGCCCGATTCTTACATTGCAAGTTAAGTTTGTGTATTAAGACAACAATTTGAAGGTAGACAAAGCCAGTTTGCAACGATGGCTATAACCAGCATGAGGAAGCAGATACATTCTTTCCCAGTATTGAATATGGAACTCAAGATAATGCAACTGTTACTTTTTTGCAGCATTCTACAATATTTTTTCACAATGATGATGTTCTTTCTATGAATGGGATTGATATCATATGTCTTGGAATCTTATCATCATCTTGAATTCCATCTTGGTTGAGGTAACTTATTTTTGATTTCTTTGGAAGCGTATTGTTTCGATATA